>SNVD02005923.1:0-232904 GCA_013180625.2 Boswellia sacra
CAAACAGCCGCCCGATTGTTGACCAACGGTCGATCGACCATTAAATAGTTGCTAGTTATTGAATGACAGTCGATTGGCTATTTGATGATAGCCGCTCGTTTGTTTGTCGTTTATTTTCGAAAAATTTCAATTAAAACCTTCTTTTGTAGAATTTGCTTCCTTTTTCAAATCCAACCCTCACTTATATAAACCCCTCATTTGGCTCACTTTGACACACACCAAATTTTGAAACAATTCTCTCTTCTTTCTCTTAAAGACACGCTCGAGAGTTTAAGAAGTATTTTTTATCTAAAGTTTTCAAGCACTTTATTGCTCTAAACTCGGAAAGGTTACGTCTTGAGAGCAGAATTCTCTCCTCCCTCCTATCTTCTCTTTTATTTTCATTGCGTAGATTTAAGCATGTTTAGGTTAGTTTAAGCTTAGAATAAGCATGATTAGGATTTTTTTTATGCTTAGAAGCATGATAGGGTTATTATGAATGTTCTAACCCATGTTTGTTCTGCGAGATAGATAAGCGTGTCAAGGTAAATTCGCTATATTTTCTTTATTAGGATCATGTTTAGGAATTTAATTTTGTGAACGCTTAGAATCATGCTTAGGAGCACATGATTAGAACCATGCTAAGAAAGACTTATATTTGCTTTGATACATGCTAGAAAATATCCTAGAATAGGTAATAATTTGCCATTTTGCCCTTTGATGTCTTGTTCGAGCTAGAATATGTATGATTGATATTGATTGCTTGAATTAGGGTAGAAATGCCATGTTTAGCTAGAATATGCCATGATAACCATCTTTAGGCTAGAATATGCCATGATAACTATTATTAGGCTAGAATTGTCATGAATTACTATTGAATTATACTATAATAGCAATTGCCATGACAGAATTATCAAATTTAGGTCGAAGTACCATGATACTAGATTATGGCTTTGTTTGATTAATTATGAATGTATGAATGTTTGTATTATGATAGAAGTGTAATTGTGTGATGCCATGAAGTAGTGATAGACTTACATTGAGGGTGAGGGACTATTACTTAGAATGAATATTCAAATGAACGATTGTGTAAATATACTTGTAGAGACTTGATAAGTATTAAACAGACTCACATATGTTGGTGAGGAATTTACCATCTGTTGAGTCTTGAATTGATTGTTTATATTTGGATATGTAAGTTATTGCGAATTAATGTATGAAATATTTTTATTTGAAGTAGAATTATTTTATTGTTGAAGAATAAACGATGTAATCCTCTTTCCCTTCCTCTATGTTTGAAAGGAAATGTAACTCTGACACATCCAAAAAAGGATTATCTCCCAATTATAAGAGTGTCGAAGTAATAAACCCAGTAAGACCGGGGTTGATCCACGAGGAAGGGCATTTAGCGGTACAAACTAAAGGATAAGAAATATGATATGAATAATTCAAATAATTAACAAGATGATATTAACAAATAAAAGTCAAGATGGTAGGCGGTAAAACCGACCATTCAAATGTAAAATAAAAATAAAAGATGGTAAAACCATCCATGGAAATAGAAAATAAAACCTACCATAGCAAATGAAAGAAAAAGTTCATAAGCAATAAATAAAAATACTTAAAATACCCAAGTAAGAGGAATTAACACAATAATAATAAAAGTTAAGCTTAGGAGATTCGCCCTTGATATATCATAAAGACGAACAACCCGATTGTAACTCAATTGGAATCCACACGTCAAGTAGGTTCCAATTAGAAGGTATACCATTTAAGCCCATTTTAGTTATATGAATTATATTTGTTTTATTACAAATATTTATACCACTTCTTGTAAATAGGTTCAAGCATCCAATGTGCCAATCACCATATGTCTACAACAAATCAAGATTACTAACTAGACTTGTGTTAGTAAGAATGAACCATACGATGTGTAAAAAGGATCTAAGCATTTGATATGCCAAGGATTGTCTACAATGAATCAAGACCTCTACTTTACGAATGGTGCCAAGATTGATTAAGAAAATAAATATAAAACATATAAAATAAATAACAAAAGATTAGGATTATTAAGCACATATCAAAGGTTCAGAGAATCGTTATTCTCATATCAAAGGTTTCACCCTAGTAAGAGAGAATTTAGCAAGACATTATGTAAGAAAGAAAATAAATTGCAAAAAGAAAATGATTTATTAATAACATCAAAAGAACAAAACACAAGAGGGAAAAGGCAATGTTAAGAGATCCCAGCCAAGATCCAAGATGACCTAATGTGTAACAAAACACCTCTATTTATAGATACATTCAGGGGCAAACTTGTCAAATTATAAAGGGACAATTGTAAAATATCGTGTTGACAATTTGAATCGTCATGTGTACCAAATTTGACCACCGATTTCAACATCGAAATATTTAGAATTTTGATCGTATGTCTTCATGAAAGTTATAGATAGTTTTCTCAACATTCAAGACCATCTTGATTCATACAATTTGAATATGTATATCAAGAGATATGGTCAAAATACAGAGGCATGGTTAGGCTGGGCTGAAACTGTAGATGCGTTTAATTCAAGCGTATTTTTGATCCATTAAATGCCCAAATTTCATGATATTTGTGGAATACAATCTTGTAGGCAATTTAATCATCTTTGGAACAAATCAAGATTTATACCATTCTGATCTATAAATAGAAAGTTATGCCCATTTTACCAAACCTACAACAAAAATTGAAATTAAAATGAAGCTCTTCAAAAGATGCAAAGACTAAAAATATGCTTAAGTTGAGAAATTTTATGACATTATTAGTGGAAAATAATGGACTAAGCTCTTATTAATTATGCATATTTAAGTGTCCATCACACTTCCCAACCAGCTTATTGCTAGTCACTAGCAATTAAAGCGTTATTATTTAGTAGTGATTTATAGAATTTTAAATCCAAGATGGTCATTATTGCGCTCTCCTTGATTTGAGCCAAATAAACAGACTCAGTTGATTTTTTTTTCTTTTCTTTTTAAAAAGACTCATGTACCCACTACAAGAAAAACAGTTTTTTGCGACGAAGTAAAATTCGTCGCAAAAAGCGGCCTTTTGCGACAAAATTATTATTTCGTCACAAAAGTTAGCATTTCAAAAAAAAGATATTTTGCGAGGAATTTTTCGTCGCAAAATAAAACCTTTAGCGACGAATATTCATTTCCTGGCTAAAAACTCGAGTGACTAATTAGGAAAGCATTTTTTGCGACGAGATAAAACCTATTGCGACAAACTTTTCGTCGTAAAATGTATTACACAAAGACGGGATTTCGTGACAAAAATTTTATAGCAACATGAACATTTTTTGAGACAAAATTATGTTTCTCGCGAAAAAAAGACCTTTTGCGACAAAAAATTCCTCACTAAAGGCCATTCTAATTTACCATGCATATATGGCAATACTTGACATTTTGCGACGAAAAAATAATTCCTCGCAAAATGTGACCTTTTGCGAGGAAAATTTCCTCACAAAAAATCTATTTTTGCGACAAAAAATTTCTCGCGAAAAGCCATTTTAATTTACCATGCACACGTGGTAATACGGGACATTTTGCGACAAAAATGTGATTCCTCGTAAAATGCTACCTTTTGCGAGAAATTTTTTGTCGCAAAAAGTCAATTTTTTGGAACAAAAAATTCATCGCGAATAGCCTTTTAAATTAACCATGCACACGTGGCAATACAGGATATTTTGCGACAAAAACGTGATTCCTCGCAAAATGCTACCTTTCGCGAGGAATTTTTTGTCGCAAAAGGTATATTTTTTGCGACAAAAAATTCCTCGCCAAAAGTCATTTTATTGTATCATGCACACGTGGCAATAATGGATATTTTGCGACAAAAACATGATTCCTCGCAAAATGTTACTTTTCGCGAGGAAAATTTTCTCGCAAAATGTGACTTTTCGCGAGGAACATTTTCTCGCAAAAAGTCATATTTTACGACAAAAAATTCTTCGCTAAAAGCCATTCTAATTTACCATGCACACTTGACAATATTGGATATTTTGCGATGAAAAATTGATTCGTCGCGAAATGCGACCTTTTGCAACAATAAATTCCTCGCAACAAAGTCAACCTTTTGCAAGAAAAAATTTGTCGCGAAAAGCCCGTCTAACTTATTATGAACACGTGACAATACTGGATATTTTGCGACGAAAATATATATTCCTCGCAAAATATGACCTTTTGCGAGAAAACATTCCTCGCGAAAAGTTATTTTTTTAAAATTAAAACTTAATAACTTTCCTCTTTTGTTTTATTCTCTTTGTTCATGGTCCGTCTAATATATAAGTCTTTGTTTAAAAATGACAAAAAAAAGTATAAAGAAAGTATTAAAAATCTAATTTGATTTTATATAAATTGACAATTTTTAAATATAGTAGGGACATTTGGATATTCATACAAATTTTTATTAAAAAAAAGACCCTTTGTGATTCCATTCATGCTTTTAAATGTGAAAAACTATTAAGATATTCTAAATTTAGTGTTTGTAAAAGAGATAAATAATTAAAATAAACTATATGTATGTGTGTGTGTGTGTGTGTGCGCGCGCGCGCGCGTGTGTGTGTGCGTGTGTGTGTGATATGAATCGTTAATAATCTAATAATCAAGCATAAAATTTATTGCTAATTATTTATATATAATCTAATTTATGTGTGATTTATATATGTCTAACTGCTAAATTACAATTATGATAAACTTATTACCATGACTAATTTTTAATTGATGAAAATGAGATTGGAAAAAAAATCCAACTTCTAAAAATCTAATTTATTTTTCAACGTTTAATTATATGTCAAATAAACATAAATAAATAAATAATTAATAATCATGTAATGTTGCCTATAATTATGTTTTTTATTTTTTTGTTATAAAGTGTATTAATTTAGACAATATATTTCTCTTAGACTTTTAATTTTTATCGTATAGCTTTGAGTAAATTGTTGAGATATTTTAAACAATTGTTAGAGTTTATTTTATAGGATATAAATAATTAAAATGAACTCTATAAAAAAAAATAAATACATGGCAAAAACTAATTTTCAATTCGTAATACATATGATACTTGTACCATATGTATATGTATATATGTCTAATAATTAAATTACTTATATGAAAAACATATTTTTTGTAATTGTAAAAAATATTTTTAATAATTGTTATTTTTATAAAAAAATGGATAATTAATTTAAAGGCATTCTATACTTGAAAATAAATACAATTTTGTTACATTTTTATATAATTATAATATAAATAAGTAATCATTTACTAATCAAATTAGAAAAGCTTATTTTCAACTTCTTATAATAAAAAATATGACATATATAGATATTTAATTATTAAATTACAACTATTACAAACTTATGGTTTGCATTTGTCAAGATATTTTAAATATTAATTGTTACCATTTGTAAAATGAATAAATAATAAAAAAATATTCACTAAAAGTAAATGCATTTGTTACATAATAATTATAATATGAATATTTGATCATTTATTTATTAAAGTATTAAAAACTTATTTTCAATAACTCGTACATGACAATTATGTCATATGTATAGATGTTTAAGCATTATGCATTTATTAATGATAGTTGACTTGTGTGTATTTTATTAACACTTTAATACATATGACAATTATGACATACGTTTATATGTTAATAATTAAATTATCTCCATCACAAATTAATTTTTTAAATTTGTAAAAATATTTTTAGTGTTTTTAAAAGAAATAGATAATTAAAATAAATTATAGCTAAAATGAATAGAATCTTTTTGTTACATATATGATTATAATATCAATAACTAATTATTTATTGATCACTAAAGAAATTTTTTTTTGTAATTCCTCATATAACAACTATGACATATGTATAAATATCTAACTATTGTTTACATTTGTTAAATAATTCTTGAGTTGTTGTACCTATTTTATTAACATTTTAATACTCAATAAAAAATAATTAAATACCATATAATGTTTTATATTTCTATTGTATATGGTTGTTATATTATTTATTAATTTGTCATCAAATTATTTAATACCAATCCAATATTATATAAATTTAATTATGGATGAAAATTTAATTAATAAATAAACTTATAATTATCCAAGTCTAAGTATGGTTTATTTAAATATTTTTAATTTTAGATTTAGATTTTAATTTTAATATTTTTTAAAGACTTATAGTGAGAAAAATTTTGTCACAAAAGATTAGTATTTTGTCGCTAAAGATTAGCATTTTAGACTTTTAGTGACCACTTTAAAATTCCTCGCAAAATGGGGTCTTTTACGAGGAAAATTTAAATTCAAATTCGTCGCAAAAACTAAATTTTAGGCGGACTTTTTCTCGCCTATTAAATTTCAAATTTTTTACACCTTTAGCGACAAAAACTTTTTTTCAATAGCTCGCACATGATAGTTATGCCATATGTATAGATGTCTAACTATTTTACATTTGTTAATGATTGTTGACTTGTATGTATTTTGTTAACACTTTTATCCTCAATTAAATTAAAACTACCTAAATACCATGCAATAATTTTATATATCTAATGTATGTGGTTAATACATGATTAATTAATTGACATTAAATTATTTAATTTTAACCTAATATTAAATAAATTTAATTATGTTGGTTAAATTTATTTAATTACTAAATAAATTTATAATTATCAAAGTCCACGTATATATGATTAATTTCAAAATCTTCTTAGTTTTTTATTATAATTTTCACATTTGTATACTTTTTATAACAAATAAAAGAGTTTTTAACATTTTTTTAAGATTTTTAGTGAGAAAATTTTCGTCGCAAAAAGATTAATATTTTGTCACAATATATGATGTTTTGCGATGATTTAATTTCCTCGCAAAATGAGGTTTTTTGCGACGAAATACGAATTTATATTAGTCGCAAGAAATAAAATTTAGGTGGACTTATTCCCGCTTGAGAATTTTGAAAATTTCAAGTTCTTTAGCGACGAAAAATTTGTCGCTAAAGATCAAAATTTTTGTCGCAAAATGAAATTTGGGTGGACTTTTTTCCGCTTTTGAAATTTCAAAATTTTGAAACTCTTTCTCGACGAAAATTTTGTCGTAAAAAAAATTTTTGGCGAACTTTTTCCCGCTTTGATTTTTTTCATAATTTTAAAAACTATTTCGCAACAAAATTTTCGTCGCTAAAGGTTAAAATTTTGTTGCAAAATATCCAACTTTTTTATATACACATGGGTTAATTTTTTGGATTGTTTCATTTTCTTCTATCACTTCCGATTCTCTACTCCTTTCCTTTTCCCAACATTTGGTAAATACTTTTACTCTTTCTTTTACTTTTGTGTTGTAATATATTTTCTTTATTAGTTTAATATATTTTTATTTATTTTAATATTTGATTGATATTATTGTCTTTTGTTTGATAGGTATTTTTGAAGATGGAATACAACTCAACATTCTCAACATTCTCAAATTCTTTGCTTCTTCAACATTGTTTTTTTCATAAACTCATTTTTTATGCTTTAATTATTACTTAATATTTTATTTTTATTTTTTTGTTTTTAATAGGTATTTTTGAAGATGGGTTGTACTTGAAGATTTGAGGATTAATACAAAGTCAACAACAAAAGAATTTTTGGAGGATGAAGTTTTGTATTTTTCTTTCTCTTTTTTGTATTTTTTTTATTTTGCTATGTACAAAGGTTGATATATTGTAAAAATATATTGTGATAAATTTTTTGTAATTTGTTGTTAATTAATGAAATTATTAATATAAAGAATTGAGTTGTGTAATGAGACATGTCACTTATTCTAAAATTTATAACTAATTAAAAAATAAAATCTGTAAATTCTTAAAAAATAATCAATTTTCGTGTTAAAAAGTTTATTGCGACGAATTTTTTGTCGCTAAAGGTAGTATTTAGCGAGAAAAAATTGGTCGCAATAAACTTTTTTAACTAAAATAATTTTATTAAAAAATGAGTTGTTTTCTAACAATTTGCGACAATATTGGAATTCATCGCAAAATATACTCTTTTGCGACAATTTTTATTTTGTCGCAAAAAGTTGACATTTTGTGATTTTTTTTGTGACGAAATATTTGTCGCAAAATACAACTTTTTGCGAGAAAAATTTTGTCGCAAAAAGACTTTTTGCGAGAAATTACAGAATCGTCGCAAAAAAACCTATTGCGACTCACATATTGCGACTGGAGCACGACGAATTTATTTTTGTCACAAAAACTTATTGCGACGAAATTTTAACTTTTTGCGACGAAAAAATTCGTCGCAAAAAGTCAATTTTCTCGTAGTGACCCTTCATTCAAGATAGTAAAAAACTTTCTTTTTGTGCTTAGTCGACATATGACTATAGGGGTTTTTTTAGAAAGAAGCTATATCGATTTTAATATTTGTCAATGCTAACATCCTTAGGCAAGGGGCATTCATTCATAATTAATTTGTTATTATTTTTTTAAAACAATGCATCTTTAACCCATGTAGCGATTTAAAGAGGCTATGAGACCAAACTTATCCACAATTGCTTATTTGTTTATCCCTTTTTTTTTTGCTTTCTCTATTTTTACTTTCCCCTTCCTTTTGTTGTTATCTTAAATAAAATAAAGAAGCTCAAATATTGTAACATTTCATTTTGCGACCCACAATCATGCATCAAGGTATATGTGTGTGTGAAGAAAGGTTCATGAATACTTGCTAAATAAGTACATGAGCGAACAGTTAATTAAATGATAAAGTTGTAGGAATTTATAGATTTGAATAATTCAAAGTGAAGTAATAAGACAACCTCATTATAAAATTCAAAAATCAAAACTAAATAATATCAAGTTAGCTAAAATGAGTCTTTAAAAGTGTAAAATCAAAACAAAATGACAAATTAGTTAAAAGGGCTTCAAGAGCTCAAAATGACCCTCTTTGCTCTGCCATTCCTGACCCAGGCTACGTTTCACAAGGAATTGAACTCCTTACATTTCTACTTTGAATCTAATTACTTACTCATTTTTTTTCGCAAGAAGATAATATAGGACACGTTTATGTCTACTATTCCCCCCCCCCCCAAACCAAATGAAACATTGTACTTAATGTTTAAAAGTAGAGTTTTCTGCCACTATTGCTAATGAATTATTTAACAAATTACAAGCAATCGAGTATGAACCTGTCTCAGCAATAACTCAAATTAATTGGTTAGGGGGACACAACAAAAAATGCAAATTAGATCTGACGCTTGGTTTGTAATTTTTCTTATCTTTTACTTTATTTGTAGCATTTTATTTTATATGTCTTTTAGGTTGTCTCTTTTGGGATAAAATTCTGTTCTACAGCTTCATCAACAAAACGTAGCAAAGGATTAAAAAATTTTTAACATTCAACAAACCGATGGGTTTATGATGAAGATTCACTTGGGCCCAAGAGGCAATTTAAAAAATTTCTTTGATAGTACCAAAGCCACCTGGTAATGCAATAAAGGCATCTGAATTGATAAGCATATATGTCATTTGTTCATGCATAGAAAAGACCTGTAACTTTTACCCAACTGTTTTTTGAATGATGCTTTCTATAGCCAAAGCTCTAGGAATAACACCTAAAACTTGACTACCTCTTAAGAGTGCAGCTGCTGATAGACAACCTATTAAGTCGAGGCTACCTTCCCCATAAACAATATGAATCTTTCTTTCTGCAAATAGCCTTCCAAGATAATTTGCTACTTCTACAAACTCTTCACTTTTTTCAGGTCGAGATCCACAAAATACACATATCTTTTTGGATTCAACATTTTGAGGTTCCCTCCATGTCTATGCAACTCTCTAACTATATGTGTGAAGTGAAAAACAAGAGATGTCATATCTATGGAGTTCAAAAAGATCTTCTAATGATGACATCTTTATAGGTAGCTCGGTTGTTTGTTGAAAAAGTTTGACAATAAAGCATAGAAATTCAAAAAATGATAGAAATAAGACAACATAAATGCATAAGTCAATTGAAAGATAGAGATATAAATTGAAAAATGACAGCTATAGGACATAAAAGTTCAAAAATGATAGTACAAATGCATATACATAGGCAGTTTGATTATAGCTCACATGTTCTTATGGTTTTACGTCCATAAACAACTTAAACACCTTTTATGAATTGGAGATATGCTTCCCATCTAGTTTTCTTATAAACTGGCAAACAAGGTCATTTTGAGTCAGATTCCTAAGACTATAATGTGCATTCTCTTCTCGAAATTGTATCCGTAATTTCAAAATTTCACGACGGACAATTTCACAAGAATGCATCTCAAGAGTTAATTGGGTATTATCCAAAGACTCCCTACTCAATCCATTCTTGATGAATTGTAGCTTATCCTCTCGATTGTTAGACAAAAATCCCAAGGACTAGCAACGCTGGTTACAAGTTCATCTTGCACATTTGTGACAAACTTATAACCTTTTCGCTCTTCGCTTTTTAACGTAAGAGCTTTTTTCTAAACATGGAATGTGAGAAACAAAACCAGTTGGAAATTCACAATAGAATCAAACTTTGGCTTCAATTAACTATCCTAAATTAGCAGGAATGCCCTTGCGCATCAGCAACCTTAGTTTTTTACTCAAGCTTTGCAAATTTTAAGCAAATCATTTTGAGGAAGAGAGGGAAAATGTGTTTGCAAATTCGAGAGAATGATATCCATGCGAAGAAAATGAGAGAAGAGAAAAGAAAATAAATACAAGGTGAGCAATAGTTTTTAGGGTACTAAAAAACTAACATTAAAAGTCATGGAGTACTGTATCCACCAATTGACCAGAAAAAAATCAATACTTAAAAAGGAACGATTAAAGCAATGGATCTTTCATTTCAATCAAAATTTTCAAAAAATGATTTTAATCGTTGTCCATTAACTTTAAAAACATTACCATTCCTTAGGTTCTCAATTTCAACTACTCCATGAGAGAAAATATTTTTAACAATGAAAGGTCCAGTTCAACGAGACCGAAGTTCACCAAGAAACAAATGCAATCTTGAATTATACAACAGAACTTTTTGTGAAGGTTCAAAAAATTTTCTAACAATGAATTTGTCATGAAAAACCTTCATTTTTTCTTCGTAGATTTTAGAATTTTCATAAGCCTCATTCTTGATTTCTTCAAGTTCACTTAGTTGGAGTTTATGTAACTTGCAAGCATCATCCAAATTTGAGTTAAATGTTTTAATGGCCCAATAAGCTTTATGTTCAATTTTCACATGCAAGTGACAAGGTTTTCCAAAAACTAATCTATAAGGAGACATAACTAATGATGTTTTGAAAGCAGTTCGGAGGCCCAAAGTGCATCATTAAGTCTTAAAGACCAATTTTTACAGTTTGGGTTAACCATATTTTCTAAGATCCGCTTTATGTCCCTATTAGTTAATTTAACTTGCCCACTTGTTTGTGGGTGACAAGGTGTAGAAACTTTATGGGTTATTCCATATTTCTTCATTAGAGTTCAAATGGTTTGTTACAAAGATGTCTATCCCCATCACTAATAATGGCTAGAGGAATTCCAAATCTACACAAGATATTCTCTTTCAAGAATTTGATAACTATTTTGAGATAATTGTTTCGACATGGAATTGCCTTGGCCCATTTTGAAACATAGTTTATTGCAACAAGAATGAACACAATACCAAATGATGGTGGGAAAGGTTCCATAAAATCAATATTCCAATAGTCAAAAATTTCAACAAGAATGGGATTCAATGGCATCATGTTTCATTTTGAAAATGATGTCTCAGTCGTTAATCTTGACAGATGATCTGCAACGATATTTTCGGCTCCTTTCTTATCCTTTATTGTGATGTTGAATTCTTTGAGCAAAAAGATCCACCGTATCAATCTAGGTTTTGCATCCTATTTAGACATTAAATATCTTACAGTTGCATGGTCAGTGTAAATAATAGTTGGAGAACCAATTAAATAAGATCAAATTTGTCTAAAGCAACTGCTTTTGCAAGTAGTTCTTTTTTAGTTGTAGTGTAATTCATTTGTGCATCATTTAAAGTTCTACTTGCATAGTATATTACATAAGGCTTACCTTCTCTTCTTTATCCTAAGATAACACCAATAGCATAATCGCTCACATCAGACATTAATTCAAAAGGTGAGGACGAATTAGGAGATTGCATAATTGGATTTGTTGTTAATCTCCTCCAAGGTTATTGGGATGTTTTGGCATTTTTTTCTATGTATATAAATCAAAGGGTTAATGCCTTTTATATCTTTTAAAGTCCACCCAATTGCATTTTTATGCCTTTTAAGCACTTTTATCAACTTACATTGTTGCTTGCTTATGAGGGATGAAGAAATTACCACCGGATACGTCTGATTCTCCTCAAGATATGTGTATTTTAGTCCTTTAGGTAAAGGCTTCAGTTTTAACTTGGGAGCTTCCTCTTCCTTGCTTTCATTCATTTCTCCCAATTCTTTGAATCGTGGTTTTGAGCCTTTACCTATGCACAATCCAGTGAAGAACATATATTAGAAAGATCAGGCTCTAGTTGGATGCTCGATTCTAATAAATTGATAAATAGGTTTCCACAGGGTTTGAAAAACTCCCTTTTTGGATGTGGTCTTCCACAATAGTTTCAATCACAATAGCCTCTTCGATTTCATTATCTTCTTCATGCGGTTGTTTGCACATATTAAAAACGTTAAGTTCAAATGTCATGTTCCCGAATGATAGCTTCATGACTCCATTCCTGCAGTTAATCAAAGCATTAGAGGTAGTTAAAAAAGCCCTAAAATGATAGGAATTGAATTACATACTTTCACTGGTTGTGTATCCAAGACGATAAAATCCACTGGGTAAATGAATTTATCAACTTGAACTAACACATCTTCTACTACTCCTCTTGGCACTTTAATTGATCTATCAACAAGCAAAAGAGTCACAGAAAGTGGGTTTTAACTCACCTAGATTGTGTTCATGAAAAACCAAGTATGGAAGGAAATTCACACTAGCACCAGGATCAAGTAAAGCTTGTTCAATTTTATGATCTCCCATGATACATGAAATCATATGACAAACTGGATCCTTATATTTCACTATATTATTGTTACGAAGAATAGCACTTACTTGCTTGGCTAGAAATGTTTTCTTTTTCACATTCAATTTTATTTTCACAGTGGACAAGTCTTTAAAAATTTTTGTATAAGAAGGTACCTGTTTAATCACATCTAGCAAGGGAATGTTCACCTTCACCTGTTTAAAAATTTCAAAAATTTCATAATTGTGGTTTGGCTTCTTTTGAGTGGCTAATGCTTGAGGAAATGGAGGCACATATGAGGATTTTGTTTCTTTCTCGCTAGTTGTTGGTTTGGTAACCTCTTCTTGACCTTTAGAGATCGATTCATTTTCTTTCTCGTAAGGTTTAGGAATGTGTTTTTCAACAACTCTACCATTGCGAAGGGCCACGGCTTATTTGGCTTGGTCGAGCTTGGTCCATGTAATAACTTTTTGAGCTACTCACACCTAAATTAGATTGATCTTTAGGATTTTGCAATTTTTGGGAAGGAAATTTTCATTTTTCATGGATACTAAATCTGGATTCAAATTTTGCAATAGTGTCCGTCAAATTTGCTAATGTTTGAGTAGTTTGACTATTGAAGGTCTCTTGCTTTGTAATGAATGAATGCAGTGTGTTTTTAAGGTCTTTCCTAGGAGGAGGAACATATGCATAATCATGAGAATTTTGAAAATTTTGATGTGTTTAAAGAGGGACTTTTGAAGATTGTGCATGATTGTCATTTTTTCAACTTAAATTCGGATGATTTCTCCAACCAAGATTGTAGGTTTATGAGTATAGATTGTGATTTAGCTTTTTGAAAGTGTTTAAGGCATTAGCTCGTTCATGAAGACATTCTTTGAAAGCAGACAAAGTTGGGCAATCATCAATAGGATGGTCACTAGCATTACAAATGTGAAAGACAATTTTTTGAACAGAATTCAATGACCACTCTTTTTCATTTCTAAAGCCTCGACTTTTCTAGCTAGGGATGCATATTTACCTTGAAGGCCATGGTCTTCCCTAAGGTTATATATGCCTCTATTGGATGTCGAGGGTGAGGTTTTGCTTGGTACCTCATAAGTGCTAATAGTATCCCAATTTTAGGTTTTTTTTGCTAATGAATCTAGGTAGTCAATATTGTCTGTTACACATTAGCTCTACTAGTTGCCTATCTTGATTTGTTAGCCCTTCATAGAAATGTGCAACTAATCCCCAAGTTTCAAAACCATGGTGAGGATAGGTATTAAGTAATTCTTTATACCTATACCAACATTGTTAGAGGGTTTCTCTTGGTTTTTGAGCAAAAGTGGTGATTTGTCTTTTAAGAGAATTTGTTCTATGAGAAGGAATTTTTTTTTTCAAAAATTGTTGTTTCATCTCATCCCATGAACCGATGAAACTTGACCTCAAATTTTGTAACCATATTCTAGCTTTATCTTTTAAAGAAAAATGGAAAACCTTTAATCTAATGGTGTTTATGCTACAGCTTGAGTCACTGTAGGAGTTACACATCTCTTCAAAGTTTTTTAAGTGTGAATATGGGTTCTCCATATCAAGGCCATGAATTTGAACAAAAATCATTTTGAAATTGAAATGGATTACATGAGGAGGAGAAACTACACAAGATGGTGCACTAGTCCTTACCGGATTCATGTAATCTTTGAGTGTTCTTGGCGGATTTTGGTCATTTTGTTGGGAACGATTGTCCCCTTCATCTATGAACCTTTCTATTTGATTGCTAGCCGTGTTTTCTAGTGAAGATGATGTTTTCCTAACAAGTCTACCACTAGATGTGCGTGACCAAATTTTCATGCAATTTTAAAAGAGAAAAGGTAAGAAAAGATGAACACACTACAACAAAAAATTTTAAGATCTGAAATAAGAAAAGAGAATACTTACAATTTTGCACACCAAATTTTTCCTTCCTCGACAACGATACCAAAAACTTGTCACATCCAAAAAAGGATTATCTTCCAAAGATAGGAGTTCAAAGTAATAAGCCCGGCAAGATTGGGGTCAATCCACAAGAAAGGAGATTTAGCGGTGCAAACTAAAGGATGAGAAATATGATATGAATAATTCAAATAATTAACAAGATAATATTAACAAATAAAAGTAAAGATGGCAGGCAGTACAACTGACCATTCAAATGTAAAACAAAAATAAAAGGTGGTAAAACCATCCATGCAAATAGGAGGTAAAACCTACCATAGCAAATAAAAGAACAAGTTCATAATAAATGAGAATAATTAAAATACACAAGTAAGAAGAATTAACATAATAATAATGAACGCTAAGATTAGGGAATCCGCCCGTGATATATCAAATAAGGATTAAAAAACCCGATTATAACTCAATTGGAATCCACACATCAAGGAGGTTCCAATAGGAAGGTATGTTATTTAAGCTCATTTTAGTTATATGAATTATATTTGTTTCATTACCAATTTTTATACCACTTCTTGTAAATGGGTTAAAGCATCCAATGTGCTAATCACCATATGTTTATAACAAATCAAGGTTCCTAACTAGACCTGTGTTAGTAAGGAAGAACCATACAATGTCTAGAAATGATCTAAGCATTTGATATACCAAGGATTGTCTACAATGGATCAAGGCCGCCATTTTACAAGTGGTGTCAAGATTGATTAAGAAAATAGATATAAAACATATAGAATAAATAACAAAACCTTGTGATTATTAAGCACATATCAAAGGATTAGAGAATCCCTATTCTCATATCAAGGGTTTCACCCTTTCACCTTAGCAAGAGAGAATTTAACAAGAATGAAAATAAACTGCAAAAAGAAAATGATTTATTAGTAACAAAATAAAGTAAATTGCAAAAAGAAAATGATTTATTAGTAACATCAAAAGAAAAAAATACAAGAGGGAAAACACAATGTTAAGAGATCCTAGCCAAGATCCAAGATGCCTTATTGGGTTACAAGGCACCTTTATTTATAGATACATTCGGGGGCAAATTTGTCAAATTATATAGGGATAATTGTAAAATATCTTATTGACAATTTGGATCATCATGTACGCCGACTTTGACCACTGATTTCTGCACCAAAATATTTATAATTTTGATCACATGTCTCCATGAAAGTTATAGATATTTCTCTCAACTTTCTAGAATATCTTGATTCATACGATTTGGATACGTAAATCAAGAGACATGGTTAAAATATAGAGGCATGGTTAGGCTGGGCTGAAACTGCAGATGGGTTCACTTCAAGTGTATTTTTTGTCTACTAGAAGCCCAAATTTCATGATGCTTGTGAAATACAACCTTGTATATAATTTAATCAGCTTTCCAATAAATCAAGATTTGTACCATTCTGATCTATAAATAGAAAGTTATGCCTATTTTACCAAACCTGCAATAAAAATTGAAATTAAGATGAAGCTAATTCAAAAGATGCAAGGGCTATAAATATGCTTAAGTTTAGGAATTTTATGACACCATTAGTGAAAAATAATGGATTAAGCTATTATTAATCGTACACATTTAAGCGCTCCTCAAACTCCATTCTCTTTCCTCTTTCGATGGATGCTTATATAATTGTCATTGATTGAATAATTACCTCACATATCTAATAAAGATTAAAAAAATAAAAATGTATGGATGAAACAAACAATGCTAAGTGGACTAAGTAGCAACACGAGTTATTCTTGTTTGGTATTTCCTTAGTGAAGGTTGGATTTATATCCGGGCAGGTCAAATGACTCGTACTTAACTTCCCAAACCCATCTTTGAAGGGATGCGGGTAGTTTAGGTCCCGAAGCAAGGGATCTGATTGCCTCCATTCATTCTTAATTGAATAATTGGATGATGACTCTATTCTCCAGACGTGCCTATAGCTCATTGCTCATTTATATTCATTTAAGTCTCGAAACGCTCTGGTAGTGATGATATGGTTGGGATAGTACATGATGCAATGGGTATTCCAATTATGGATTCTAATGTAGATCTTAATCTTTCGATGAATAAATAAAATGTTGAGGGCCCAAATAATGATACTAAGAAATTATTTGAGATGCTTCAAGATGTAGAGTGTCATTTATATCCAGGTTTTGAAAATTTCAAAAGATTGTCTTTTATTGTTCAGTTGCATATGAAAATGTTGTGTGGATAGACAAATAAAACATTAATGATGTTGATAAAACTTTTAAAAGAAGCCTTTTCTAATGGTAATTTGCCCAAATCATACTATGAAGCTCAAAAGATAACTATTGAATTAGGTTTCACATACAAAACTTAGGATGCATGTCCTCATAATTGAATGTTGCTTAGGAATTGATGAACACTTAAATATGCATGTTTAATAAGAGTTTAGTTCATCATATTGCATTAATAGTGTCATTAAATTCCTCAACTTAAGCATATTTGTAGCATTTACATCTTTGGAATTAATTTCTCTTAATTTTGGTTTTGTTACAGGTTCGGTAAAATGGGCATAACTCTCTATTTATAGATCAGAATGGTGCAATTCTTAATGTTTTGGAAAGCTGATTTAATTTTCTACAAGATTGCATTTCACAAGATCATCAAATTCGGGCTCTTAGTGGACCAAAATTGGGCTTGAAGTGAACCCATCTACAGTCTCGGCCCAGTCTGACCAGGCCTCAGTATTTGGACCGTATCTCTCAAAATACGTATCCAAATTGTGCAAATCAATATGTTCTAGAAAGTTGAGAGAAATATCTACAACTTTCATGAAGACATGTGATTAAAATTCACAACATTTCAATGTCAAAATTGATGGTCAAAGTCGGTGCCTAATGATCCCAATTGTCAAAGATATTTACAACTAATATTTGACAATTATGCCCTTGTAATTTGACAAGTTTGCCCCTGGATGTATCTATAAATAGAGGTGCCTTGTGACCCATTAGGGCATCTTGGCCTTGGCTGGAACATTTTGGCTTTGGCTAGGATCTTGTATTGTGTTTTGTGTGTTTATGTTATTAATGAATTTCCTTTTTCTTGCATTTTATTTTCTTTCTATTATAATGTTCTTCTAATTTCTCTTTTGCTAAGGTGAAAGGGTGAAACCCTTGATATGAGAATAAGGATTCTCTAACCCTTAATATGTGCTTAATAATCTTAATCTTATAATGTTTATTCAATATGATTTATATTTAATTTCTTAATCAATCTTGACACCACTCGTAAAGTGGAGGTCTTGATCCATTGTCGACAATCCTTGGCACATCAAATGCTTGGATCCTTTCTAGATGATGTATGGTTCTTCCTTACCGACACGAATCTAGTTAGGAACCTTGATTTGTTGTAGACATATGTGATTGGCACATTGGATGCTTGAACCCATTTACAAGAAGTGGTATAAATATTGGTAATGAAACAAATATAATTCATATAACTAAAATGGGTTAATTATCCTTATTTGAAATATCAAGGGCGGATCCCCTAACCTTAGCCTTCATTGTTATTGTGTTAATTCCTCTTGTATTTTAATTATTCTATTGTTTATGAACTTTTTATTTTATTTACTATGGTAGGTTCTACCACCTTATGAAATTGTTCTTTAATTTACTATGGTTGGTTATACCACCTATTTCCATGGATGGTTTTACCTCCTCTTGCTTTTTGTTTTATATTTGAATGGTCGGTAATACCGCCTACCATCTTACATATTTATTGATATTATCTTGTCATTTCTTTGAATTATTCACACCATATTTGCTTATCTTATAATTTGTAACGCTAAAATTCCCTTCCTCGTGGATCGACCTCGGACTCACCGGGTTTATTACTTCGACACTCCTATACTTGGGAGACAATCCTTTTTCGAATGTGTCAAGTTTTTAGCGCCGTTGCCGGGGAAGGTAAAAATTGGCGTGCAAAATTGTAAGTGTTCTCTTTTCTCATCTTAGATCTAAATTTTTTATTTTTTGTGTGTTCATCTTTTGCTCTCTTTTCTTCTCCTTTTCTTGCATGAAAATTTGGTCACGAACATCTAGTGGTAGACTTGTTAGAAAAACATTATCTTCGTTAGAAAACATGGCCAACAATCATGAAGAAATATTCACGGATGAAGGGGACAACCGTTCGCAACAAAATGATCAAAACCAACGAAGAACCCTCGGAAACTACATGAATCCGGTAAGGACTAGTGCACCATCTTGTGTAGTTTCTCCTCCAGATTCAATCCATTTCAATT
This sequence comes from Boswellia sacra, assembly GCA_013180625.2. Lineage (NCBI taxonomy): Eukaryota > Viridiplantae > Streptophyta > Magnoliopsida > Sapindales > Burseraceae > Boswellia > Boswellia sacra. The sequence continues at coordinate 19,238 of SNVD02005923.1, forward strand.
TCAAACCAAGTTTTGTTCGACTTCTACCCACTTTTCATGGCCTTGACATGGAGAACCCATATTCCCACTTGAAACTCTTTGAAGAGGTATGTAGCTCCTACACTGACCCAAATTGTAGCATAAACACCATTAGATTAAAGCTTTTTCCTTTTTCTTTAAAAGATAAAGCTAGAACATGGCTACAAAATTTGAGGTCGAATTCCATCAGTTCATGGGATGAGATGAAACAACAATTTTTGAAAAAAATTTTTCCTACCCATAGAACAAATTCTCTTAAAAGACAAATTTCTGATTTCTCTCAGAAACAAGGGGAAACCCTTTACCAATGTTGGGATAGATATAAGGAACTACTTAATACCTGTCCTCACCATGGTTTCGAAACTTGGAGAATAGTTGCACACTTCTATGAAGGGTTAACACCTCAAGATAGGCAACTAGTAAAATTAATGTGTAGAGGAGAATTTAAAGAAAAAGACCCTGAGGAAGCACTTGATTTCCTAGATTCCTTAGCAGAAAAGGCACAAAATTAGGACACTGCTGGCACCTATGAGGTACCAAGCAAGGCCCAAACCTCGACATCCAATAGAGGTATTTACAACCTTAGGGAAGACCATGACCTTCAAGCCAAATATGCATCCCTAGCTAGAAAAGTCGAGGCTTTAGAAATGAAAAAGAGTGGTCAATTGAATTCTATTCAAGAAAATGTCTGTAACATTTGTGATGACAATGACCATTCTACTGATAATTGCCCAACTTTGCCTGCCTTTAGGGAATGTCTCCATGAAGAAGCCAATGCCTTGAATACTTTCAAAAGGCCAAATCACAATCCATATTCACAAACCTACAATCCTGGTTGGAGAAATCATCCAAATTTTAGCTGGAAAAATGATAATCATGCACAATCTTCACAAGTCCCTTTTCAAACACGACAAAATTTTCAAAATTCTCATGATCATGCATATGCTCCTCCTCCTAGGAATGACTTTGAAGAAACATTGCATTCATTTATTACAAAGCAAGAGACTTTCAATAGTCAAACTACTCAAACACTAGCAAATTTGTCAGAAACTCTTGCAAAATTTGCATCTACATGTAGCATCCAAGAGAAAGGAAAATTTCCTTCTCAAACATTGCAAAACCCCAAAGATCAATCTAACTCAAATGCAGGGAATTCAAATAACCATTATTTTGACCAAGCCCAGTCAGTCATGACCCTTCGCAATGGTAAGGTTGTTGAAAAACACATTCCTAATCCTTGTGAGAAAGAAGAAGAATCGATCTCTAAATGACAGGAAGAGGCTGCCAACCCAACACCTAGCGAAGAAGAAACCAAATCCTCATCTGTGCCTCTATTTCCTCAAGCATTAGCTACACCAAAGAAGCCAACTCACAATTCTGAAATCTTTGAAATTTTCAAACAGGTAAAGGTCAACATTCCCTTGCTTGATGTGATCAAACAGGTACCTTCTTATGCAAAGTTTTTGAAAGACTTGTGCACTGTGAAAAGAAAACTAAATGTGAAAAAGAAGGCCTTTCTAGCCGAGCAAGTAAGTGCTATTCTTCAAAATAATAATACAGTGAAATATAAGGATCCAGGTTGTCCTACAATTTCATGTGTTATTGGAGACCATAAAATTGAACAAGCTTTACTTGATCTTGGTGCTAGTGTGAATTTGCTTCCATACTCGGTTTTTCAAAAACTCAATCTAGGTGAGTTAAAACCAACTTCTGTCACTCTTTTGCTTGCTGATAGATCAATTAAAGTACCAAGAGGAATAGTAGAAGATGTGTTAGTTCAAGTCGATAAATTCATTTACCCAGTGGATTTTATCGTCTTGGACACACAACCAGTGGAAGTAAGCAATTCAATTCCTGTTATTTTAGGGCGTCCATTTCTAGCTACTTCTAATGCTTTGATTAATTGCAGGAATGGAGTCATGAAGCTATCATTTGGGAACATGACATTAGAAACTTAATGTTTTTAAAAATATGTGCAAACAAACAAGAAAAAAGAAGAAGATGAAGTTGATGAAGCCAATGTAATTGGAATCTATTGTGGAAGATCACATCCAAAAAGGAGTTCTTCTGACCCTTTGGAAACTTCTCTAGTGAATTCATTAGAATCAAGCATGGAACTAGAGTCTGATCTTTCTGATATATGCTCTTTATTGGATTGTGCACAGGTTGATGAAAAAGGCTCAAAATCAAGATTTGAAGAATTGGGGCAAATGAATGAAAGCAAGGAAGATGAAGCTCCCAAGATAGAATTGAAGCCCTTACCTGAAGGACTGAAATATGCATATCTTGGGGAGAATCAGACATATCCGGTGGTAATTTCTTCATCCCTCACATGCGAGCAACAAGGTAAGTTGATAGAAGTGCTTAAAAGGCATAAAAATGCAATTGGGTGGACTTTAAAAGATATAAAAGGCATTAACCCTTTAATTTGCACACATAGAATACATTTAGAGGAAAATGCCAAAACATCTCAACAACCTCAAAGGAGATTAAATCCACACATGAAAGAGGTCATTAGGGCTGAAGTTCTCAAACTACTTGATGTGGGAATTATCTATCCTATTTCTGATAGTAAGTGGGTAAGCCCTACACAAGTAGTACCTAAAAAATCTGGCATCACAGTGGTTAAAAATGAAAAGTGTGAATTATTGCCAACTCGTGTCTCATCTAGTTGGAGGATGTGCATTGATTATAGAAAATTAAATGCTGTCACTAGAAAAGACCATTTTCCCTTACCCTTTCTTGACCAAATTCTTGAAAGAGTAGCAGGAAACCCCTACTATTGCTTTCTTGATGGATACTCAGGCTACTATCAAATCCCCATTGCACTTGAAGACCAAGAAAAGACCACATTCACGTGCCCCTTTGGCACTTTTGCATTTAGGGGAATGCCTTTTGGACTTTGTAATGCCCCAGCCACTTTTCAAAGATGCATGTTAAGCATTTTCAGTGACATGGTTGAGCATTGTTTAGAAGTTTTCATGGATGATTTAACTGTCTTTGGAAACTCTTTTGATAATTGTCTTGAAAATTTAGAAAAAGTCCTAAAAAGGTGTGTAGAAAAAGTTCTTATTTTGAATTGGTAAAAATATCATTATATGGTCACTTCAGGAATTGTTTTAGGTCATGTGGTGTCTTCTAAAAGAATTAAAGTGGATAAAGCAAAAGTGGAATTAATTTCCCATTTGCCTCCACAAAAAACAGTTAAAGAGGTTCGTTCATTCTTAGGGCATGCTGGATTTTATAGGAGGTTCATAAGAAATTTCAGTGCTATATCTAAACCTCTTTGTAACCTCTTAATAAAAGATACTTCCTTTGAATGGACTCAAGAATGTCAAAATGCCTTTGATACACTAATTGGACTTTTAACAACTGCTCCAATTATGCAATCTCCTGATTGTTCCTTGCCTTTTGAATTGATGTGTGATGCAAGTGACTATGCCGTTGGTGCTGTCTTAGGACAAAGAAAAGAAGGTAAGCCTTATGTAATATACTATGCAAGTAGGACTTTAAATGATGCACAAATGAATTACACAACAACTGAGAAAGAACTACTTGCAGTAGTATTCTGCATTGGACAAATTTCGATCTTATTTAATTGGCTCTCCACAATGTGAGATATTTAATGACACTGAGGATGCAGCTGTGAGATATTTAATGACTAAAGAATTCAGGATGCAAAACCTAGATTGATACGGTGAATCTTATTGCTCCAAGAATTCATTGAAACTTCACCTATCAATGATTCTTTTCCTGATGAATTTTTATTTTCTGTTGCTACTGTACCTTGGTTTGCTAACATTGTAAATTTTCTTGCGACAGGGAAAATGCCACCTCATTGGAATGCTCAAGACAAAAGAAAATTTTTAACCGAGGTGAAAAATTTTTACTGGGATGACCCATATCTGTTCAAATATTGTCCAGACCAAATAAGAAGAGAAGATGCATACCCGACAATGAGGTAAGTAGTGTCATTAACTTTTGTCATTCTGAAGCATGTGGAGGACATTTTTCATCTAGAAAAACAGCTGCTAAGATCTTACAATGTGGATTTTATTGGCCCACCTTATTTAAAGATGCACATGCATTTTGCAAAACGTGTGAAAATTGTCAAAAATTGGGATCCATTTCAAAAAGAAACATGATGCCTTTGAATCCCATTCTTGTTGTTGAAATCTTTGATTGTTGGGGTATTGATTTTATGGGACCCTGTCCACCGTCATTTGGTTTTGTGTATATCCTTGTTGCAGTAGACTATGTTTCCAAAATGGGGTCGATGCAATTCCATGTCGAAACAATGATCACAAAAACAGTTGTCAAATTTTTGAAGGAGAATATCTTAAGTAGATTTGGAATTCCTCGAGCCATATCTAGTGATGGGGGTACACATTTTTGTAAACAAACAATTTGAACTTTAATGAAGAAATATGGAATAACCCATAAAATTTCTACACCTTATCACCCACAAATAAGTGAACAAGTTGAATCAGCTAATAGGGAGATAAAACAGATCTTAGAAAAAACGGTTAACCCAAATCGTAAAGATTAGTCTTTAAGACTCAATGATGCACTTTGGGCTTACCGAACTGCTTTCAAAACATCATTGGGAATGTCTCCTTATAGATTAGTTTATGAAAAACCTTGTCACTTGCCAGTGAAAATTGAGCATAAAACTTATTGGGCCATTAAAACATTTAACACAAACTTGAATGATGCTTGCAAGTTACGTAAACTCCAACTGAGTGAACTTGAAGAAATCAGGAATGAGGCTTATGAAAATTCTAAAATCTACAAAGAAAAAATGAAGGTTTTCATGACAAATTTATTGTTAGAAAATCTTTTGAACCTTCACAAAAAGTTCTTTTGTATGATTCAAGGTTGCATTTATTTCCTGGTAAACTTCGGTCACGTTGGACTGGGCCTTTCATTGTTAAAAATGTTTTCCCTTATGGAGCAGTTGAAATTGAGAACCCGAAGAATGGTCATGTGTTTAAAGTTAATGGACAACGGTTAAAACCATTCTTTGAAAATTTTGACCAAAATGAAGAGTCCATTGCTTTAGTCGATCCTTTTTAAGGATTGATTTTTCCGGGTCAAGTGGCAGATACGGTACTCCGTGACTATTAAAGTCGGTTTTTCAGTTCCCTAAAAACTGTTGCTTGCATCCATTTTCTTTTATTCTCTCTCATTTTCTTCACATGGATACCATTCTCTCAAAATTGCACAAACATTTTCCCTCTCTTCCTCAAAATGATTTGCTTAAAATTTATAAAGCTCGTGCAGAAAGACTAAGGTTGTTGATGCGTAAGGGTATTCCTGCTGATTTAAGATGGTTAATTGAAGACAAGGTTCGATTCTCTTGTGAGTTTTCAGATAATCTTGTTTCCCATATGCCAGGTTTGGGAAAAAGCTCTTATTCCAAAAAGCGAAGAGCGAAAAGGTTACAAGTTTGTCCCAGATGTGCAAGATGGACTTGTAACCAGCGTTGCCGCTCCTTGGGATATTGTGTCTAACAATCGAGAGGATAAACTACAGTTCATCAAGAATGGACTGAGTAAGGAGTTTTGGATGATATCCGAACGACTCTTGAGACGCATTCTTGTGGACTTGTGTAGCGTGAAATTTTTAATTTGTGGACACAATCCGAGATGAGCAGGAACGCTATAGTCTTGGGAATCTGACTCAAAACGACCTGTTTGCCAGTTTATAAGAAAACTGGATGGGAAGCATATCCCCAACTCATAGAAGGTGTTTAAGCCGTTTCTGGACGTAAAACCAGAGGAAGATGTGAGCCACAGTCACAACTACTGTACATATGCATGCGTGCCATCATTTTTGAATTTTAATACCTCATAGCTGTCATTTTTGAATTTGTATCTTTTGTTTGACTTATGGTGTCTTATTTCATCATCTTTTGAATTTTTATGCATTATTGTCAACTTTTTCAACAAACAATCGAGCTACCTAGATAGATATCATCATTAGCATACCTTTTTGCACTCCATAAATACCACATGTCTTGTTCTCTTCTTCACACATAGTTAGAGAGTCACATAGACATGGAGGGAACTTCAAAACGTCGAATCCAAAGGATATGTGTATTCTGTGGATCTCGACCAGGTAAAAGTGAAGAGTTCGTAGAAGTAGCGAATTATCTTGGTAGGCTACTGGCTGAAAGAAAGATTCATGTGGTTTATGGGGGAAGTAGCCTCGGGTTAATGGGTTGTGTGTCAACAGCTGCACATGTAGGGGGTACTCAAGTCTTAGGAGTTATTCCTAAAGCTTTGGCTGTAGAAAGTATTGTTGGAAAAACGGTTGGGAAGGAGTTACATGTCTCCTCTATGCATGAACGCATGGCACATATGCTCATCAATTCAGATGCCTTTATTGCTTTACCAGGTGGCTTTGGCACTTTTGAAGAAATTTTTCAAATTGCCTCTTGGGCCCAACTGAATCTCCATCAAAAACCCATAGGTTTGTTGAATGTTAACAATTTCTTTGATCCTTTAATAAGTTTTGTTGATGCAGCTGTAGAACAAAATTTTATCCCACATTGGGCGAGAAAGATCCTTGTTTCTACCACTTCTGCTGGTGAGTTACTTGACAAATTATAAGAAGTTGAGTATGAACCTGACCCAGCTAGTACTCAAATTAATTGGGCAGGAGAGCAAAACAAAAAGTGCAAATTGGATCTGAATCTCCGTTTGTAATTTTTTTTTTTCTTCTTGTCCTTTATTTTATTTTATTTTATTTTTAGCATGTTATTTTATGAGTCTTTCAGGTCATCTGTCTTGACTAACAGAAGCTTCAGGTAATGTCTCCTATACTTTATCTCTCTACATTTAAACATTGAGGACAATGTTTCATTTGGTTGGGGGGGAAGGATAGTAGACATAAGTGTGTCTTGAAATTTTATTTTTTCTTGCAAAAAAAAAAAAGCGAGTTAGTAATTAGATTCAGAGTGCGGTGTAAGGAGTTCAAATCCTCTTGAGACGCATTCTGGGTCAGGAATGGCAGAGTAGGGAGGACCAGTTTGAACTCTTGAAACCCATTCTAACCAATTTGTCATTTTATTCTTGCATTTTTGAAGACTTATTTGATATTATTTAGTCTTGATTTTTGAATTTTATAACAAGGAGGTCTTATTCATTTCACTTTGAATCATTCAAATCTATGAACTCTCACAACCTTATCATTTAATAAATTGTGTGCTTATGTGCTCATTAAGCAGTATCTATGAATCTTTCTTCACACACACACATACCTTGATGTATGATTGTGGGTGGCGAAATGAAATATTGCAATATTTGAGTTCTTTTGTTTTGTTTAGGATAACAACAAAAGGAAGGGGAAAGTTTAAAAAAAAAAAATGAAATGAAAATGAAAAATGAAAAAAAAAGAAAAAAAAAGAAAAAAAAAAGAGAGAAAGCAATGGTGGATAAGTTTGGTCTTGTAGCTTCCTTAATTCGAGCAATTAAGCCCGAGGGGTGCCTCAACACCTAATACCCTAAGACCAACTGGTTTGGGAGCTATTGGCCCAAAGCTCGCTACATGGATTAAGGAGAAAGCTTAATGGGATTGAACATTGCACTATCCACAAGTTTCTAAGCAAAAATAAAGCATCGGCAACCCGAGTCGTTAAGCTCGAAGGGGTGTCTTAACACCTAATGCCCTAAGGCCAACTGGTCTGGGAGTCATTAGCCTAAGGCTCGCTACATGGGTTAAAGATGCATTCTTTCAAAAAAAAAAAAAAAGAGAAAAAAAAGAAAAAAAATGTATAAAATGAATGAATATCCCCTACCTAAGGTTGTTAGCCTTAACAAATACTAGAACCGATATGGCTTATTTCTAATAAGCCCCATAGTCATGTGTCAACTGAGCACAAAAGAAGGTTTGTTGGATATCTTGACTGAAGGGTACATGAGTCATTTAAAAAAAAAAAAATCAGTTGAGAGTTTGTTTATTTGGATAAAATCAAGGAGAGTGCAATAATGACCACCTTGGATGTAAAATTCTATAAATCACTTCTAAATAATAACGCTTTAATTGCTAGGGACTAGCAATAAGCTAGTTGGGGGGTGTGATGAACACTTAAATATGCATGTTTAATAAGAGTTTAGTTCATCATATTGCATTAATAGTGTCATTAAATTCCTCAACTTAAGCATATTTGTAGCATTTGCATCTTTGGAATTAATTTCTCTTAATTTTGGTTTTGTTACAGGTTCGGTAAAATAGGCATAACACTCTATTTATAGATCAGAATGGTGCAATTCTTAATGTTTTGGAAAGCTGATTTAATTGTCTACAAGATTGCATTTCACAAGCATCATCAAATTCGGGCTCTTAGTGGACCAAAATTGGGCTTGAAATGAACCCATCTACAGTCTCGGCCCAGTCTGACCAGGCCTCAGTATTTGGACCGTATCTCTCAAAATACGTATCCAAATTGTGCAAATCAATATGTTCTAGAAAGCTGAGAGAAATATCTACAACTTTCATGAAGACATGTGATTAAAATTCACAACATTTCGATGTCAAAATTGATGGTCAAAGTCGGTGCCTAATGATCCCAATTGTCAAAGATATTTACAACTAATATTTGACAATTATGCCCTTGTAATTTGACAAGTTTGCCCCTGGATGTATCTATAAATAGAGGTGCCTTGTGACCCATGGGGGCATCTTGGCCTTGGCTAGAACATTTTGGCTTTGGCTAGGATCTTGTATTGTGTTTTGTGTGTTTATGTTATTAATGAATTTCCTTTTTCTTGCATTTTATTTTCTTTCTATTATAATGTTCTTCTAATTTCTCTTTTGCTAAGGTGAAAGGGTGAAACCCTTGATATGAGAATAAGGATTCTCTAACCCTTAATATGTGCTTAATAATCTTAATCTTATAATGTTTATTCAATATGATTTATATTTAATTTCTTAATCAATCTTGACACCACTCGTAAAGTGGAGGTCTTGATCCATTGTCGACAATCCTTGGCACATCAAATGCTTGGATCCTTTCTAGATGATGTATGGTTCTTCCTTACCGACACGAATCTAGTTAGGAACCTTGATTTGTTGTAGACCTATGGTGATTGGCACATTGGATGCTTGAACCCATTTACAAGAAGTGGTATAAATATTGGTAATGAAACAAATATAATTCATATAACTAAAATGGGTTATTATCCTTATTTGAAATATCAAGGGCGGATCCCCTAACCTTAGCCTTCATTGTTATTGTGTTAATTACTCTTGTACTTTAATTATTCTATTGCTTATGAACTTTTTATTTTATTTACTATGGTAGGTTCTACCACCTTATGAAATTGTTCTTTAATTTACTGTGGTTGGTTATACCACCTATTTTAATGGATGGTTTTACCGCCTTTTGCTTTTTGTTTTATATTTGAATGGTCGGTAATACCACCTACCATCTTACATACTTGTTGATATTATCATGTCACCTCTTTGAATCATCCATATCACATTTGTTTAGCTTATAATTTGTAACGCTTAAATTCCCTTCCTCGTGGATCAACCCCGGTCTCACCGGGTTTTATTACTTCGACACTCCTATACTTGGGAGACAATCCTTTTTCGGATGTGTCATGATGCAGGAAGAGTTTGAGATGAGCATGGTAGGAGAATTAAATTTCTTTCTTGGATTGCAGGTTAAACAAATGAATGATGAAATATTCATATCTCAATCAAAATATGCTAAAAATCTTGTAAAGAAATTTAGGCTTGAGAATGCAAAATCAATAAAAACTCATACCAATACTAACCTGAAACTTTCAAAAGACAATGCAGGAAAAGAGGTTGATGCAAGTTTATACAGAAGCATCATTGGCAGTTTGTTATATCTCACAGCAAGTAGATCAGACTTGTGCTTTAGTGTAGGACTTTGTGCAAGATTTCAAGCAAATCCCAAAGAATCACATCTGGCAGCAGCTAAGAGAATCATCAGGTATGTACATAGAACTCATGATTATGGTATATGATTTTCTAAAGATACAAATGATTATCTTGCAGGGTTTAGTGATGTTGACTGGGCAGGAAATGTAAATGACAAAAAAAAGCACATCAGGAAGATGTTTTTACCTTGGTACTAACTTAGTTTCTTGGCATAGCAAAAAGCAGAATTCTATTTCCTTGTCTAATGTTGAAGCTGAATACATAGCAACAGGAAGTTGTTGCACACAACTACTATGGATGAAGCAAATGTTGAGTGATTATGGTATTGAACAATAACCTATAACTGTGTTTTGTGATAATACTGGTGCTGTAAACATTTTCAAAAAATCATGTTCAACATTCTAGAACAAAACACATTGACATAAGATACTTTTTTATAAGGGAACTTATAGAGTCTAAGGTGATACACATTGAACACATCTCCACTGATAAACCATTGGCTGACTTGTTCACTAAGGCATTGGATACAACAAGATTTGAAAATCTAAGAAAAGCCGTAGGCATCTGTCAGTTATCTGAATAAACACTGCTTGCTATTATGTTAATTATATCTGTAATATCATAAGTTTTCTTCTAATTTAGCATGTGTGAACTGCAATATAAAAATTGTATGAATGATAAGATACTGGTTTTAAATGAATAATACAGAGAGGGCTACCAATATATGATGTGTGAAAGCCATCATTGAGAGTAACCTTAGGGTATCTAAGAAATATGTTGAGGTCTCCCACTCAAATGAAAAGAGTTACCTTTATATTGTGTGAAAGCTAGGGTATTCATAATCCAACGTGATTAATTCATATAATGTCAAAATAAAATTTTTTAACATCTCAATTGATTGAAAATTAAATAGCTTTCATGAGAAAATAATAAATAGCTCTAAAATACGCTTTCTTAGAATAATTCATATGATGTTCATATATTGTTGTTATGCTAAAATTAACTGTTTTCTGTTATGCTTTTCATATCATATGATGCTCTTTGTGCCAATCTAAAATTTGACTTATATTGTGCGTCTATGTGTCAAAATGTCATGTCAGCTTTATTGAATTGAGGGGGAGAAAATTTAGTGGCAAGAATCCTAACTCTTAGAATTCCTTATTTTAATGGAATTCAAATTTTGAATTCTTGTTCATTAACGATATTTATTGAGTTGTTCTGGAAAAGGATTTAAAATTAAATTTTGTGGGAAACAAAAATATATTAAATCAGCCAAGTATATCACGAAAATAGTTAGGGTATTTCCTGTTCATACCATACTCGAACAACAATTACTCCACTCTCTCTCGTCTTGCTTCTCTCTGTTCTGAGAAACTTTTTGCAGTCTTGAAACCCTAACGATGGTGACAACTTCTGATTCTTCAAAGACCAACAGTTCCTCATCTTCTCAAAATGACTCTGGTTACAGTAGTCACAGTGTACAATCGTCTCATTCGCAACAGCCTCATGCAGAGATCCCAATTAATCTTGCTATGAGTGAAGATGAGTTGATTCCAGTCAAGAAGATGAAAGACAAGGTGAAACCGAACTTTAACAAATTCCTCACAGCAGCCGTCAAGCATAAATTCTTGAAGTACACTTCACAAAGGAAGTTACAGATGGAAAGGACAGTGAAGTTGACCTACTTCATCAACTATGGTTTAAGTGAGCTTCTTGAGTCTATATACTGGACTCGAACGGTAAAGAATTTCCTACCCCCTGTGAAGTCCTTAATTCAAAAGTTCTATGCCAATATCTCTACTTTCATTAATGATCGAAAAAGTTATCATTATCATAAAGTGTATTGTAGAGGAAAGTTTGTGAAATTCTCACCGAATGTCATAAACACATTCTTTGATATATCAATAGGTAGTTTGCACTCTTTGGATGAAAATTTTGATATGGCAGTAGTGATTAAGGAATTGACTGGTCGAGGAGACATAGATTAGAATCCGAAGGATGGAATTGACCAACAATATCTCAAAAAGAAGTATAGAGTGCTGCATAAAATTGCACAATTTAACTGGTTTCCCTCATCACACCAAAACCAAGTCCGGGAAGATAGAGTGAAGTTTTTGTTCTGTTTGGGCACCAATCGACCTATCAATTTTGGTTTATTGGTTTATAGAATGATTATTCAGATTGCACCATACAAATCTGACTACCATTTGCTTGTTTTTTCCTGTTTAATTCAAGGAATTTTAGCACAAAATGGTATCCCTATAAGTCCCATAGAACACACTGAAATTCTGTCCAAGTCAATCACAAAAGGTTTTCTGCATCGCTCGCATGATAAACTAATCTCCCTGCACCAAAACCAAAACCCAGGAGAGTCTGAAAAAATCCCATGAGCAATGTAGAAGAACAACTTGCTTTGATAAATTCTGTATTTATTGATATTATGCAGGATCTTAAAGTCATCAAAGCAAAACAATCTGTTTTGGAGGCCAAGCTTGCTAGGAATTATATGGTGCTGCAGAAGAACCACAGCCCATGGAAACTGACAATGTAGTTCTTGAGAAATCTGCTAAGCACATGACAGAGACTGATGCATCACTTCCTAAAGCAGCTGAGACAATACTTGCAGAATATCAAGCTGAACAAACTGCTGTTAAGATAGATATAATAGTAGAAAAGAAGAAGAAGAAAAAGAAATTTAAGACAACAGCAAAGGGAACTGAATTGAATGGAAAGAAGAAAGTTAAGATGGTGAAGAAACCATCTGACAAGAGAAAGAAGAAAATTGAATCAACAGCTCCAGCACTAAGGGATGAATCCTTGTCAGATGAACCAGAACAAGCAGAACCCGAGATGACATTGTCTTAACCGCTTGTTGAGGCAGAACCTCATGTTTCTCCAGTTCCTGACACAAAACATCGTGACTCTTCACCATCAACCTAGTCACCCCCATATGAAGCCACAACAACACCACATGTAGAACACACTCAGAAATCCCCTCCTGCAGTAGACACAACTGCACCAGCCACACCACTTCCATCTACACTTGTAGAAGAATCACTGGTACCTTCACAACACCCTGTTGTTGAGTTACAGACAACAGAAACCAATGTTGAATGCCTTGATAAGGAAATTCAAAAGATTGTGGCTGAAGTCCCCACCACTTCTTCTAAGACAATTGAAGCACAGCCTGCTCCTATGCCCACTGAGCAGCCTACGCCCACTACTACTGGCAAACGGTACAAAATGAAGGCTGGAAGGTTCAAGAAACGCTCTGGCAGTTCTTTTTCCCCACCTATTCGCAAGTCTCCAAGACTGCGTTAGTTTTGCCAATTTGTCTTGAAATCAAGGGGGAGAAGAAGTTGTTGACATAACTCTGTTTTTTTGTTTGCTGATATAACTCTATTTTTTTGTTTGCTGATGTAACTCTATTTTTTTGTTATGTTTTTTATTTGATACTGTTAATTCTAATTCTGTTGATATTTTGCTGCTTCTTCTTCTCAACGGCAGTATGTAAGAAGTAAGAGGGAGTAGAGTTAGGACTTATTATGGACTTTTTATGCTTTGTGTGCATTCGAACTATTTTCTGCTCTGTGTTTTTAACTTATTACTGTGCTTTATGTTATTCTCTATCTATTTCATTTGATGTATGTTTTTGTTATTTGCTTTGATCATGATTTGGTTGAACTATTGTTTGACATGTTTATCAACTACACTTTGTGGTGTTTTGCAGGATAAACACATTCAGACCTTGTTCTGTTATGTGCTTTGTAACTACATACTATTGTTTTTTCATGAAGCATGATATTTCTGTTTAATAGATCATGATTACCTATAGTTATGTTTGACTTATCTCTGTGTGATTTTCTTTGATCAGAAATAGTGTGGTGTTTTCATCACAAGTTGCCAAAAAGGGGGAGATTGTTAGTGCCAACATGTACTACACTTGCATGGCAAAATGTACTGCATGTGCATGTGCCATGCAAGTGTAGTACATGTTGGCACTAACAATCTCCCCCCATGCACATGATGATTTTTGGACCAACTTGTGATCAAACAAGAATATTATATTGTTTATTATTTTACTGTTTCAAGAAATATATTTTAGGAAATAATTGATTCATAATAAAAAATCCTCTTAGATTAGGACATTATTTAATGTATCCTAGTGAGAATAGGGGAATATTTATTTGTGTCCTAATTCCTTTGGAAGTTATTTATATCACTTCCTATTATATTTGTCTTTATCCTAATAAGAGTTCGATTTTGATTTTTACAGGATTTTAAAGAGATTTCGATCAGGCATACCAATATATATATAATGTTATGTTTACATAACACATATATGTTGGTTGTATGAGTTTATGTCACGGCATTCCAAGAATTAAAAGGAGAGCTTCAACGAAAATAGGAATGCTTCATTGATTTGATTTTATGAGTGTTTTATTCATGTATGAGAGGTTGAAATCGTGCATGAATCTTTATTTAAGTTTGTCTGAGTTAGTATACACTTGAGAGAACTTGCGAGTTAAGTGTTTATTTAATTCAGTGTCAGACATTGTGGCTATGATTTACTTAACAGTGTGTTGTTAAGTTATCTGTGACAGAGAGTGAGCAGTGTTACTAGAGTTTAAGATCTTGACGAGATTTTGTTTTACAAAGATTAGGTCAGTGTGTAAGAGTGAGTTAGCACTGTAAACGATCCTAAAGATTGGACAAACAAGAACTTAATGAATTGCAGCTTTAAAGCTGTCCGTGGATATAGGTTTTATAACAGAACCACGTTAAATCTTTCTATGTCGACTTACATTATAGTTTACTGTTATATTACTTATAATTGCATACTTTTAGAACTTATAGATGTTAAATTTTCTAATATGTGAGTAGTCAAAATATATATTATATATTAAAGCAACTCAAATTTTTAAGAAAGTGATATGATACAATGTCCACTTTAAAATGATAAATGTCAAATTTATAAAATCAATAAATAATTTTAAATACTTAATTTGTAATTAAATTTTACATTTAATACATACGTTATTTTGGAATTATGTATTAGTTTGTAAACTAATTGAATTTTGTGTACGGGTAATTTAATTGATATAGGGCCAATTTGGGATTGTTTTGCGATATAAATAAGCAGTTTCTGCTTTGATTGAGAAATAAGTAGGTTATAAAATAAGGTACAAAGTCTTTGATGAACCAACTTTTCAAAATTGTTTTGCTTTTCAAAAGCATAATAGAGGTATTTTATATTATTGTTTTGGCTTTTATTTAGTGTAAATGGCTAAAATAAACATGTGGATCATTCCTTTGTAATATCTAATTATTAATATTTATAATCAATTTTGTTTTTTAAGTCGTTTTAAAGAATTCTTTATATATTTTATAACAATTTTCTATATAAATAATAATAACATATGATATTTAAAAAATTACACTTATTTTGTAATTTATGTAAAAATTTATGACTATACCGTTTATTTCAAAGTCTAAAACTTTTCGTAATTTAATATCAAAATTAAATAATTTAAAATTAATATTATAACACCAAATGATTTTATAAATACATATTAAATAAATATGAATTTGTTTTTTTAATTATCAATATTTATTAACTCTATTTAATATATATTTTAATTATAAATTGTTAATGTATTTCCATATATAAAATAATTTAAAATATTATATTAATAAATACTTTTATAAATAAATTATTATTATGAAATTAAAAAAATAATCAAAAATTCTGAAAAAAAAATCTCACTGAAGGAGTTACCGACTACCATCAGAGTCATTGGGGCAAGACACCAGCAATAGACAAATTGCCTTCAAGCGATCACTTTATGTAGGGGTGTTCAAAATAATCCGACCCGGTCCGATCCAATCGGGTTTGATCGGGTTGATCGGGTCATAATCGGGTTATATGATTGAAAACCCCGAAATCGGGTTTAAAAAATCGGGTTTGAAGGGGATCGGGTTGTAACCTGGTTTGTTAAGAAAAACCCGAAAAGTCCGACCAAATCAATATATTTTTAAAAAAATTAAAATATGGCACGTGTCAATCTATCATTAGCTGAAAGCATAATATTTTTTATAGACTCTGCAACACCAGATTAGTTATATAAAAATAAATCATCTCCCATTTAGGACCCTAATTCTTCTTCACTTCTCTTTCACCAAGCCCACCGCCTCTTCTCCTTCACAAACCCACCACTGCTTCCACCCCATTCAGTTCACTGCTACTCCTCCACTTCCGCTAACGGCCTCCACTCTCCTCGCTTGCCCTCATGGTTGCCTCCACTAGCCTTCAAGCCCAGCACCTCTTCTCCTTCACAAACCCGCCTCTACCTCCACCCCATTCACTGCCGCTCCTCTACTTCTACTAGTGGCCTCCACTCTCACTACAAGAATTTTTTGCATATTTGTCACTTCACAATTTTTTTATTTGACAGTTTTTTAAAAAAGTGATAAATTTAACCATGTCTTAAAAGTCAAACCTATCAATTCATCTTATTTGTCACTTTTTGTCTTATTTAATCACATATTTATCACGTTTTTATAAAAATTTGACAAGTATATGAAAATGTAATTTTTTATTTTCCCTCTCAAATTTTCCTCTTTCTTTTCATTTTTTCTTTCAAATATGTGAATATAATAATTAAAATTTCAATAAATTTATCTAAATATAATTAAACAATATAATTTTATTTTTAATCTAAAATTAAAAATAATTTTTAAAAATATTTAAATTAAAGATAACATTAATATATGTATGAAAAGAATAAATTTTTAAATATTAAATTTTAGAAAAATTAATTTTTAAATGTGAAAATTTTATGAAATAAATAAAATTATTTTTTAATTTCAAAGTGATGAAAATCACATTATTTAATTACTTTAATAAAAATTAAGCAATTAAAAATATCAAAAAAATTTATTTTGTAATAATATAATATTTTAAATATACAAAAAAGTTATTATAATTTATTTTAGAAATTAAATTAAAATATTTAGTGCTCTAAAAACTATAAAAAATTAGTATGATGGTGTAAATGAAAAAGTTTAAAATATAGGGATTGAACAGGGGATGATTTTGATAAGTTTTAAAAGATATGGATTTCCAAGAATTTCGCTATTCTATATAAACAAAATGAAACTACCCTAGCCGCCTTAATGTCTCTCTCAGATTCATCAAACTCCGCCTCTACAGAAATCCTTTGCTTCTACTGCTGCCTTCGATGCAGCTGCCGCGGCCTCGACTTCCTCCTCGACTAGGCGGAGCTTCGTTGTGGCTTCGCCGAGCGAGCCGGGGAAGAAGATAGAGATGTATTCTCCAGCATTTTACGCCGCGTGTACTGCCGACGGGATCCTTGGCTGTGGGCTTACTCACATGGCTGTCACTCCTCTTGATCTCGTCAAGTGTAATATGTAGGTCTTGTTCCTTTCTTCTTGTTTCGTCAAATTATTGTGATTTTGGGATATTTAAGGTGTCAACCAGTGGATTAATCTATTCTGTAGGTTGTGAATTTCGAAGGATTTGTAGCGATTCCCCAGTTAGTCTTGACGGATTCGTCTACTGAAAATAAGGGGTGTGATTGTGTGGCTGGTCTAGAGTGCATATTAAACATTATCAAGGCCCTTAGAATGGGGTCCTGCTTCTCTGCAGAAAGTAGGAGCCCCATCTCTGGATCGCCATTCTCCCCTGCTATTGGGATCAAGACGAGGAAGGGCTCAAAGAAAAGGCCGGGCTCAAGGAATTCTTCATTTGACTATCGAAGGGAGGAGCCATTGCATAGGATTCCAGGGAGGTTGTTCTTGAATGGGTCAAGTGAGGTTGCTTCGCTCTTTACCCAGCAAGGCAAGAAAGGAACAAACCAAGATGCCATGATTGTGTGAGAGGTCAGCTCTTTCTTATCTTTAAATATTAAAATTGATTTCTCTATGCGAATCTAGTTGTAGTGAGATGATCAAGCCTGATAGTTTATTTTATTTATATTTTGTCCACTATGTTTCTCAAACAGCTATCTAAATGTTGTTTTTTGTGGTTGCATGTTAGCTGGTAAAAAGAAGTATATTGTTTTAAGTTCACATTTGCTATCAAAAGTCAGTGTTTGAGCAACCAAAGATGTGGATATAGTCTGTTTCGGCTGCCCTCATACATTTGAATGATTTAGTAATAGTTTCAATGATAAACTGAAAGTGCACATAGGAGAGGTCTGAGATGAGTTCAAATTGGGATATTTTTTATCTTTATCAATGACTTTGTTATTACAGATTTCTTGGACTTCAAACTGTTCTTTGCTTACCTTTCATAACTTTGGATTTACAGAATTTTGTAGCCCGGTCAGATACAGTTTTTGTGGTGTTTTTGATGGCCATGCTCCTTATGGTCACATGGTTGCAAGAAGAGTGAAGGATTCTCTTCCTCTAAAACTTAGCTCCCACTGGAAAGTCAATATAACCAGTGAGGATGTGCTGATGGGAGATAAGCCTTAATACTGCAGGAAGCTTAAACTCTGAAGATACTCCCTTTGTAACTGCCGATAAAACTGTTAGTGTGAATTTCGATTAAATACTTGTTTGTTGTGATGACTTCTTTTTGTGGCTGCCTTTGCATAAAACTAAAAAATATAACATACTGATGGATTGGGTTGCCTGATTTATGTTTGTAATTTTTATTTCCCTTGCTGCTTCTTTATTTCTCTACAACGTGTAAGATGGATGCCTTAACCAATCTTTTTGTTGTTGTTGCTGTTGTTATTGTTGTTGTTATTATTATTATTATTATTATATTTTTTAATTGAGTTACTTCATTACATATTGTAATTATTACTGTCTCTAAAATTATCTTGTTGATAAAGGATTCTAATGTTGATGTTCTAGGATAAAAGTTACTTCATTGCATCACTGTCTAGGATTTCCAGGATTTACTGATGTTAGGAATTGCCACAATATTGTACAATGTAAACATGCAAGATAACAAAACATAGAAAGAAGAAACATTCAAGCGCTATGTCTATGGAATTTGTTGGCTGAAAATAACATTTCGAATTTGTAGTTAGAGGATTTTTGGGTCAGCAGCAATTGGAGGAAGCCCTTACAGGGATGGACCTTGTGATCATTCCTGCTGGTGTTCCAAGGAAACCTGAAATGACTAAGGATGATCTGTTTAACATCAATGCCGGAATCGTTAAGACCCTTTGTGAAGGAATAGCTAAGTGCTATTCCCAAGCTATTATGAACTTAATTAGTAATCCTGTTAACTCCACAGTTCCAATTGCAGCTGAAGTTTTCAAGAAAGCTGGCACTTATGATCCTAAAAGACTTTTGGGAGTAACAATGCTTGACGTTGTCAGAGCCAATACCTTTGTAGTATGCACTGTGTTCTGGTATCATCAATTTATATTATTTATGCTACTGAATGTCCAAGCTTTTAATATATCATTTGGGGATCTTCATTCATTTTGAAGTCATTTTTCAATTTGCAATCAATGTTTATTATACTTCTTACAATAACATAACATTCCTGTTAGGATTGAGAGCTTTTTAGCTCAGTTGAGAGTTGAAGGGGATTCTGTTTCTTCTTCCTCTGTCTTTTTTTTCCCCCTTGTTCGAAGAGAAGCAAGTGCATTTGGTTTTGTTAGTGACTGAATCATTTTTGTAATAGTTCCTCATAAACTTATAATTGCATCAAATTGATCTTTGGACATTTAGACACCAAGAGGAAGGATGGTGGCTGGCAAAACTCTTACAGTGGATAGTTTAGATTTCTGATCCATGGTACTTGAATTATTTATAAAAGCCATCAAATGATTTACAGCTTTAGATTGCTCAATTCAATGCCATGAATTTATTCTGTTGGTAACCATAGATCTTTGGGGGTGGGGTGGGGGAAAGCTTGATTGGGCTTTCTGCATTAGTAGTATGATTATTATTTTCTTAAGATAGGTGGCTATCATCTCTTCTAGATTCTTATGGTATTAACTTTATATTTCATTATATTCTTTTGGGTTCCCTGCAGGCGAAAGTCTTGGGTCTTGATCCTCGGGAAGTCAGTGTTCCAGTTGTTGAGGGTTATGCAGGGGTTACTATATTACCTCTTCTATCTCAGGTTCAAGAAGAGTTCTAAAATCTTAAAAAATTTCATTTTCCTGTGTTTATTCCTTTACTTAGTGCTTTGAAGCATATATTTGTTTTCTTTAGGTATTCATTACTTTTTCACAATGCACAGGTTAAACCATCATGCTCTTTCACCCCTAAAGAAATTGATTACTTGACAGATCGTATTCAGAATGGTGGAACTGAAGTTGTTGAGGTATAGGAAAGAAAGTATTTAATTTGTTGGATATAATTCTGAACAAAAATATGCAATTAGTAATGTCATAGATATATTTGGTAATATCGGTCTCGGATTGCTGATTCATGTACATATTTGGTTCTTGTGGTTGGTTAACTATGCTATGATTCAGGGCATGCCCAAAGCATGGTGTTTTTAGGTCTAATTGATGATAACATGACATAAGACCATGTGATGCAATTAATTTTAATCATGTGAATTGACTTAACCATTACTCTAGCTCTTCTGTGGATACCATATGACCAGCTTGTGTGTACAAACCTTATTGCTGTAATTAAGATCATGGCACATTATCAGACCATGCTCTTTGGCATACTATGTTATTAGAAGATTTTGATCTTTCAGCAATATAGAATTTTAAACTAATTTATGAAAATAGAAAAGATAATTAAATCTGAAGCACAATAAGGCCAACTAACATGTAAACGTGATAAAAAAAAGATTTGAATAGTAGCAGACACCTCTTTCAGAAGTAAAATAGCTTATTAAGGGATGTGGAGGCCTAATTTCTACTTTGAAGATTGGCATATCACTTTAAACCAAGCTATGACTGACTTCCTAAGCTCAAGCATATCAGATGGCAGAAGATCATGACTCTGGAAATGAGAGATTCAGGATTAGATTAAATTGAAAAAAAAAGAAATGTTAGGTTCAGGATAACAAACAATGCGATCAGAATGTTGATTCCAAATCTTTTATGTTTCTTCTTAGTATATATATGTAAAAAAGAAGGGAGAATTAATAGCTCCCTGTACCTGTAAAAATTCTGCACAACCTTGCATGGTTAATGGAGAGTGTTTCTAAAATAATTGGAAAAGTTGCTAAATTGGAATCCTGATAAAGATTTAGTAACTTTTATAATTGTGTGACTAGATGTATAATTTGTTCCATTGCAAGGCCTAAATTATGATGGATGATGACATCAATGTATCTTTGACTTTATTTTGCTTAATAATTTTCTACCTATGGCTTGTTTCTCTTTCTTGCATTATTTGGTCCAGTTGCACTGGCTTTAAAATATGTAGCAGTTTCCTTTCCTGCATCCAGCAGCGTTATGTCTATATGAAACAATAAATCTTTCAATGCTTCGCTTTAGATTCTTTGATCTTCTATCTTCATAATTTATAATAGCCATTCTCTCTCTCTCTCTCTCTTTCTCTCTCTTTCTTAAATGGAATTTATCCTCTGTTCATCCCTTCTTGTTGCATTTTAGAGGATGGAGAGAGGTGTATTTTTTTTCATTTTTTTGGGTTGTTCCACAGTCTTATTCACTCAATTTAATTCACATTAACGTAAAATTTGTTTGCTAGTTCAGTTTATTCTTCTTTGTAGAACTCCTTAATACATTAAACATGCATCTATTCCCATTTTATTATATGCCTTTTTGACACCCTTGTTGATCAAGTGTTGTTGATATGGCAGGCAAAAGCAGGAGCTGGTTCTGCAACACTATCAATGGTTAGTACTTAGTAGTTTCATTTAGCTACACTGCCTTTTCTTCTTTTTTCTTTTTGTTATATCTGCATTTTCTTGTGAATTTTGGGTGCGTAACTGGTTGAAACATTATGTTCATTAAAAATGCAGGCATATGCTGCAGTTAAATTTGCAGATGCCTGTCTCCGGGGCTTGAGAGGGGATGCTAGTGTTGTTGAATGTGCATTTGTGGCTTCGGAGGTTTCAAATGAATCCTACTTGCGCTTGAATGTTTCTTCTTTCTATGTTTTGTTATCTTGCATGTATTGTGTTTGTGTTGCCTTTCCAGATTACAGCACTTCGGCAGTATGTCTATGAGGTATGATATCATGACCTTATAGTTTTGAATGGTAATTAATGGTGTTGAGGAGTTAATTCTATTGGTTGTTTCATATATTTTGTCTTTGATGTTATCTGGAAAGGTTATGTAGAGTTATATGCTTGAGTGCTAAAAAATGTTTTTAGTTGGCTTTTATTGGATGAACTGTTCACGTCTTGGATGTTAATGATAGAAAAACTGTTATCTTCTCTTGTGTCTTCCTCATCCAAAGTATGGATGATATTAAATGTTGATATTGGATGATATTATAGTTAAGAGGGTGATTTTCCTCATTTCAAGGGAATTTTTATTAGAAGTTCTGTATTTGCATCATTTGGTTGAAACCTGAGATATCGATTTGCCCCCTATTGATATATATATTAATTTTTTTTAAATACTTGGCTTTTTAAAAACTGCCAAGTATATATTTTTTTTTAATTTTTGAAACTATTATACTTGGCGGTCAAAAACCGCCAAGTATATATTTTTTTAATTTTTAAACCTACTATATTTGGCGGTCAAAAAACGCCAAGTATAGTCAGATTCATATTTGGCACTTTGACTGACCGCCAAATATAGTCAAACTGACTATATTTGGCGGTGCCATTGGTGGCGCTTTTAAGACCGCCAAATATGATCATATTTGACGGTCAAAGACCGCCAAATATGATCATTTTTCTTGTAGTGTCTTTTTATCATCTCTTGCCTCCATTCCTGCTTGCAACCTCCAATCTCCTCGCTCGCACTCATGGCCGCCTCCACCAGCCTTCTCCTTTGTCAAGAGATCCGTTTCTTGAGGCAAATGAGTTTAGAAATTCTCTTTCTATGTTTAGTTATCTCCAAACTAAATTTTTAATTTTCATTTATTTTTTGTGTTATTATATTTTTATATTTTGGTAGTTTGCTTTGATAAAATTTGTTAGAAAGTATGATAGTGAGGTGGAATATATCATTGTCCTAGATTTCAAATACAACAAAAATGGAGCCGATGTCTTTTTTTTTTTTTAACATATAGGTTGGAGTTTTCAATGAAAAGAATTTGGTGGTAGGAGATATTGGTGTTTTTGAGATGATCCAATTGAAGATGAAGAATGCTTTTCTGAAATGTTTTAGTGTTTTATGTGAAGTAGAATGAATTTTAAGCAATTAAGAAGTTATGTAAACGGTGAATATTTAACATGAGAACTACCAATCTTCATCAGCTATGGTATACTCTTCAAATTTGCGTGGAATATTTACTGCTCTGGTGCTGTAAAAATGTAAGAGATTAATTTTAGCCACATTTTGATTTTCAACCCGAATAACCCGACGAACCCGATCTGATTCCACGGACGGGTTGTATATCGGATTATTTCTTTTAAAAACCCTATCACGAGTTTATTTTTCAAACCCGAAGTATCATCGGGTTGAATCAGATCTGGCAAAACTCGACACGACCCGACCTGTGAACACCCCTAACTTTATGCTAGCATGTCACTAGACGTGCCCCAGTGACAATTGCTAGGAATCAACTCCTGCAGTTCGTGACTCCTTCAGTGACCAATTTTCATTTTTTTAAAAAATTCATGAAAATCAATAAATAAATAATTATATGTTTGCATATTAATTAAGTATAAATTTTTAAAAAAAATTAATAGATATAGATAATTTTTTACTTTTATTTTTCCAGTGCAGGTATATTAAACATGTCGTACTTCAAAAGCATAAGTTTCCAAAAATAACCAAACCTCTGCGTCGTTGAGTCCTCTATAGAATTTGATATATTTTTCTTAAGCAATTAATTTATTTTCTAAGTAATCCCAAACACCTTGGATAGGTGTTGTTGTAGAAAGAAGTAATATAACAAATAAGCTGATAATCAGAAGCTATAATAATTAACACAAAACTGACAAATTGTATTGACACCAACACCAGCTGCCAATGCCCCCTAAATATGTTTGTGGGATAATAATGCTACCCCTAAGAATAAGGCTACCGAGGCTATGCATATTTTGAAGGTAAACTTTTTTAACTTTCCTCAAGCCAACCACACTGTAGAACTGCAAAATCCTTATTTTGACGATTTCCTAAGACTACTGCCGAATAAATTGAGCTCCTCATACATTGACAACAGGATTTCATAACTTTAATAAACCCTAGACTGTTTGTTTAATTATGTATTTCCAATTGATTGTATTGTGCTAAAATAGGTTCACTAAGATATATTGTGTGCTAAAATAGTTTTATATGAATTTTGAATTTTGTTTAATGTTATCTTATTTGGCATATGAGTCATGAAAACTTACTTGGTTCAATTGGTGACGATCAATTATTGGTCAAGAAATATATTTTATATCACTTCATCACTTATTTAAATATTAATTATTTAATCAATTATTGAAATATTAATATATCATTAATTAATTAAATTAAAATGATAGTTATTGTTGGTCAAATACTTTGGTTAAGTGAATTCTTTTATAATTTTATATAAAAATTAAATTATGGAATAAAGTGGGACTCATTTATGTGTCAAGACAAGTTGTATAAATTTAGTTATACATCTAAAATTATTCTAAATTATATCTAACATCAAAGCTGTTAGAGATCTGTCCTAAAAGTATGGATGTTTTTCCATAATATGTAAACACTATTGTTATAAATGAATAAAAGATATTATTTGTAAATTACCTAAGTGTGATCGTATCAATGACTAAAAGTTCCAGAGCTTGCACATTGACAAAGTCTCTATATATATGAGATAAATATGAGACATAGAACTTTGTCATAGCTCAAAAACCAGTTCACGAGCTATTGACAAAAGCTAGATACTTTGTTTGGATAAGGTTGTAATGTCGTTTGTCTTCAATTAGGAAATTTTGAGTCTCTAACCATTTGAAGTGGAGATTTCAAGACAAAGACACTTATGCATTATGAATGCATTGAACATGGATCACATAAAAATTATCCATTTTGTGGAAATTCTGTGACTGAATGTGAATTTCTATACCCGAGCACTAAAGGCATTCCTACATTAATCCTAAGTGGGTAGTGTACCTGCAGTATATAAGCTATGATTTTTCACTAGAATAAAAAGTGAGATCTAAAATAGTAAGGTTAATACCTTAGTTGGTTGGGATTATAAGATCTCTATGCTAATAGACACTATACCATAAATATGAAATTCATGACTCTGAAAGGATTTCAAAATACTGCTGTGTTTAGCGCAATAATAAGCTTGGATACGATGGGAAAACACCACTTAACAACTGCATAAAATGAACCAAAATAATGATGCCCCCCACCCTGTGTGAAGGCCAAATACGGATGTGGGGTTTGTAGGATATAATTTTTTAATTGATATGTATCATTATATTATATTATTTTAAATAATTAAAAGAATTAATTATACAGCTTGGCATTTTGTTCCGGTTTTTGACAATAAATATCACAAAAATAAATAAATAAATATTTAGGATATATATTTTAGTAAATATTTAAATTAATTATTTTAATAAATAAATAAAAATTTTTAAATATTTAAATAAAAATTAATTATTTAAATGATTAGTTTAATATAAATAATTTTTAAATTTATTATTTTTTAAAATATTTTATTAATTTTAAATTATTTTAATTATTATAAAGAATTTAATATAGCCCAATACAATCTTTTACCAAACACAGTATTATGTAGCATTTCTACAATTCAATGACAAACCAAACACAGTATAAAGTTTACTAAATCCCATGCAATATGATTTAATATAATGCTATCCAATACAATCACAATTATATTATACTATGCAGTGTATCAAACGGACCCTAAGTGATATTGGGAGTTTGAGTAGATTATGAGCTAAGAATGGCAAGTGACTCAGTTGGCCTGGACAAATGTTGAAAAAACTGACAATCTTTGGTGGCGAGGGGGCAAATTTATGAAAGTTGAAAATGATGCCTAGATGGGACCCTTCTTCTTTGGCCTATGGATGTGAGCTTCACGATGGTTCCATGGCGACTAGAATGGACCATGGTACGAATAACTTCCTCTTAGTAGCTACAAAACAGCCAAAAAGGTAAAGGGCATTGGGTTTTTCACCAACATGAACCCTTCTAGGCTCAAGTTAGTTTAGCAGTAAGCCTTGGTGGTGGAAAAGTAGAAAAGATGTATGGAAGGTGTGTTTTCATGGAAAGAAACAAATATAATAGTGACCATATGGCGATTGGTAAGGGTAGGTAAACCTTAGTGAATATAATCTGAATCTTTATAGGGATTATCCAAAAATGGATCCTTTGCCTTGAGGCATAAGAGGGTTTCTATAGACAAACTTAGTTCATGACCTAGATCCTAATCGTCCATTCATGTGACATGTCATGATCTTAAGGGGTCAATGGCCTTCTAGATGATTCTTGGAAAGAATCCTCAATCCTAATTCTGAGGTATCACTGCAAGATTTTTCTACATATTTGTCACATAATTTTTTATATATTTGAGGGTGTTTTACAATACTATCAACTATATCATTAATTAAGAAGTCAAACCATGATTTTAATAATATTTGTAGGTTGTCAATGTCCAAATTTGTCATTTCAAAATAAGGGACAAATATAGAAATTCTCTATATAAAAAATCATGACTTCCTTCTCTTTTAGAGATTGACCGTTGAGAGTAACAATTTATGGTCAACCGTCCCCTGTATTAACCACTCCTTCACCCGATAAAGCATTGACTGCTTACTACAACCTACACAAGCTACTAGCCCTTGGGTTTAACATCTCTCCATCATGCTACTGATTTGAGCTCGTCCTTCAATTGATCGCATTTGGGTGTCAGACCTCTCACTTTCCAGCTACTACCATCTTCCAATATCCATTTCAATGTTATGTTTTGTTTCCCTTGTTTTTTCCATTTTGCCCATGAATAGACACATACTACTTTGCCTTCCATATTTTCTGACTTTTTAATTTCTTCTTTTGCAGGCATCTAAAGCTATTGATTCTTCTTCAGCTCAAATAAAGAGTAAACCTTTCTGATATCTTTGAGACATGAAGGTCAACCTTTGCAATTTCAATAATGTTGTAAGGAAAATGTGTCCACTTCACTTTCTTTGTGCTATGCTTTCATGCAATAAGTTTCTTATTTGATAGCATCTTTTTTGCACATCGGGTCTGGTGTTTTTTTCAATATTGTACATTATTAGGTGAATATATCAAATTCCATGATACTTTTTTTTTTTGGGATTTTAGTATGCCTGTAAACGTAAGCGAATGGCATCTACAAAATTTGATGCTAAAGATAAGGCAATATAGACCACCAACTGGGCGGAAATTTTTATTCGTATTTTGTGTGACCATCGACGAAAAGGTCACTTACAGTGTGCCGCCTTTAGAAAAAGATATGGATTGAAATTAAGGCTGAAATGCATATAACTATTAGTTTCCCTTCCGCAGCAAGTCAATTTAAGTCCAAGTATAATTGTTTGCATCAAAAGCATTGTATATTTAGTAAGACAATTGCTAGTACTAGCTTTGGTTCTTTGGTTGGGATCACACAACAAACATAGTCGTAAAACACAGTCATAAACATAGTCATTTTCTGATACAATCTCGAATCAAATTTTACCGATTTTGATGTGTGCATTTTTTTAAGTCGACTCATGAATTTGAATGAAAGGGGAAAATGGGTTTTGTTTAAAATGAGAAGATGATCGTGATGTCTACCCATTATATGTACTTTGAAAATGGGTATAGTAAAGTAGATGCGCATGTTATAGAAATATAATTTTTTTTTAAATTTTTTAAAGAAACTTGATATATAATGTGATAAAAATTTGATTTTATCGTAACAAAAAAAAAAAAGAGAGATAAAATTTGGTTTCTATAAAGCTATTGCAATAAAAGTCAAGAGATCCCATGCTGCTCAACTTTGGTTGGAGTAGGATGATGCGTAAAGGGCAATTGAGAAATGGAGCACATTGAAACATTTTAGTCAATTGTTTGAGAAAGTAATTAACAGTGTCAGCTTCAAAAGGAAATACATATTGTTATTCACAATTAGGTTTAATTATTATTCATAACTAATCAAATTTTGCTTTTATGTAATCAAATCAAATAAATAACTACCAAATTACCTCCTTATTTAAACAAAAAATTATACCTTCAATTCAATCTCTCCTTATTATACTAAACTAGTTAATTAAAATATCTAACTAATTAAACATATACGATTCCACTCCTATATAGTATAAATCTATTTTGGCTTAAAGCTACATTTTCTGGAAACAAGAATAAAGAAAAAATGGATATATTAGAATTCTCTTTTTCTTTGTGAATAATAGAAAAGAGAGAGAGAAAAAAAAAAGAGGGATTCTTATTGTCATGAATTAGCTTCGTTTTCTTTTTGGATCTGCATAATTCGAAAAGTGATAAAATCTGTTAGATATATAAGATTCTTTTTTTAATGGGAGAAAATAAAAAGATATCTCTTAAATTTATTACAAAATAATAGTTAAAAAACTAAATAAATGGCAGCTCACCAAAAAGCAACAAACAAGCTGAAGCAATAGTGAAAATCATCATAGCAAATGACAATACTCTTGTAATTAAGTTTTATTACATAATTTGTCATTTTGCTCAGATCCTTTTGTTTATATGCTTAATGGTATTGATTTTTATTCATGTAGTTTGCAGCCATTCACATTGATTGTTACATAGCTTAAAGTGTTGTGTATGGTTTTAATTTTCTTCAAGATTCAATTTGCATTTAAAAATTTTGCCATATTATAACTGTTTGGTTGAGTCTACTGTTTTGTAATTTAGTTGAATAGTACTTACTTTGTTATGAGCAAACTGTTTAAATTTAATATGTTGCTTAATTCTCGGCGAAGTCGGCCAAATTTCATTGAATTTCTAATTACCATCAAACTAGTCATATCTCATTTTTCTCATAGTACCAATAATAGAATAATTTCTCATTTCTCTCAAAGTACCTGAATTTAAGTTGAATATGTTGTTAAGTCACTAAAATCATGACCTTAATACTGAATTTTGATTGATATATCTTTGATGTGACTTTTGTCCCAAAAATTTGAATTTTTTGAATTAGTTTCTCTATTTTTATAACCTTAAATGTCTTATTTTTGTTATTTTTTATAGGAATTTTGAGATTACAAAGTCAGCCCCAATGATTCCTTTAATAGCTATATGTGGCTGCTGCTTTTGGTTTTGGGATGTACAACTTGTTTGAGATAGACAGAACTTGGCTGATCCACATATAACACAAACTTCACCTATTATCATAGGTAAGCATCAATATGTCCTACTCAATTTATTTTAACTACTTTCAAGTGTTATTAATATGCTATTTAAGCCTATTCATTATGTTTTAATTGCATTGAATTGTTATATGCTTAATGGTGTTTATGACTATTTATTCAATTTTTATTGCTTTCATGCATTATTTGATATGTTGTTCGACCAGAATTGCTTTTATGTGTTTTTGATATGTTGTTTGAGCATAGTTGAAATCAAGTATTAATGACAACCTTTATTACATGATTTTGGCTTTGTTTTCATTTTCTTTTTAATTTATAAATTTCATAATGCATGAACTAAAAAAATGCTTTTGCATTGTTCCTTAAGAAAGTGATATGTTCCATGAGTATTACTAATCCTGGCTTTTGAAATCTATACAACATTCTCTCAAACATTGTCTTGTTTTTCTCCATCTATAGAAAACACTAATGTAAAATTACCATTATAAATAAAGAAAAAATAAAATCAAATAAATAAAAACCAAAAACAAAAAATTTAAACTTGTTATAAATGAAAACTTATTGAAGATCTTGTTATATATTATAGCAAAACATTAAAACTTACATGTATCCACAAGTGAACTACCTATTCATTTTTAATGGATAAATCTTGGGTGTGGAATGATAGATTGTCCAAGGAGTATGAAAATAGGGTTGATAATTTCCTAGACTTTGCAGCTACCCACAATCCTAACATAAATTTCATTAACTATCCATGTAATGCTTGTCGCTGCTTGGCCTTACACACTCGAAATGAAGTACTTGACCATTTATTTTGTAATGGCTTTGACACAAACTACCAAACCTGGATTTGGCATGAGGAAGCAAATCCAACTATGGAACCTAACAATATGAACTCATCCTTTGATGAATGCAATGATTTTCCTTTACATAATACTGTTGACATGGTCAATGATGCCTTCAAATATTGTGATGATAACCTTAAAAATTTTTTAAAAATTACTTGATGCTGAAAAGCCTTTATACTCAGGTTACGCCACCCACTCAAAATTATCTGCATTGATGAAATTGTACAATATCAAAGGTAGATTTGGTTGGTTAGATAAAGTTTCTCTAAATTACTTAATGTCCTATCCGAAATGCTACCACAAAACAATGAAATGCCTTCATCGATGTATGAAGCAAAGAGAACAATGGTTTTGTCATATGACAAGATACATGCATGTCCTAATGACTTCATTTTGTATAGGAAAGACTATGCATCTTTAAGATGTTGTCCAACTTGTGGGTTGTTTAGATGGAAGATAGCTAAAAAAACCTCTAAATCTAAAAAGGCCATTCCTACCAAAGTGTTGTGGTACATTGCTATCACCCCTAGTTTTGGGAGGTTATTTCAAACTCCTGAGATTGCCAAAAATCTAACTTAGCATGCTACTGCAAGAGTCATAGATGGTAAACTTAGGCACCCTACTGACACACCATCTTGGAAGTTAGTTGACCGAATGTGGCCTACCTTTGGAGATAAAAGTAGAAATCTTAGATTAGCTATTTCAGCTGATGGGATAAATCCACATAGTACCCTGGGTAGTACTTATATTTGTTGGCCTGTTGTAATGGTTACATATAAGCTTCCTCCTTGGGTTTGCATGAATAAGATATTTATGATGTTATCTCTCTTAATATTGGGACTATGATAACATGGCAATGATATAGATGTTTACTTGGCACCATTGATAAACGACTTGAAACTTTTATGGGAAGAAGGTGTTGAGGTGTATGATTCTTACAAAAAAAAAAAGAAAGAAGGAAACTTTTAGCATGAAAGCGGTGTTGTTGTGGACAATTAATGACTTTCTAGCCTATGGAAACCTTTCAGGTTGCTCAGTGAAAGGCTATTATGGTTTTCTAATATGTGGGTAAGAAACTATTTCATGTATATTAAAGCATGGCAAGAAGAATATATATATATAGGTCATAGACGATTCCTCCATCAAAACCATCACTTTAGAAAACAAAAAAAGGCATTTAATAGACTCCAAGAAAATGGACTTTCTCCTAAAGTGCTTAGTAGAGAGGAAATCTTAGAAAAACTTGAAATGTTTCAAAACACTTGGGGGAAGAGTAAGGATAAAAAATGAAAGAAATTTGACCTTAAAGATATCCCATGTCGGAAGAAAAAATCAATTTTCTTTACTCTTCCATATTGGAAACACTTATATTTTTGTCATAATCTAGATGTTACGCACATTGAAAAATTTGTTTGTGAGAGTATCTATGGCACATTATTAAATATTCTTGGGAAGACAAAAGATAATCTCAACTTTATATTAGATCTTGTTGACATGGGTTTAAGAAATGACTTACAACCAACTCTTATCAACAATCGAACATATTTGCCTTCAGCTTGTTACACACTAAGTAAGAAAGAGAAGTAGATGTTTTGTCAAACATTATATGACCTTAAGAGTCCCTTTTGGATGTTGTTCCAATTTCAAGAACCTTGTCTCCATGGTTGATTTAAAGCTCGTTAGTCTTAAATCCCACGATTGTCATGCTCTCATGCAACAATTACTCCCATTAGCCATAAGATCTGTGTTGCCTAAGGATGTTCGGTATGCTATTACAAGATTTTGCATTTCGTTCAATGATCTTTGCACCAAAATAGTTGATGTTCCTAAGTTAAATAGGATACAAAGTGATCTTGTCATTACCTTATGCTTACTTGAGAAATACTTTCCACCATCATTTTTTGACATCATGGTACACCTAACTGTACATCTTGTTAGAGAGGTAAGGTTGTGTGGGCCTATCTATCTTAGATGGATGTACCCTTTTGAAAGATTCATGAAAATTCTCAAAAGATATGTTCGAAATAGAAATCGACTTGAAGGATGCATTGTTGAGTGTTACATTGCATCTGAAGCAATTGACTTTTGCTCTGAGTATGTGCATGGTATTGATGGACCTAATGACGATGATGGTCCATTGCTTGGAGGTCGAGTTATTTATGTTGCTGTAGATGAATGGGCTCAAGCACACCTATATATCTTGCAAAACATAGATGAAGTTCAACCTTACATTGAATAAGTTTCTAATTTCCTAAATCTTGTACTATCAACACCTTTTCTTATTTTTCTTATTCAAAATCAACTAGTCGTCTTATATTTTGATAGAATGCATATGAAATGGTTGAAGAACCATTTTCCAAAGCAACTGAAAATGCAAAGTGGTTACAACAAGAGCACAATCGTACCTTCATTGAATGGTTCAAAGTTGAGGTTAATAATTTTGGACAACATTAGCATACAAAACTAGTAATATTAATTTATACTTTGGTATTACTATTAATTTAAACTTTGTCAACAATTTAATGTAAATTTACCGATTACATATTTTGTGAATAGGTCAGAAATGCATTGAATAATGATGACAATGTCTCTTCCACCTTGAGATAGTTGGCACAAGGGCCTCGACCATATATGAGAAGCCTTTTTGGTTATATCATCAACAATCGTCATTATCATACAAGAGATCATGGGGAAAAGAAGGTTCATTAAAATAGTGAAGTGAGCATTATGGTCACTACAATGCAGATTTCAAGTTCAAAGGATGAGAATCCAATAGTTGGAGACTTGTGTTTCTATGGTGTAATAAGACACATATGGGTTTTAGACTATCACCAATTTAGCTTCCCTATGTTTAAATGTGATTGGATTGACAACAATAGGCATGTTGAAAGTGGATGAATTTGGTGTGACATTAGTTGATCTCAGTCGTATTGGCCACAAATCAGATTCCTTCGTTTTAGCTTCGCAAGTTAAGCAAGGATTTTATGTGAGAGATCAAAGTGATGAAAGATCGTCTATAGTGCAATTCACATCTGATAAATCATATGAAAATGATAAAAGTCAGGTTGAAATTGATACTTTGGTTGACCGACATCCATATACAAATTGGTTACCAACCTTAGAGTCATTTGATACATTTGAGGATGATGAGAGTGGCTGCATTAGAGAGGATTTAGAGGGTGTTTGGGTTGTCAACAACCTAGAAATAACAATAATGGTAATTGTTTGTAATTTAATATTCTACTTATATTGTTTGTTGTTATACTGTATTTTATTTGTTATGTTGTCTTTTACTTGCAAATTAAAATTATCTAAAAATTATACTAATACACTGAGTAAATATTGATTGAAATCCCTAACTAATTTTTTTTTTCCTTTTCACTCAGGACCATGACAATGAATGAAGGTGGTGGTGATGAACATATAGGAGAGCAACAAAATACTCAGGCCACAAAAAAGAAGCGCAAAACTAGAGGAATAGGCACAAATAAGACAAATAACAAAGCAAATAAAGGTGTAAAACTGCCAATTGAGCTTAATAGCAAAGGACAGCCACTTAGAGACCATGAAAACAATCTAATTACCACTATTGGTGTTTTAGCACGCACTACAAGAAAAATAGGCTATGGCAACACGTATTTTGTGTTGCTAAAACGTTTTTACAATGCATAGACGCACGTTGCTATTCTTGCTGCTGCGAAAGGTCCCTCACTTTTAGCAACGCACACATGCATGTTGCGAAAAGTCATTTTGCACGTTGCAGAATATCTTTTGGCAACATGTATTGCATGCTATTGAAAGACAAAGAGTGATGGAGTTTCAGCAAAAGGAAATGCGTGTTTTTGTAAACCTTAATGGTAGCGTGTTGCTAAAAGACAAAGAGTAAGAGAGTTTAAGCAACACACAATGCGCGTTGTTGTAGACATCAATTGCAACGTGCATTACGCGTTGTTGAAAGACAAATAGTAATAGAGTTTCAGCAACACACGATGTGCATTGCTGTAGACATCAATGGCAATGCGCAATGCGTGTTGCGAAAAGATTAGAAGTACTATAGTTTCAGCAACATGCAATGCATGTTGCTGTAGACCTCAATGGCAACACACATTGCATTTTACAAAAAGATCAGAAGTAATATAGTTTCAACAACATGCAATGCGTGTTGCTGTAGATTTAAGCATGTGAGTTTTGGTAACATGTGCATGTTGCCATTTATTTGATGTAGAAATTTATTGTATTTATAATTAAATACCCGTTTTATTAATATGTAATACCTGCTCATTTTTAATTATACAAATTGGTATATAAATTATCAAAGAATACATAATATATAATAAAAGTACAAATTTGTATTATGTTAATATTATCACAAATATTATTAAAAATACAAGTACTTGTAATTAATATGTAATACAATCCTAAATGACTTAAGGAAAATGAAATCAAGTAAAACATCCTTAAGCACAAATTTGTACATAAGCAACAAAATCATCATCTTCTTTAAGCATCTTGATTGATGAACTTTCTAAACAAACACGAACAAAGCCTACACAAACAACTTCAAAATGTTACCTAAGCATGACACTAATAGACATATAGACTCATGTTTGAGTATAAAACTAACTTATGGATTCAAATTTAATTTTATTCTTAAGTTAATGAATCACTTATCTTATCTCATGGCTTCAACTGTATATGATAGAAAAAGCAAATAATCAAACCACTAACATATCAAATAGCATACTTATAGCCACCAAGACAAAAAAAAAAAAAAACCACAATATATGAAATTAGTATATAATATAAACTTACAAACTTTGGTCATTTAATAATTCAAAAATTATATACATTTTACTTACCTTAAAAGTGACAACATAAAAGGCAACCTCCATCTAAAAACAAGGATAATAAAAATGCAGTTAACATCCTTAGAACATATTGTAAAAATTAAATGATGTAAGCTTCCAAATACAAACTTATAGAAATTTACTCAATGCAACGTATTACCTTCATGATATCAACTTGATGCAACTTTTAGGCCAAGCAATAGCACTTCCTACAACTTGATCAATGTTTTGAGCCTCATCAGTTGATCTATGCAGTTTAACATCATTCCTAATAGCATGAGTTACCCAAACTTTCCAACAATCCCTTCCTAAAGGCTTGTGATGTACTAGAACTTTAGGATCTACACTTGCAATCTTTCCTTCAGCCACAATTTCATCTTGGTCATCTAACTGCCAATGCAGTAATAGGCATCTTGCACTTTCCCTCGGTATAATTTGATGAATTGGAACACTTCCTTGTTGTGACTACAATTAATAGGATTAGTTTAATTATTACAATAAATAATCATATACTTTAACTCAGATATCATTATAAATACAACAAAATTTGTGTTAGTTTCTTACTCGAGGGGTATATGCACGAGAGTTCATCGTTTCATCAACACTCTGATTCTGTAAAATTTCAAGGTATGAAATCCATTATATATAATGGCATATGTTATAGATCATTTGTAAGTAATGAAAAGTTTACTCACCTGGGTCATTTTCATTAATAATGCATTCACTTTATCCATCTGCTCTTCTAATGCTAAAACTCTTTGTTTATTAAGTTGCAGTTCATTTTCAAGTACTTTAACTTTTCCACTAGATTGCAATTGTGCATCTGCTTTAGAAGGATTGACCTCAAATCCTTTTCCATGCACTCTACCGCACTGTTTACCTCCATATATAATCATAAAAGGGTATTTTCGTATATTAGACATGTCCACATCCTCACTTGACTTTTGAATATCTTCAATTTGTTTCTATAAACAAAAAAGTAATATGTGGCAAAAAAGATAATGTCAATAAGAACTCTTATGCAAGCTGTGTATTTATAAGATAATTTATTCTTTTATTATAGAAATTCCTGGCATTTTTTTTCCAATTGATTCATTTGCAGACTGCCCTTGCTTATTCAGATGTGCTTGAATCCAAACATCAACTCTAGTAATTGATGTTTCACTTGAACTCTGTTTTTTCTTCAAATGAAGAAACATAATGATTTCTAACATATCCCTTTAATACTTTCATGTACCTAATATAATTAAACAAAGTTAATTGATATTTATTTAAAGGCATGGGTGACTAATAAAAAATATAAAGTAGATAAATACCTTTCAATTGGGTATATCCAACGATATTGTACAGGACCACATAAACGAGCTTCACATCCTAGATGAACTGTTAAATGAATCATGATATCAAAGAATGAAGGTGGAAAGATTCTCTCTAACATACATAATGTCTCCGCCACATCTGCCTCCAATTCTTCTAATCTATTTCTATCTAACACCTTGTTGCATAATTCATTGAAGAATGTAGACAAACGAAAAATTGCATTTTGTGGACCTTTAGGTAAAAGTCCTCTCAAAGCTAAGGGTAGAATTTGTTGCATTAGCATGTGATAGTCATGAGACTTCAGACCAATTATCTTGCTTTCCTCAATTTGACACAACTGGCAATAGTAGAACCATAGTCATCCGAAAATGTCAAACTAGCAAGTCTTTTGCAAAAAAAAAAAATTGTTTTTCTTCCTTTGAGAGAGTATGTGAAGCAACTGGTAAGTAGAAGGCATTAACCCTACTTTGCGAGTGCAATTCATCTCTAATAGACATTGTTTCCAAATCTAAGTGTGAATTTAATCCACTTTGGATTTGCCTTTTGTATTCAAAAGAGTACCAACTATGCTATCACATATGTTCTTCTCAATATGCATCACATTCAAGTTATGACGCATAATCAAATCCTGCAATGACAAGTTATTGAGTTAGGAAAATATTATATTATTAAGGCATTATAATAAATTAATTATGTAAAGAAGAAAGAAACACACCTTCTAATAAGGCAGTTGGAATAAGATTGATTTCTTTTTCCATAACTGAAAAGAAGTTAAGTCTCTCTTCCTTTTTGTCCCACCTTTGCCCCAATTATCCATAAGGTTCTCAACCTCTTTATAAATTTCTTCACTGGTAAATATCTTAGGTCTTCAACATTCATCAATTTTCCCATCAAACCATGTTCTTTTATATCGATATGGGTGATTAGGAGCAAGAAATCTCTTATGACCCATGTAAGGGAATTTCCTACTATGTGGTAGCCATTCTGAACATGTGTTTTGGTGACATATTGGACGAGCACATTTTCCCTTAGTGAACCATCCAGACATGTTGGCATATGCAAGAAAATCATTAATTGTCCACATCAAAATTGCTTTCAAAGTGAATGAGATTCACTATAAGCATCATACATTTCAACACCATTTATCCACAACTCTTTTAAATCTTCCACCAATGGCGCCAAATAGACATCTATGTCATTACCTCGTTGCTTTGGGCCTGGGATCAATAGAGATAACGTTAAACTTTCTTTAGACATTCATAACCATGGTGGCAGGTTGTAGACAACCATAATTACAAGCCAACAACTATAACTTGTACTAAGATTTTGAAAAGGATTAAAACCATAGGTAGCAAGACCAAATCTAATGTTTCGAGGATCCGTTGAAACTGATGGCCATTTCCTATCAATAATATCCCATGCCACTAGATCAATTAGATGTCTCATTTTACCATCTTGACTTTTATGATTTTGGTGCCATCTAAGTTCTACGATTACAAGTACATAAACATCCTTCTAAGTCTTGGTATTATTGGAAAATAATGCAAGACTTTTGCAAGGATTCCTTCTTTGATCTTCTTACTTCGTTCATTAACTTTCCAATGAGAAGCACCACATTTGGGACAATTATGTGCTTGATTCAACTCTTTTCTAAACAGGCAACAATCATTTATATATGCATGTATTTTATCCTAACCAAGATCAAATGATTTAAGTGCCTTCTTAGTTAAATAAAGTGAATCTGGAAGGTCGTTTTCAGGTGGTAACATATCATGGATAAGTTGAAGCGACTCATCAAAACAAGTATTAGAAATACCATGTGTTACTTTAAGCTTGAATAATGCAACAACAGCTGACATTTTTGAGTAATTTACGCAACCAGGCCATAAAGGGGTTTCAGCATCTTTAACTAAGTTTGTGATTTCTCTTTGCTTGTTTCAGTAGGATTATCAGGAAAGTTTCCTTCTTCAAACTCCATTTGATCCCTAAAACCCATTTGCTCCTTATACATCCTAGAGGTTTCCATGTTCTCTACATTTTCATAGTGGTTTGAGGTAGTAGAACTCTCTCCATGAAGGACCCATGTAGTATAAGTAGGATCTATTCCATTGATGACTAAATGTTCATACACTACCCAGTGATGATGACGTTGTACATTTTTACAACGTAAGCAAGGACATACTATAATCTCAAGGTTTCTACAATTTGCACGAGCCATGTTGATGAAATTAGATGCCCCTTTCCTATAATCCTCTGAAGCTCTACAAATAATAAGTAAACTAAGTTAAACAATTTTACCTAACTTTAACCAATATTGTTAATAAGAGACCTTGGTAAACGAACCCATCCTTTATCCATCTTGAGCAATTATCGACCAAAACCTAGTTATAAGTACAAATAATAAGTTAGAAAATATTTAAGATTTATAAATATCTTCTAAATTGAACCCTACCCTAAAGATGCATATGTATATGTATTAAGATGACTAGAGATAGAGATGACGATATATATATCATAGTTTAATTCTTATATGTTAATATCATTGAGCTCTATTTTTTTACTTTCAATGTAAAACAATGTGTTGATGGATTGCATATTTATCAACTTCTCAAGATTAAATATCAAAGCAAACCCATATCAACATAAGAGGATTAAACAGTATTATACTAAGACATGATCATATAATTCCTTAAGGAAAAAAAGAAGACTAACAAAAGATTAGATTAGAAACTAAACTTGTACCTTAGTTTAGTAGCTATTTACGCAAGATCACGAAACAGAAGTTTATTTATACAGTGAGTCAGATGATATGTTGGTGTGCCTATAATGATGGCAAAGGCAGTTGGGTAAATAAACTATAATTTATTTATATAGTGTGTGCTTCGATATCATTAACTTTTACTAGATGTAGTGCAAAAGTTAAACAAATACTAATATAAAAAAATGATCATATCAATAGAAAATAGGTACCATAAGGTTGCAAGGCTAGCTTACAACAACAAAGTAAAGGTGGTGTCAAACTCTTTTTGCCACGTTGCTTTTAGCCACTTCTTGTAGGAAATCTTTTTGTCTTTTGTGTCAAACCTTGGCTACACCCTCCTTAGCACAAAATGGCCAAGTTTTTATGCTTTTTATGTTAGAATTGTTTATTATTGTACACATATCAGTTATAAAATAATATAAATTAAATGTAAACTGCAGCCTGCATGTATGTAACTACACGGTAAAAGCAACTCCTAAATAAATTAGGCTTTATGAATCTCTACTTTTTAATTATGTTGTTTATTTAAAAAAGTTGAAAAATATGGTTTTAGTGGTTAACTTTCTTTTATTGAATTTACATCATTTTAAGTAGTTCCAAAGTCAATCCTAGTAAAATTAGTCAATTAACATGTTTATTGGGTTTGGATATTCAGCTAGTTTGCTTGCGTTCTACAGCTTGTAACAAAGGTTTGATTGTTAATTGTATAAAGAATTGTTAATTATTTATATCTAGCCAACAACATAACAAATCTCTAAAAAAATATATATTATTCTTCTTCTCAAATCAATGTCCTTTTTCAAATAAAAGAAAGGAAATCCTTATTGCGTTGGCTAGGATAATTAACATGTTATTTTATTATAATATTATAAAAGACAACATGTTGAAGAATGAAATAATATTATAAAAGACAACATGCCATGTATAAAAGACAAATTAACTATGAATAATTAACCAATCACAACTCAATATCACATATGAGTACCGTTGTTATTGTTGAGGTGGTTATGAACGTCTATCCATGATGATAGAGCTCTTTTTGTCATGAAGGAACCACATTCAAGAGTCGATCTTAAAACATCACTAATTCATCTAAAGATTCCTTGAAAACAAATTAAACAAATATTTGAGTGTAAATCCAAGCAAGTGTTCATTGAAGAGAAATAAAATGAAACAAAATTGTAGGGGAGAGAATAAATAAAGAGAAGCTTTACTAATACTATTAAAAATTTTCTGAATTCCTCTTAAAAAATTCAACGAAAGCTAAGTAGAAATTAACTTTACTAATATCAACATCATTATGAAATCCATAGCAAATTCCCAGTCATTGTCCAAGCAAAATCGGTTTATAACAAGGTCTTGGTCAATTTCATCAAAGATCAAGGAGAGAAAGGGCAATATAGTTAATTATGTATTATATGTGCATTCATATACGTTGGGCCCAACAGGATAGGGACAACTACGATTTTTTAGGGAAAAAGTGAGGGAAAACTTTTAAACATACCCAAGTGGTTCAAAAGCATTCTTTGTTCCAATAGCTGTCCACGATTTTGTTGTTTCATGCTTGTGTGGCTGAACCAAGCAACATCTTGCTTGGTTAAAAAGACAAGAAAAACATAATACACTATAGATGCAGGTTGTTAAACATTGTACTACATTACATTAAGAAACTATCTCTATATATATCCGAAATTGCTTTGCAAGACCAAAACAACGAAAAGCGAAACAGTCTTCAATAAATAATGACATGAAAAGTGAGCGCAACCAAATTACCATGGAAAAGAGCTATATACCAAGCCAAAGTCAATAGTCCGTTCCTAGAAGTATGGCTTATAAAAAATAACAAAAAAAAAAATATATGAGCTTCTCTCCGCTCTCATTTGCAACTGGTGGATAGCAATTATGGCCTCTAACACATAAAATGAGCTGAATTCTCATATGCATTTACCATAACCAGACAAATTCTGACCCAAAAAAAAAAAGATGTTTCCCTTTAAAATATTATTGGCATAAGTAAGATATTAAACTTTATGAAGAAAAATAAAAAATAAAAATAAAAAAGAACTAAGTTTGATTCTATTATAGCACAAGTCACACCATAAAGTTTATTTTTCGATGACCATCATCTAGAAAGTTTACTTTTCACACCATAAAGTTTGGTTCTATTAAAGTGTACTTTTTAAAACATTATTAACATCTATTTAACTTATTTTCTTCCTCCAACTTCTAGCATCTTTATTTGTATTCTAAGATGACAAAATTAATATATTATTTCATGCCATTCTATTGAGGAAAAGTGGAAAACGGGAGAACATTCTATTTAATAATACAAAGTAGAGCTTTGCTGCCAGCTAAAAAAAAAACTTTAAATTATTGGCCATCACCCGTGAAGTATGAATGGAGCATAAAAGGCTGAATGGGGCCTCCATCTTTCATCAACACGCAGAAAAGCAAAATAAGTTTAAGGTCGAATGAAATCGTTTCAGCCACTAATTAAAGATGTTTACAACAAACCAGGCCATTAATTAAACACAGCCGTCAATCCAACCTCCAAAAATTTAGCAAACACGTTTTGTACCAAAAATTAGGGGAAAGAAGCGACAAAAAGTGAAACAGAGAAGTTGAATTTACTAACCAAAAGCAAAGAGAAACAAAGAAGATGGCCTCTCACATGTTGCCCAGTGATAATCACTCAATAATGCGGACAAAATCGCATTGATAACTCGAAAACGATGAAGAGTTAGTCTTCATGGAGGTGGGTCTTCACGGTCTAGAGCTGTTATGCATAACACAATGAAAAGTTGTGTTTTTCGGTTAAACACTTATGCCCAAAACGACATTGTTTCCCTGTAATATTTAAAAGAAAAATGAAAGCCACCAAAACGACATCATTCAAGATATTAAATTACGATTATTTAAATTAAATATTTATCTTACTACATTAACCATAAAATAATATTATTTAAATAAATTTATAATCACACTTCTTTAATTTCTTAATATTTATTTAAATAAATAAATGAAATCACTATAGTTTTAAATAATTTTAAAATTTAAACAATTTCATCTATTTTAAGTTCTTACAATTTTAATGTTCAAAAAAATTAATTTTAATGAGCTGAAAATAAAATAAAAATTAATTAAAAAATACAAGAAGACATTTCGCAACGTGCAGGATGCGCATGTTGTTAAATTTGATAGTTTTGGCAACATGCATTTTCTGCGCGTTGCTTAATGATATTTTTCGCAACGTGCATCGCTTACACGTTGCTAAAAGTGAAGTTCAGCAATCTTCTGCAACACACACAAACTGCCCGTTACAAAAAGTAACATTCAACGATGTGCATAAGCGCACACTGTGAAAACCCTATTATCCTAGCCTATTTTTCTTGTACTGACGTCAGTCAGTCCCAATTTCTATTAAGGATTGAACACTTGTGCCTCGTAAATATAAGGAGGATATTTGGACTGAGATGGTGGTAAGCATCCTACAAAATAAACTGATTTATTCTTTCTTTGTCATTTTATTGTACTTATATTTTGATACTTTGTATGTAGAGTAAATTTGAGATTGATGTAGCATTCAAGATGAATTTGTTGAAGCAAGCTGGTAGAGCATGGAGCTCCTTTAAGGGTTGGTTGACGTGAGAATTTATAAGGCCAAATATGGAACCTGAAAGAGTTAGCAAATCCTCCAAAGCCATACCAAAAATATATTAAATAGGAGGATTGAGATGCCTTTGTTCAGTATCGTTTGTCATTGGACTTTAAGGTAAATACCTTTATTATAGTATGCTAGGTTTTTTAGATTAAATAATTGCGTTTCAGAAAATTTTGTTGAAAATGTGTCATTAAATTGGCAATACACCTGCCTATTGAGAAAGCATTCAAGCATCCTCTTTTGCCATATTGCTTCTTATCACTATTATACATAAAGCAAAACTATAAGGCAATAACAAGGAAAAGCCTACTCAAAACTGCACTTGGTTTCTTAAATATTTAGTGAAAAAGAGTTAACAATACCTGAAATAATCTTAAAATACAAATTCCCATTTCATTATGAAAACCGAAAAAGATGAAAATTTCTTGGATTCATGAATTTGATACTTTAAAGATTGAAAAGAGCGGACTGATAGTAGATTCTCATGGGAATTTCCTTGTTAGCTTTGCATTGCCTTCGCTTTTTTTTTTTTTTTTTGAAGGGCGTGCCTTTTTTTTGGTATAGCTGTTAAAATAAAGGAAAAAAATTATAAGAATAACCATATTCCACTGATTTAACAAACATTAATGAGATGTTTATAGTAGTTTAGTGCAAATTTGGTTCTGCAGGGGCTTGACTATTATTGCTTTCTCTTGTGATATGGTTCCCATTTGGACCAAGTTTTTTAGTTTTAAAAATAGCAATTAATTGGGCTTACACTGTAGCTATTTCTTTATTTTTTCCTTTCTTTCCTTTTTTCCATTTCTAATGTATAATTGTTTTGAGTTGTTTATTTCTCATTTGTATCTTAGTGACTTTAGATATATTATTTTTTTGGTTTGTAGGGAGAATATGTGACTGGAAAAAGAGAATTACTATTAAAACTGATGTACCTGGTTTTTGTGGTAT
This sequence comes from Boswellia sacra, assembly GCA_013180625.2. Lineage (NCBI taxonomy): Eukaryota > Viridiplantae > Streptophyta > Magnoliopsida > Sapindales > Burseraceae > Boswellia > Boswellia sacra. Next base: position 62,961 of record SNVD02005923.1, read on the forward strand.
TGGGATTGTTTCTTAATCCAATACTGCTTTTATGTTGCCCCTTTTTGTGTTTTAGTTAATTTGTTAAATTTTTAAGGATGGATAGTTAGAGTAATTTGGAGGCTTTTTGCATGGGTAAATTTAATGGAAATGCAGATTGTTTAAGTTTATTTACAATGAGGTTGTTGGATATCAAGTGTCATCAGTTTCCACATTTGCTTGGAGCAATTCTATTAAAACTAGCTATTTCATTGTTCTTTTACATTTACATGCATTTTGTATTGTCAGGTCCCATGTTATCTTTCCCATCAACATGAAGTTATTCCTTTATTTTATTTGAAGCATTTTAACTCAAAACAATGTTTTTATGTATGTGGATTAGGATTGTCTAAAGAGTTTTTATATTGCAACCAATAGTGGAACTCAATTTCTTGTTTAACCTTTGAATCCAATGAATATATGATTATTTGGACTATCTTCATTAAAATTATTGGCAGAAATTTCAGAGCATTATGAAATTTTTGGTCTTTGAACCATTCCAAACGTGTTTTCCAGATTTTTATTTTCATTTTCCAGATTTTGATCAACTTTATTTGTGCTCATGATATGTGTGGGTTTGCGTGATATGAAGAGGTATAGCACGGTTCAAAAAGAGAGAAGGTTTGCAAACAAATACGACCATTGTACAGGAAGGTCATGGTATGCAAAATTAGAGAAGAAAATGGTAAGGCACTACTTGTTTTTATCTAACTTTAATTTTTTGGCCTAACACTTTAGCTTTGAGTGATAATTTTTGAAGTGTTTGCAGTGTTCAAATTTATAAAAGAAGTTTAATTTTTTTTTTTTTTCATTTTGTGCAGCATGAAGAATCAGGAGACTATAGTACGCCAATTGATCGAGCTGATCTTTGGGTGAAAGGTCGTAAGAGGAAGGCTATTGGTGATTACCATCCAAATATGCTTCTTGTCGTTGAAAAGATCGTGAGTATTTGTAGTTATTATTACTTACTATGTTATTATTATGAAATATGAATTAACAATTCAAGTTGTTACAAATGATTTGTTCAATTGTAGGATGAGTTGAAAGCACAATCACAATCGGGTGTCACTGACACTTCTGAATGCAAAGATATACTCATGCAAGCACTAGGCCAAGAAGAGCTAGCATAGTGGGCATGTCAGAGGGTTGGGGAAATTTGTTACACCAACATCTTATTTTAATCTATTAAGTGTGATTATGAGAAGGATCAGATTGTGAATGAGTTAAAGAGAGAGTTGCAAGAAAGAAACGCTGAAGTAGCTAGGCTAAAGACTCAAGTGGCTAATGTTCAGTCTGTTGCCTCTAGTAATAAAGTGACAGTGGATCCTTATGATGTTGGCATTGATAAGTCAGTGGATTTGATTAAAAACCCATCAAATGTCAATGATTTTACACAAAAGAAGGAAAAGTAGAATCAACAGAGGCAAAAAGCCACTAAAATTAAAAGATGAGGAGCAAATTGGTTGTGAGCCACCTCCACATGAGCAAAGTAGAAAGGTAATGTATTTGTGGGCTTTAATTGTAACTGGTAAGTCGTCGGGCAGTTTATAAATTTTTCCATATTGGTTTATTAATATTATTTTTTAACATGTGTTAGGGCAAACCTTGTACTCTAAAATTGGATATGAAGGGAAAACCAGTGGCCAGTGTTACAATTGTGAAGGATATGAGCCCAACATGATAGTTTCGATTGATGTATGTTTTGAGAGATTTGCTCCACTCCCTATACAAGAAAAAGAGGATGAGCCAGTAACCTTATATGAGTTCATGGGAGAACACGTTAACTGGCCTCACTACAAGAAAAACAGTTTTTTACGACAAAGTTTTTTGCGGCGAAATAAAATTCGTCGCAAAAAGAGGCCTTTTGCGACAAAATTATTATTTCGTCGCAAAAGCTAGCATTTCAAAAAAATGATATTTTGAGAGGAATTTTTCGTTGCAAAATAAAACCTTTAGCGATGAATATTCATTTCCTCGCTAAAAACTCGAGTGACTAATTAGGGAAGCATTTTTTGCGACAAGATAAAACCTATTGCGACAAACTTTTCGTCGCAAAACGTATTACACAAAGATGGGATTTTGTGATAAAAATTTTGTAGCAACATGAACATTTTTTGCGACAAAATTATATTTCTCGCGAAAAAAAGACATTTTGCGACAACAAATTTCTCTCTAAAAGTCATTCTAATTTACCATGCATACGTGGCAATACTGGACATTTTGCGACGAAAACATGATTCCTCGCAAAATGTGACCTTTTGCGAGGGAAATTTTCTCGCAAAAAAGAGACCTTTTGCGACAAAAAATTTCTCGCGAAAAGTCATTTTAATTTACCATGCACACATGACAATACTGGACATTTTGCGATAAAAATATGATTCCTCACAAAATGTGACCTTTTGCGAGGAAAATTGTCTCGTAAAAAATAGGCCTTTTGCGACAAAAAATTCCTCGTAAAAGCCATTTTAATTTACCATGTACACGTGGTAATACTGGATATTTTGCGACAAAAACATGATTCCTCGCAAAATGTGTCCTTTTGCGAAGAAAGCAAAAAAGAGACCTTTTGTGACAAAAAATTCCTCGCGAAAAGCCATTCTAATTTACCATGCATACGTGACAATACTGGATATTTTACGACAAAAATTTGATTCGTCACAAAATGTAACCTTTTGCGACAATAAATTCCTCGCAAAAAAGCCCTTCTAACTAATTGTGAACATGTGACAATACTGGACATTTTGCGACGAAAATATGATTCCTCGCAAAATATAACCTTTTGCGAGAAAAAATTCCTCGCAAAAAGTTATTTTTTTAAAATTAAACCTTAATAACTTTTCTCTTTTCTTTTCTTCTCTTTGTTTGTGGTCCATCTAATATATAAGTCTTTGTTTAAAAAATGACAAAAAAAAGAATAAAGAAAGTATTAAAAATCTAATTTGATTTTAAAGAAATTTGATAATTTTTAAATATAGTAGGGTCATTTGGATATGCATATAAATTTTTAAAAAAAAAAACCCTTTGTAATTCCATTCATGCTTTCAAATGTGAAAAACTATTAAGTATTCTAAATTCAATGTTTGTAAAATAGATAAATAATTAAAATAAACTCTCTATATATATGTGTTTGTGTGTGTGTGTGTGTGTGTGTGTGTGTGTAAAATATAAATCGTTAATAATCCAATAATCAAGCATAAAATTTATTGCTAATTATTTATTTGTAATCTAATTTATGTGTGATTTATATATGTCTAACTACTAAATTACAATTATGATAAACTTATTACTATGACTAATTTTTAACTGATGAAAACGAGATTGGAAAAAAAATCCAACTTCTAAAAATCTAATTTATTTTTCAATGTTTAATTATATGTCAAATAAACATAAATAAATAATTAATAATCATGTAATGTTGCCTATAATTATGTTTTTTATTTTTTTTATAAAGTATATTAATTTAGACAGTATATTTTTCTTAGACTTTTAATTTTTATCGTATAGCTTTGAGTAAATTGTTGAGATATTTTAAACAATTGTTAGAGTTTATTTTAAGGGAGATAAATAATTAAAATGAACTCTATAATAAAAAATAAATACATTCGTTACATATTGATTACTATATGAATAATTAATCATTTACTGGTAAATGGCAAAAACTAATTTTCAATTCCTAATACATATGATACTTGTAACATATGTATATGTATATATGTCTAATAATTAAATTACTTATATGAAAAAAATATTTTTTATAATTGTAAAAAAATATTTTTAATAATTGTTATTTTTATAAAAAATGGATAATTAATTTAAAGGCATTCTATACTTGAAAATAAATGCAATTTTGTTACATTTTTATATTATTATAATATGAATAATTAATCATTTACTGATCAAATTAGAAAAGCTTATTTTCAATTTCTTATAATAACAACTATGACATATATAGATATCTAATTATTAAATTACAACTATTACAAACTTATGGTTTGCATTTGTCAAGATATTTTAAATATTAATTGTTAGCATTTGTAAAATGAATAAATAATAAAAAAAATATTCACTAAAAGTAAATGCATTTGTTACATAATAATTAAAATATGAATATTTGATCATTTATTTATTAAAGTATTAAAAACTTATTTTCAATAACTCGCACATGACAATTATGCCATATGTATAGATGTCTAAGCATTATGCATTTGTTAATGATAGTTGACTTGTGTGTATTTTGTTAACACTTTAATACATATGACAATTATGATATACGTTTATATGTTAATAATTAAATTACCTCCATCACAAATTAATTTTTTAAATTTGTAAAACATATTTTTAGTGTTTTTAAAAGAAATAGATAATTAAAATAAATTATAGCTAAAATGAATGGGATCTTTTTGTTACATATATGATTATAATATCAATAATTAATTATTTATTGATCACTAAAGAAATTTTTTTTTGTAATTCCTCATATAGCAACTATGACATATGTATAAATGTCTAACTATTGTTTACATTTGTTAAATAATTCTTGAGTTGTTGTACCAATTTTATTAACATTTTAATACCTAATAATAAATAATTAAATATCATATAATGTTTTATATTTCTATTGTACATGGTTATTATATTATTTATTAATTTGTCATCAAATTATTTAATACCAATCCAATATTATATAAATTTAATTATGGATGAAATTTTAATAAATAAATAAACTTATAATTATTCAAGTCTAAGTATGGTTCATTTAAATATTTTTAATTTTCGATTTAGATTTTAATTTTAATATTTTTTAACGACTTATAGTGACAAATATTTTGTCGCAAAAGATTAGCATTTTGTCGCTAAAGATTAGCATTTTAGACTTTTAGCGACCACTTTAAAATTCCTCGCAAAATGGGGTCTGTCGCGAGGAAAATTTAAATCCAAATTCGTCGTAAAAACTAAATTTTAGGCGGACTTTTTCCCGCCTATTAAATTTCAAAATTTTTACACTTTTAGCGACAAAAACTTTGTCGCTAAAGACCAAAATTTTATCGCAAAAAAAAAATTTTAGGCGGACTTTTACCCGCTTCTATTTATTTCATATTTTTTAAATTCTTTTACGACAAATTTTTCGTCCCGAAATGTCCAAATTTCATCGCAAAAAATCAATGCCTTTATTATATATATACCATCTAATTCTTTGGTTTACTTCATTTTCTTCCATCTATTCTAATTTCCTCTTCATTTTCATTTTTATCTACTTCTCTTCTTTCCCTAACACTATTATCAAGGTAAATATTTTTACTCATTTTTTCTTTTATGTTGTAATATATTTACTTATAAGATTCATATACTTTTTATTTTTTAATTGTCAATTAATATTACACTTTTTTGTTTAATAGGTATTTTGGAAGAGGGAATGCAATTAAAAATCTTATGTTCTTTATTTCTTTAACATTTTTTTTTTGTATACACTTATCTCTCATATCCTTAATTATTGCTAATTAATATTTTACTTCTTTTTTGTTTTTAATAGGTATAATTGAAGATGGGGTACATTTGAAGACTTAAAGATTGATACAAAATCAAGCAACAAAAAATTTAGTGGAGGATGAAGTTTTGTATTTGTTGTGTTATCTTGTATTTTTATTTTTTTATTTTTCCATGTACCACTAAAGTTCCAATGTTGTATTAAATTTTTGTAATTTGTTATTATTTAATAAAATTATTCTTACAAAGAATTATGTTGCATAATGACATAATTTTACTGTTTTATTTTCAAATTTATAACAAATTAAAATAAATTTTATGAATTATTAAAAAAATCAATTATGCTAAAAAAATTAGGTCTTTCGCGACGCATTTTTTGTCGCTAAAGATCGGATTTAGTGACAAAAAAATAGTCGCAAAAGATATTTACAATGAAAATAATTTGTTTTAAATACGATTTTGGTGCAAAATTTGTTGCGACAAAATTCAAATTTGTCGCAAAATATGCTCTTTTGCGACGAATTTTATATTGTCACAAAAAGTTAACAGGACGTAATCCTGTTTGCGACAAAATATTTGTCGCAAAATACCACTTTTTGCGACAAAATTTTCCTCACAAAAAGTCTTCTTGCGAGAAATTCAAGATTCGTCGCAGAAAAACCTATTGCGACTCACATTTTGCGACTAAAACACGACGAATTTATTTTCATCGCAAAAACCTATTGCGACGAATTTTTGACTTTTTGAGACGAAATATTTCCTCGCAAAAAGTCATTTTTCCTGTAGTGCCTACAGATCTTGTTATGGTAACAAATGAGGTAGAGTAATGGGTTGTATGCATGCATATTACATAATTATGTTTATAGTTTTGGAGTTGTAATTAGTTTAATTATACCAAACATTATGTGTGTGGTCTAATGTAGGTTTCAATTGGGACAAGCCCCATGAAGAGAAAATTGTCTAACGAGCTTAAACGGCTTCAAATGAACGAAAGAGAGCAAAAGAAGATTGCAAAACCTGATGATGTAGTGGTTTTGGAGGCGTTGGCAAACTTTAGGATGGATAACAGTAAGGATTTGGAGATAAATTTTCAGGAAGGAATATTTGTGTACCAAGTTAGAACATTTTTGTCTGAAACTGACATGTCATACGTGATCGACTATAACGAGTTGTCTCAAAATTGTCTCTCTGTTTATTTCAGGTTTTAAAAAATATATCCATTAGATTTCAAGTGAAATATTTGATTTATATGTTGATCAGAAGTATTTATTTCATGTATTTATGTAGAGTTTGATAAATCTAATTGATTTACCAATCATATTTATGATGCATTTCAATGTGGACCTGCTCAAGTGAAGTATGGTTTTATCCACCCAGAAACCAAACTTCCCTCATGACTTGAAGATGCTGATCTGCAGGTTCATATGTCTTAGTCAATAGCAGACAAGTTACTTAAGTTTAAAGATAGAAACTTTGTTTTCATTCCATACAACCCAGGGTATAATTACTTTAGTATTAACAATCTAAGCTAAAATTGTACAACCTTAGTAATTGCATTACTAATTATTCAAAATTATAATTGTTTGATACTTGTGGTAGATGCCATTGGACTCTAATTGTGCTTGACCTAACAGCTTTGAAAATATATCACATTGACACAATGAGAAAGGGAATTCAGGAAGCTGCAAAGGAAGTTATAAACCAGTAAGTGTTATGGTTTGAACATTATTGAAATCTAAACTTTAATGTTATATAATGTTGGAGTACTATGATTGTTTATAATATTTGTTTTTAGAGCGTTTATGATATGGCAAACTAAAGTTGAGAAAAAGATGAATAAAAAGAATTTGTGAATAACAGTGAAGGTATAATTTTCAAGACCTGTTTAGCCTTTATATGTGAACATATGCAGTTATGAGTTATTTATTTTCTATTATTATTATTCTACTTTATAACTTTGTGGCTAACTGTGAAACTAAATTGTGCGAACATATAGGAGTAGTTAATCAATTATTGCTAGTGTTATTTGTTTATTGTGTTGGCCAGGGTATATATGATTACTCTAGCATTAACAATCTAAGCTGTGTTATGTTTAACTTTTGGTTTTTATTATTGTACAGGGGCCTAAACAAGTGGGTAGCTTTGAATGTGGATATTATGTTCTTAGATACATGAAAGAGATAATCTTAGACCATAATATCCTTTCTGAGAAGGTGAGTTTATTTTGTTTTTAGGTTAAGCTAGTTTTCTACTTGCTTTGAATGTAAGCTGACTTGGTTTTATACATATTGTAGTTTAACAATAAAGAGAAATATGGTGAGGATGAGATAAATGAAATTAGAGGTGAACGGGCAAAGCATGTTTCTGCCCTTTTAATAAAGCAGTGTGGCAAAAAATAAACTATCTACAAGGTTGAGTAAAATAAAAGCTTAAAAATATTTTGTTAAGGTTTTAATAATCATTACTATGCACTAACAACTGTCTTTCAAATATTGCAGATGGAAGTTCTGTTGATAACTGAGTGAATTTTGTGTTAGAATCTGACTTTTTGGATGTTTAGTGGAGGATGATTCAAACATGTATACATGCAGCCTGTAGTTCTTTTGCTTACTAAAGGATGATTGAAAAATGTATATATGCAACATACAGGTTTTTTGCTTACTGTAGGATGATTAGAACATGCAGTTGTTTAGGTGTTCCAAATGTATTTTTGGACTGTTTGGATTTGTTTAATAGAGGAATTTTGAAGTCTTCAAACTTTGCACTGAGTACTGATTTACTTAGGATATATATGTAGATTTTATTTCATTGTGGCCTAAATGCTTGTATTATATAAAAAAGTTGTGTTTTTAACAAGCTTGGAGGCTCAAGAAGATGAGAAAGAAATGGGACAGAAGTGAAGAAAATAAAGCGATAAAGGAGATAAAGGAAGGAAAAAGGAAATCTATAGCTTTGGATGAGAGGTAGGAACTTTTTTATTTGATCAATCTGGTTTGGTACTCGGTTTTTGCATGTCCATTTTGCACATATTTAGCTAGTCATTCATAAAACTTTGATGTAAATTTGATTGTGGAGGTGTGTGTTGGAGCGAATGCATGTGCAATGGTGACGTTGTGATATGGTATTTATGGACTGTATGTTAAGCAATTTTTCTTTGTTTGAAAAAATAGGAAGACATTATATGTTAATTAGTTGAAAATTTTAGTTACAGCTTGGGATATGTCTCATTTTTTTTGTAGGCACTTAGAGATACCATTTATTTGTTTTATTATTTAAAGTTGATCTACACTGATTTTTGCAGCATAACAATAAAGATTTTTTTGTACTTAGGATTTAATGCTCAATATAGTGGGGTTTTTACAAGATTTGAATTCTCTAGTTGATAACTTAGTGTTTATATGTAAAGTTGCAGATTATTGTAAGTTACTGGTCTGAGGTGTAAGGTTGAGTATTATTTAAATAATATTTCTTTCATAATTACAATTTTTATTATTTAAATAATATATTTTGGTAAATATAATACAATATATTATTATACTAAGAAAAATATTACATTAAAAAAATCCTTTTTTTCAAAATATAATATATATATATACATATATATGTAGTGTGTTTGTGTATGTATGTATGTGTATATATATATATATATATATATATATATATATATATATATATATATATATATATTTTACTTGTGGTTATTATATACCCACAAGTATTTTATATTTTTTTATTTTTTTAAAACAATACTTGGCAGCTAGAAAACCACGAGTATAACCATTGGGATGAATACTTGGAGGCCACAAAACCCACACCTGGAACTATATTTGTGACATAATTTTTTTTGCAAAACCCACAACTATAATTATATTTGTGACGTAATTTTAAAACATCAGACCGTTGAATCATAATATTTGTCACAAAATTGACAAGTAATATCTGTTAGCCCTAAGGCTACATGATAATTTTGATGATAACAATACACATTGATTAATTGAGATTTACTAACATGTTTATTTATGTGCAAGACTAAGATCATTGAAATAATTATAAAATCAAGAAGAGACTTATTAAAATGAAGTGTTGAAGCTAAGGAGAAAACTACATGTTAAAGGCACTAAAGTTTAAGAACAAGGTTTGATTCAAGGAATGTGACACATGAGCAATGTTAAATCAATTGGTCATATATTTCTCTACAAATGTCTAAAGAATGTGATTCTTGAGCCTTTGGAAAGCTTACTCAATTTATAACATTTTATATGTTTTAAAGAAATTCAAATTTCAAGTGTAAGGTCGTCCAAATCATCATGCAAGTTGAAAGACAAATAGAAGCAGTTGACATGAGCACCGAATACTCTTTTGGACATATCTTGAGCTAGAAATATCCAAATCACTTGATTATTGTGGCATTGGAAAGAGGACTTAATGAATCACATTTCATATGTTTTGAAGAAATTCAAATTTCGAACGGAAGGTCGACGTAATTGACATGCAATTCGGTGGACTGACACAGGGAAGAAAAATCAACTCATTTAAGCACCGAATGATAATTTGTCCATATCTTGAGTTAGAGATATCCAAATGACTTGATTCTTCTGGAATTGGAAAGATGATTCAATGGAGCAGATTTCATATTCTTTGAAGAAATTCAAATTTCAAGCAGAAGGCCGGCATAATACACATGCAAATCGGTGGACTGACACATGGAAGAAAAATCAAGTCACATGAGCATCGAATAGTGTTTTGGCCATATCTTGAGCTACAGATATCCAAATGACTTGGTTCTTGATGCGTTGCAAATATTATTCAAATGTGCAGATATTTTATGTTTTTCATATTTTTCAAATTTCAAACGGAACATTGACAAAAATGCCAGACAAGATTACAGTTTTTATGGTGGGCAGAAAATTTGGAGTTGGTGTCTTCACTTGACTAAGTTCATCCCATTTGCCTATAAAAGGAGCCCTTCTCCCATGCATTCAGCAAGACAAAAAGAAGAGAAGAATCCATCAAGCCACAAATAAGAGAAATATCAAATTTAGAGAGCTTTTATATTCTTTATCTCCTCTCTGAAGGGAGTTGTACTTTTGTTGTAAAAATTTTCTTTGTTCTTGTATTGTGGTGAGAGTGAGATCTTCTTGTAAAGGATAAAAGTTATCCTTGAGAGAACTCTTTCCTTGGTGAGTTTGTTCATCAAGAAGAACTCTTGGTGTGGTGTTATCAAGAGTTGAAGGAAGTTGCCTTGGTGAGGTTGTTCATCAAGAAGAACTCTTGGTGTGGTGTTATCAAGAGTTGAAGGAAGTTGCCTTGGTGAGGTTGTTCATCAAGAAGAACTCTTGGTGTGGTGTTATCAAGAGTTGAAGGAAGTTGCCTTGGTGAGGTTGTTCATCAAGAAGAACTCTTGGTGTGGTGTTATCAAGAGTTGAAGGAAGTTGCCTTGGTGAGGTTGTTCATCAAGAAGAACTCTTGGTGTGGTGTTATCAAGAGTTGAAGGAAGTTGCCTTGGTGAGGTTGTTCATCAAGAAGAACTCTTGGTGTGGTGTTATCAAGGTTGAAGAAAAAGTCTTGGTGAGGTTGTTCATCAAGCAAGTTGTAAAGATTTCTACAACTTAGTGGAAAGCCTAGCTTGTGGAGCTAGGAGCCTGTGCACATAGGCAAGGTTTGCCGAACCACGTACATCGAGTTTGCACTCTCTCTATCCCTATCATCTTTACATTTACTTGTACTTGTGATTGTTCTTTATTGCTATTCTCTCTATTGCATTCTATTTTCATCTTCTTCACCTTTATTCTCAAAAAAGAGTTAAATAATTTTGATCTTTCAAGAAAAGTTTTCTAAATCCGTATTGATAAATAATAAAAACCCAATTCACACCCCCCCCCCCCCCCCCCCCCGGGTTTTGCCATACCTAGGTCAACAATATCCTCCATAATGCAAAGCTTAATCATGAATATTTGTGGATTCCCATGTGGCAAATAATTTACACATTTTATTTGTGAGTTTAACCAACACAAAAATAAGGGTATATTTAATGTGGGTTTAAAACCCACAAGTATGAGCATTTTTTCTTGTAGTGATGATATAATATATTAAGAGGTTGTCACGTGGCTAAATTGATATTTATCTCGTTTCCGAATGGAGACACTAAGGTTTGTGAACTTGAGATTCAAGTTGAAGGCTCATGGACTTGAGGCTCAAGTTGAGGTAGGCTCAAGTTGGAGGCTTATGATCTTGAAGCTCAAGTTAAGGTGGGTTCATGAACCTGAGGCTCAAGTTGAAGGTTTGTGGACTTGAGGCTCATGTTATGGCGTGCTCATGAACCTGAGGCTCAAGTTGAATGTTTGTGAACTTGAAACTCAAGTAGGCTCATGCACTTTGAGGCTCAAGGAAATTTCCAATTTGATCTGCTTGCCATGGTCATCAGTTCCTTACTTCATTAATGTGCTTCTGCAGGCTCACTTGAAAAAAGTGTCCATTTTAAATGAGCTCATGAAGATCATTGAGTTGAATTTGGGAGGGTAATTTGGTTCGTCTATATGGGTCTAAGAAATACCATCTACATTTAGTATTCCTCATCATAGAAATTTTTTTGTTTGAATTTTATTATTATTTTATGTTTAATCTTATTCATGATCCATTTTGTCTCATTGCTGATTTTAACACTACGACATCCCTCCTCCCGCAATGGCAGTTAACACATTTGACGCATAAATTCAATATCTGATTTCATTTTATTTCGTTTTATTTTTCTTCACTAAGCTGTAGCTAATATAAATCCCTATTCTAGCTTTAAATTTAACCCTAGCTGATTGAATTCATCAACGATTGGAGGCACCGATCAATTAGCGTATTCCATACACCACAACCATGATTTAATATGAGATTGCAGTTTAGATCTCATTTGACCTTCGCTTATTCTCATATCTATGGGTACATGATCTATTTTAGTTTCTGTTGTTTCTTTCAATTTATCTAAATAAACAAATGAGAGGTTAATTTCGTTTTCAGTTTCACGTATTTGATTATAAGAAAATCCATACTAATCGTAAGTCAACTCCAGGTTTAATACCCATTGTCAAGCACGAAAAAATTCTTTCAGATTTCTTTTTGAAGTCAAATTTGATTTGCTTGTGAAGAATTCCGATTATTAATTTTTTTTTGACGGTGAAATTGTAGAATTTGGAATCGTTTACCTGTTGTTCAAAGGTTAAAGATGGTTGAAATGTTTTAAACTGCGAAATTATTGAATGTACTTGTAGTCCAAAGTTTTATTTTTCAATTCTTTTTTTTTTAGTGAATAATAATACGTCAGCGTTTCTTCTCTCAAAAGAATAACATCCTCAATTGTAACATTAAACTTACAATACCTATATACAACCTAAACTCTACAACCGACAATTTACATAACAAAACCCTATTGAACATATAACTTTCTTCATTTTTTTGTTTCTTTTTTCTATCTCTAGTAAATTTTTGTCATATAGAATACCAGATCATATTGGATTATATGTAGATTATAAATATAATACTATTGCATCCTAAACGACATATCTTGAGATCACATTAATTCTGTTAGATTCATTGGACCAACGGTCCAAATCAAATAAAATATCTAATTTTTATGCTCCAAAGGGAACATTACCTAATCATAAAGATGAGATATGTATAATTTTATTTGTAGATTAACAATAGAGTCCACGAGAGAAATTATCTTGAATTTTATCCTCTCTTATTCAATTATTTAAAAATTTGTGATTTTATGATAAAAATGTCTAGATTAAAATCTAATATTGTAAAATATATGTTTCTCTAAATAATATGATTTAGATATAATCAAATATCATTTTTAGGCATATTAATTTCTAACAATTCAGATTTCTATTAATTTTATGTGTATCATGAAACGCATAGGGTACGTGGCACTTCCTATTCTACATGGCATGTTATTAAATAAATATAGCAATTATGGAAAGCAATTTAAATAATTCTGTTTAATGGCTTTCCTAAGAAAAATAAAACAAAATCTTATTCTATCAGAATAATCTAAGATTTGTCTTCAGTTTTTCTTCTTGCATCTTCCTTGTTTAGATAGGTACAAAACATAAAATCCAAACAAACAGATTCTGCAATTTTTTTAAATGCTACTTTTTTTAATTTTTATTCATTTGGGCTGCCTGCTGCACACTAGGCTGAAAGCCCAATAAATTCATTATCCTGCTGCAAAACAGTAACACCCATTGTTCCGGCTGCTGCTAGCCCAAAAACACAGGCTTAGTTTGTGGCCCGCTGGGCTTGGCTCAATGAGTTGAGATTGTTATCTAAGCTCTAAAAAATATTTTTTTAAGTCCCACTTTAATTAAAATCAAAATTAAAAGAGCATTTTATATAAAAATAATTAAAAAGGACACGAATATTTTTAGTATACTCATTCTAAATATTTAACTTAGGGAAGTGTTTCTCAAAATCAAAAGTAAAAGATTATTTTAAGTCTTTTTTTTTACTTCAAATTGATATTTATATAAACATATTTGGAATTGATGTACTATGTTTATATTGTCATTTTGAATGATGAGTGATGGAGTTTTAGCATTGGAAAGACAATAACAAAGAAAAAAGAAATTTTTTGTTCAAATTTATTGTTGCAAAAATCTTTTATTCAACCACTACGAACTGAAAATCTTCAATTTATTCAATTCAATGTAATTGAACGATACATACATGTGTTATTATCTAAACATTTTAGTTCTTTTTTAACGAAAAAAATACAAATTCACAATTTGAATGGCTATACGAATTACAAAGTCAAATGTCAAACTTACCTCATTTAATATAATAAAAAATTAAGAATATAATATATAATTTCAGCATATACACATTTTACCAAAAAAGCAAAAACTTAGACAAACAATAAGAAAAATGCTAGATAGAAATATGAAGAATAAAAACATTTGTAATGCTGGAGAAAAGAAGTCGAAAATTGAGATTATTTATGACATAAGTTTTAAATCAAATTTAAGTTTTTTTTTTTTTTTAAGACACATCAACTATAAAATATATATAAAAAAGATATCCTTAATATTATATAAAATATTTTTTAATTTTTTAATTTTTTAATTAAAATATGATTTAAAAAAAGATTAAGAGGGACTCAAATAACAATACCAGCGAAATAAATAGCCAAAGTTACAAAATAGGCCTGCAATATTTCCTTGCTTTCTGGCCGGCAGTCCAAGCCACATTAGGTTGCTGCAACATGCAGCAAATGAAGAGATGTGATTCATAGGCACAGCAAAATCTGGGTGCGGAGCCAGGAGAGTGACATCTGGCCCCGGATATGAGAAAATCATCCCCGCGTCCGTAAAAATCCAATTTGATGATACAGAGCTCGAGCGGATTCTTTTCGCACAGATCCAGATTATCCAATTACGCAGGATTAAATCCGAAGTAAAACATTATATTGAACTTCCCGTTAACAATATAAAAACTAAACATTTTCCAGCCAGCCCATTACAACATATATAACAATAGATTAAACTTCAAATCTGTTTCTAAATTCCATTAACAACATAAAAAATCAACATTTTTCAACCTAGAACAACATAACAATAAAATCCACTAACATTAGAATAAATAAAGAAGAAAATAAAGAAGTCAAAGAAGAGGTAGAAAGGGGACAGCGAAAGATCAGGTTACAGCAACTAGCAAGCTACAGGGAGGCGTGCAATGTCCGGTAGTCAGCAAATCAGCAAGCTGTAGGGAGATTTGAAGAAAGGAGAGGTCCAAGTGGAGGATAGACGCAAACGCAGTAGGAGAAGAGGTCTAAGCCGCAGGAGATGCAACCGTAGGAGGGAGGAGGGCAAGTCGGCAACTCACCGTAGGTTTACAATTTGTTTTAAGATTAGGTAAATTTTCATCAAATAACCCTTGGATCACCCACTAACAATATCCACTCCTTTTTTGTTTTATTTTAATTATTTTAACCGCTCTTTTAAAATAAAAGTATTAAAGATATCCTTAATAGTTTTGAAAATAACGAAATTAGATTACATGTATGGTTTTTTGTATAACATAGTTGTGCAATTGCATTGGAGAATCATGCAAAAAATAAAAAAATTGATCTTAGGTGTTTTGCATAATTAAGTATATCATGCAACTTGCACAAGCATCTCATAAAATAATTATCAACAACATTGCAAATGTAGTTATTATATTGCACGACTAAGTCATGCAACTTCACGAACACATTGCGTAAAAAAATGGCTTTAGAAATTCGTCGTGCAAGTTCGTAATAGGGTTGTGTAAAATTACAGGTCTCGAGAATTTTACACGACTCCATCGTACAATTTGCACGACTATATCATGCACTATATAAAAATAGTATTCTATACTTTAACAATAAAAAAGAGCATTCATGTCTTTTTACATGAAAAATGAATCACAAATAATTAAAATTAAAAAATGGGTTAGATTTGGTTAAGGGACCTAAAGAGGGGTTAAATGAAAAAAATACTCCTTAAGATTATGATTAGATATAGGGTTTCAAATATTGCAATATCAATTTGTTTAAATTTAAAGTTATTAGTGCGGATTCTCCGGAACTCCAGATCAGTGCGGGACAAATTGCCATCCGATGTGAAGAACTACTACACAACGATCCTGCCACGCTCCAATCACACCATTGACGTTCTCCGGTTGCTTACATTACCATTTCAACTTGAAATTAAAATTACAAAAAAAAAATTTCCTAATCTCACAAAGCGAGATTTACAACAATATTTTTCTAATAAAATAAAAAAAGGAAAACAATAACTTAAAAAGGGAAACATGCAAATATAAAGAGAAATTTGAAAACATAGACAAAATTAGGGGCTTGAAAAGAAATATAGACCTGTCTTGAAAAATTTTGATTGAATAGACACTTTCTTCATTAAATGACTAAAATGCCCTTTGAAATTCAATTTATTCCTACGCTCTTTATTTCCCTCTTCTCTCCACTTACCTCCCATAACCGTGTCCTATTTTCATAACCGTCTGTTGTTGTCTAGTTTTTAATTCCCCTCGACACCGTTGAAAACGCAGTCCGAAACGTAACAAGAGGAACGAGGAACGACCATCCTTTAAGAAGCAAGAAAGAAGCAAGAGCATTCAGTTCGAGTAAGTTATGATTTTAGTTTTTTTGTTTTTATAATTTTTTGCTCGTTTTCTTGATCGTTTGAAGTGATATTTGCCTTATGAAGAATGAAAATAACGTTTAGATTACGCATAACCCAAATGAATAAAGATTAGGGATTTGGGCTAGATTTTAGCGATTTTAAATTTGGGGATTTGAGTTTGGGCTCATATTTTGTACTTATTCTGTGTTTGTGGGGCTAAATGAAGCATTATTTTGTTGATTTTTTGGTTTGATGTGTGTAAAAATGGTGAAAATTGACGCGTTTCGTCGTGACGAAGATGATGGCGAGTGTCGGTCTTCACTCGACACTTGACATAACGTTTTGAATCCTATTGGATACACGAACCAACACTCGCCATCAAGGCATTTTCGAAGACATCGAGTGTCGATTTCATGTAAACCGACATCTCGATGTTTCGAAACCATGTCCCCGACACTCAACATAGATGTAATTGGGAATGTCGAGTGTCAGTTTTATGTAAAATGCCTTAATGGCGAATGTCAGTTGAAGCATCTGACATGACTTGACACATTTCTTCGACGACCTATTTTCACTTTCATCAAGTATCGGTTTCATGTAAACCAACATATGGTGCACCAAAACCATGTCTCCGACACTCAACGACATGTAATTAGGGCGTCGAGTGTCGGTTTAATGGGCTTCAGATGCTGTTACCGACAATCGATGAAAGTGAAAACACTTGCGTCGAGTGTCGGATGTCTGATGTAGCGTATGTCAGTTGTAGGAATCTGACAAAAGTTTCTTCGGGCACTCGATCGATTGCATCGAGCGTCGGTTTATCTATTCGAGCTCTATCGACTGGGTCATGTTCTATCAAGTTGTGTCGAGCGTTTTGATAGATTGATTGTTTTAGCCTTTTTTTTTGCCTTTTTCTATCATATTTAACTGTAACGTACCTTTTTTTTAAGATTGAAGCAAATGGCAAATGAATTTAGACTCTCTTTCACCCTGAAGACTTTGTATAATGAGCACGACCATACCATTATCACATACTTAACAAGTTTGGACTGTATAGAATGGATTCGTGCGAAATTGAATGAGAGGCAACAAAACATGTTTCTATATATATGTTTTGGGTTTCTTCAAGACATTTGAGAGTTGTCCTTTTCGTCTCAGTTGGTGCATAATGTGCTCGAGTGGGAGGTTAACACAGTGGGGTACGATAAAGAGATGTGGTTCCTTATTGAAGGTAAAAATATGATGTTTGAACTACAATGTAGTTAGTAATTTAATTTTTTAGCATTTGATGGTTGTAGTTTTGTTTTTTTTACCATTAATGGCGTCTTATGTTTTTTTTTTCTTCTTTCCAAGAAGGCTGATTCTTTTTTCTGCCCACGAGTTCGGTTTGGTCACCGGTTTGAGATTTGCTACCCCGGTGCCACCAATACCAAATGTCTTGAATCTGTGCCATTTGTTGGATACGTACTTTGGGGGCGAGGACATGGAGCTCATGCATTTCTATCCAAGACTTTGGGCATTAACCATGTCAGCTATGCCAGACGAGGATGTTGTAAAGCTAGCCTTGTATTACGTGCTTGAGCAATTTTTCATGGGACGAGATCGAGGCCGATATGTCTCCTGCAAGTGGTTGAATTTTGTGAACACATTGGATAGTTTTAACAATTATCCATGGGGTTCGGTGTCTTATGATATAACACTTAAAGGGATGAAAAAAAACTTCGGATAGGAGGTTGGCAAAGTATAAGAAGCGAGCCAAAGCGAAGAAGAATGATACGGTGGGGAAGGGAAGCTACGCTATTTAGAGACATAGAACTTAGAAGGGTGCCGCTACGCTATTCAAGTGTATACTGAAAAACAAATGTTGGACGTGTTTATTAGTTTCTTTTAATTGCATTTTTAAATACCTATTGTCACTAAAAAACTCTTATGTTATTAATGGTTGGTTGTACAAGGCCGTGTCGTACATTAGCGCGACATATAGGCGAGTGGACGCGGTGTTTGCGGAAAGGATACAGCGCTTATTGAAGTGGGAGACACAAAAAACCCCGTTAGAGGACATCATCAAACGCGATGTCATGTTGGTTAGGAGGCAAATATGTCAGGTTCCATTGTTTGTTTTTTCTGTTATCGGGTACAACGAATTACTGTTTAATTTGATGGTTTATTTGTTTATGCAGGTGCGTCCACTCGTCGTTTTGGAGCCATCTGAGGCGGAGCAGAGGATAGATTGGTATATTAGGCTAGTTGGCATCCTGAGAGATGCGCATGTAGCATGGGCAGCATCTATGGATGCTCATTTATTAGCCGATGAGATGATTAAGCCACTTCTGACAGGGGATCCATCAGCTCCACCTGCTCCTGGTCAGAGTTCTCCTATTAGACCTGAGCTAGGGCCAGTCATCGACAAAGTCAGTCCTACAGATGATCGTGTGCGGTCTTTATCGCCGACTTCCCCCGTTAGTTCTACACCTCCAGCATATAAGAGTCACGGTCATAAGGATCCATCCGAAACTCATACCGCTAGACATAGTTTCATTGATAGACCCGATGTGGGGGCAGTCATGGACATAACCGATCCCCTCATTAGTCCTACGCCTACCATGTTCGATAGCTATGGTCCTGTAGGCGATTCGATTCCTCCTTCAGGTTGCGCAACCACCTACCGTGACATTTCCCCTCCTGTACATGATGTCTCTTCAAGCTCAAAGGTATGTAATGAGAATTTACATTCGTAAACTTTTCGTTTACATTACTGGTTGGTTGGTTTGTCATGGTGATTGTGAATAATGATATACAGGCACACCCGTTCCATGATGGGTTTGAGAGCACAGTTTTGCGTGAGCTTGTAGGACTTCGAGAGGAGATCACAATGTTACAGGTGGAGAACAAGGGCATGCGGGAGGAGATAGTTATTCTGCGTGAGGCTATTGTGCTATTGGGTGGCCATTTTGGATACGCTGCCACGGTACATCGCACAAGTTAATAAATGGATTTAGTGATTTCCATGACGTCACATCGCTTAACCTGACATTCTGGTTTGTTGTAATATAGGATTCAGATGATGGTATGGGTGATGACGGTGAAGGTGAGGAGGCAACAGAACCTGAACTCATGGACACAAGTGTTCGCGCCATCGATGTTGCTCCCACGGGCTTCGTTTCCCTCTGAGGTCAACGACTATTTCCAGGAAAGTATAAACAGAGCCTTTTCATCAGTCCACCGAGTAGAAAGAGAGCGAGGGTAGAGCTACATGAGAAAGCCTCTGACGTTCCGCATGTACGGCCAGAGGCCTTGGTAGTTTAGCCCGCAGAGGGTCCAAATCTTCAGCCTACCGAGAAGCCCACTGTACAACCTTATGAGCCCACGACACAAGATGCAGACAATGTATCCTATGGCGTCC
Organism: Boswellia sacra; assembly: GCA_013180625.2. NCBI lineage: Eukaryota > Viridiplantae > Streptophyta > Magnoliopsida > Sapindales > Burseraceae > Boswellia > Boswellia sacra. Next base: position 83,019 of record SNVD02005923.1, read on the forward strand.
TGTGGACTCGGGTTCCACTATTTAACCTACGTACCCCCATGCCAGATGCTGATTGCATAAGCTTCGATATGTGGTTAGGTGAGGAGCTAGGCGATGTTGATTTAGGCGTCTGCATCGCTGGTCGTGAGTTCTTCAAGACATTGACCACGCCGGTCGAGTGGCTTACCTCTGAGGTTTGTTTCAGTCCTTATCGTCTCGTCCTAAACAATATACTATAGCAATATTTATTGATTACTATTACTATATGCAACATATTAACAGCTACTTGTGGACATTACATTGTAGAGCTCACGATATGGTTGTAGTTGGTGCCCAGAGGCCTGCTTTCTCGGACACCACTTTTTGGGTAGGTATTTGCAAAACATCTAAATTTATATTTAATTTGTGATTCCGTCATTGTGCTAACCATACTTATGAAATTGCAGTTAAAAGTGTAGTCGTTGTGGATACTATACTTGACAGACTGGATGAGATTAACTGGGTGAACAAGACAAATATTGTCCAGTTTCTCTTTGGGGAGATGCCCCTCGTTGGACGACCATGGGTCGATGTGGACAGGGTAAGTCCATTTATATTCAATGTGTTAGTATGTGCTATTTTAATCAAAGTGTTGTCATTGATTTTCATGCTCTTAATTTTATTTTCAGCTCTGTCCCTTTTAACATTGGTAGCGAACATTGGGTGGCAGCCGAGATGGATTTGAATCGTGTCATAGTCATATATGACTCATATTTTGCATACAATTCCACCGACACAGTGAGAGATGCAGTCCGATGCTTGGAAGAGTTGATACCACGTATGGTGTCATCCTGACTACCTTGCAACCCCATACGACATTGAGCGCATCGAGGATTCGACCAAGGTGCCATAGCAGAAGGCTGGTGGAGGAGCATGTGGCATGTACTGTTTGTAGTACATGGAGTTCTTAGTATGGGGTGTTCCTTTGGCAGACATTAAGGCATTCACGGATGAGACACTTTGAGAAAGAATGGCATTACAGCTCTAGGCTTATTGCATTCATCCATAGGCGGAGGAGGCCATCTTGGTCACCGCAGGGCTTGTCGATGTTGTGTCAGTGGATTTTGAGCAGTAGCCCAGCACGACTCTACCATGTTTTGTGTCATGCATGGTGGACTTATTGTCCCATGGTCTTTTCCTACATGTTACACATTTTTTGTAGTGATAAACATTTTTGTACATTTACAAATTTTTGTATAGTTTCATATTTTTGTATATTTACACATTTTTGTATAGTTATACATTTTGTATACTAGCACATTTTTTTTCATGTATAAGGATACGTACTTGTATAGTCAAGTAAAAAGGTTTGTATGAAAAAATGTAAATACTTATTATTTGTTCATCTTCATCTTCATCTTCGTCATCATCATCATTATCATCATCATCATCATCATCATCGTCCTCATCCTCATCCTCAACTATAGGTACATCCAGCTTCTCCTCGTTAATTTCAAGCGGGTGGCTGAGCTTTGTGTGGTTCGTTTTATCTTTTGCACATCCAAAGCTTACATGTGATCGGGTGCGTTTTGCTGCATAGTTAACCAATCGTTTAACATTGTCTTCCTCATGAACTTCACTGTTCTTATTGTTATCTGAATCAACAAAAATCTTCAATCCACAATTCTCCTTGTCACTAACTTTCTTTTTAACCACACTCTTACCAATATAACACACCTCTTTCTCCTTGTTACTGGCTTTCTTGTTAACCATACTCTTATTAACATAACACACCTCTTTCTCCTTGTCACTGGCTTTCTTTTTACCCACATGCTTACTAATATAGGACAACTCTTCCTCCTCACTAGACGATTCCATATCTTCCAAAGAAGCAGAACTTTCAGATTTTTCAACTCCACCTGAATGGTCATTATCCTCCTCAATTGTAGACATCTCTGACTCATCAGAATCCTCCACAAAAGCATCACCATTATTATCATTATCACAACCATCCTAACTTATTTCGTGAAATCTTACCGCCAAAATGGCCATACCCATTTCTCCACTACCCTTACTATCACAAATCAAACCACAAACTGAAATATTATCACCGTCATCTCCACCCATTACATCCACATGAACATCATTGGTCTCTTTCCCCAAATCCTCCAAACCTACATAACTCACATCTCCACCCAACATATCCACATGGACTTCTTCTTTATTAGCTATTGATTCACTTTCACCAGGACAAGAAGACCTTAACTTCTCACTCCAACTAGCCTTTTCATCTGCTTTAACGTCAACCTTGAAACTAGATTCATTATTACTGGCTAACAAAGTTTCACTTTTTTTCCCTGTCTGCCTCTTAATGTTCTCATGAATCTCCCTGTATATTAGGGCAGTCCTGGAACGCATTCTCTTGGCTATAGACGAAGTATAGTCCATCGTGCTCTCGCCAAAGCATGTTTCGTGTTTCATACATGAATGTTTAATTCATTGACAAAGCACATAAATTCATGTTTAATACATGAATGTTTTACACATTGACGAAGCACATAAATGAATGTTTTACACATTGACGAAGCACATAAATGAATGTTTCATACATGAATGTTTTATACATAGACAAAAGCACATAAATGAGAGTTGTTCATTTGAACTAGCCTCCGATGGAATAAAATAAATAGACTACATCACTTAGAGCAAACAAATAATATTACATAGAGAAAAATACCCGTTGCGTACATTTGGCAGACATCATCCCCTGTCATGAAGTGGAACTAGGTTTTGGCAAGTATGACGATTGTGCCCAGAACTTCCACACCGCTCGTAATTTTGAGACGAGCTAGACTCACTAACGGAAGGGATTCGTTTCCTCCGAGGACGACCGGCTGGTCTCCTCATGACTGACAGTAGAACCACTCTACTACGTACCTCCTCAAGAACCATCCAATCCTCACTAACTCTAATAAGAACAACTGGCACAACATATGCATGTAGTAATGTTTCAGTTGTATACCAATAGGCACAACAATCATGACACATCAGTAGGTTCATACGTTTGTAAACAGCTAATACATATGCACACAGATGCTGGTCAAGATCAAACAACCCTGCACGTGCATGTCCGAGCGTGCATGTCAATGACGTTGACAAAGTCATTGCCTCTCACCTCGTACATAGTAAGAGAGATACCACTAACCCTCATATATTCGCCCTCCTTTAAACGCTCCTCCATCAACTTGTTAGCCCACGACGAGAGATGTAATTCTGAGTTAGCAAATAACTCTCGACACTTATATAACCATTGCTGCAAGTTTGCCCGGTAATAATCTGCTAACAATGTAACCGAAAGGAATAGTGTATGTCGCAAGCAGCTATTCATCGACTCAACAATATTTGTTGTCATGATGTTATATCGTCGGCCATGAAACTATGAACGTGTCCATTTATCGACTCTAATCTCTCGAAGATAAATTGCTGCTGCAGGCATATAAGATTCAATTTGTTGTATATGATAGTTGAAATAAGCACAGTGATATGTCCTTGCAGCTCGGGAGTATATATCCAACAAAGTCTTGTCCTTGATGGTGGCCTTCAAGTTACCCTTCAGATGATGAGTGCACAATCCATGTAGTGCATGAGGAAAAACTTCTACAATAGCTCGTCCAATGCTATGATGACGGTAAAAAATGAAAACAAGATCTCGGACATTTTGTACTACATGATCAAGCAACTGTCTCATGAACCAGTTCCACGAGTCATCATTTTCAGAATGCCCAACTCCAAATGCCAATGGGTATATTTGTTTATTTCCATCCATACAAGAAGCCAAAAACATTATACTTCTATATTTCTCTTTTACAAAAGATCTATCAACTGCGATAACTGGCCTAATTGATGATGCAAATCTAGTAATAAAGGCCCTCATACTCATGAAAAAGTATCTGAAATGGTTGTTTTCATTAGCTTTTAAAGTCATTTTGGTCCTTGGGTTTGCTTTCTCAATCATGTACATGTACTGGGGGAGTAGTGTGAATGATTCCTTATGAGCTTTGCGAAGTTCTTGCAAAGTTGCCTTCTTTGCCCTCTATGCCTTGTTGTATGCGATATTAACACCCAATGACTCCTGAACATCAAACATAATATCCTTCGGACGATATATTCTTGATGCCTCAATGAATTTGCTCTTAATATGTTTGCCAATGACATGTGCAGTTGCCTATTTGTGATTTGGGTGAAGTCTAGCTCCGGAGCATGTGTGATGGTTCTTATACTTTTTTAGTTGGAAGAAATGTGAATAAGCTACCTTTGTGGCACGTAAACTGTTGACCCAGGTATGGCAACCAAAGAGGGGGGGTGAATTGGGTTTTTATTTATAAAAATGGATTTAGAAAACTTTTCTTGAAAGATTAAAATCAGCTCACTCTTTCTTTAAGAATAAAGGTGAAGAAGATGAAAATATAAGTTATCTAAGATGCAATCAAGAGCATAACAATATTAAACAATCACAAGTGCAAGTAAATATAAAGAGGATAGGGAAAGAGAGAGTGCAAACTCAATTTACGTGGTTCGGCAAACCTTGCCTACGTCCACGGGCTCCTAGCTCCTCCACAAGCTATGCTTTCCACTAAGTTGTAGAATACTTTACAACTTGCTTGATGAAAAACTTCACCAAGACTTTTTCCTTCAACTCTTGATAACACCACACCAAGAGTTCTTCTTGATGAACAACCTCACCAAGGTTTCTTTCTTCAACTCTTGATAACACCACACCAAGAGTTCTCTTAAGGATAACTTTTATCCTTTACAAGAAGATCTCTCTCTCACCACAATACAAGAACAAAGAAAATTTTTACAACAAAAGTACAACTCTCTTCAAAGAGTAGATAAAGAAGATAAAAGCTCTATAAACTTGATATTTCTCTTGGCTTTTTTTGCTTGATAAAATGCTTCTCTTGCACTTGTTGAATGCATGGGAGAAGGGCTCCTTTTATAGGCAAATGGGATGAACTTAATCAAGTGAAGACACCAACTCCAAATTTTCTGCCCACCATAAAAACTAAAATTTTGTCTGCCATTTTTGTCAATGTTCTATTTCAAATATAAAAATATACAAAACATAAAAGATCTGAAAAATTGAATACGCTTTCCAACGCATCAAGAACCAAGTCATTTGGATATCTGTAGCTCAAGATATGGTCAAAACACCATTCGGTGCTCATGTGACTTGATTTTTCTTTCTTGTGTCAATCCACCGACTTGCATGTGTATTATGTCAGCCTTCCATTTGAAATTTGAATTTTTTCAAAGAATATGAAATGTGCTCCATTGAATCATATTTCCAATGCCACAAGAATCAAGTTATTTGGATATATCTAGCTTAAGATATGAACAAAAACTCCTTTGATGCTCATATGAGTTGATTTTTCTTCTCTGTGTCAGTCTACTGAATTGCATGTCAATTATGTTGGCCTTCCATTTCAAATTTGAATTTCTTCAAAACATATGAAATGTGCCTCATTAAGTCCTCTTTTCAATTCCATAAGAATCAAGTCATTTTGATATTTCTAGCTCAAGATATGTCCAAAATAGTATTTGGTGCTCATGTCAGCTGCTTCCATTTGTCTTTCAACTTTGCATGATGATTTGGACAACCTTTCACTTGAAATTTGAATTTCTTTAAAACATATGAAATGTTATAAATTGAGTAAGCTTTCCAAAGGCTTAAGAATCACATCATTTGGACATTTGTAGAGAAATATATGACTAATTAATTAAATATTGCTCATGTGTCACATTCCTTGAGTCAAACCTTGTTCTTAAACTTTGGTGCCTTTAACATGTAGTCTTCTTCTTAGTTTCAACATTTCATTTTAATAAGTCTCTTCTTGATTTTACAATTATTTCAATGATATTACTCTTACACATAAATAAATATGTTAGTAAATCATAATGAATCAATGTGTATTGTTGTCATCAAAATTATCATGTAGCCTTAGGGCTAACATAAACACCATTTATGAGATTCAGCACGACATACAACTTCAAACCTTGTTGCGTTGGAGTTCCTCACCTTGAATTGAAACTTGTGTCTTAATGCCAAATTTGATAACTTCTCACGTAGCTCAATTTTGCTGTTAAACATCTGCCCAACTGCAACCTCAATTCCATCAACTATAAATGATGAAGTATCATCATCAACTGCGGATGATGAATGCCCAATAGGCGGCATCCACCTAAATGCGTTAGCCTGACGGTTGTCATTTTTACAGCCCAAATTAGCTTTTTGTGTATAGAATTTGCATCCATTCTCAACTCATTATTCAAAACCGGACCTTGTTGATATCCGTATAATGGAGGAGTAGGTGTGGAGTGAATTGGAGAAGGAATGGTAAACGGCACATCCTGGTTCACATCATTCAAAATCTCCGTTGGTTCATCATTATCAAAATGTGAACCGTCTACATTATACCCATCAACAATAAAATCATTCAAACCCTCACCTAAATCTTCAATACGAATAGTTCAATCATCATTCTCATCGTCACTATACTCACTAACATCATCACTACCATCATCATAATCTTCATCACCACCATCATCATCATTAAAATCATCACTAGCATTATTAACATCAATATTGTCTAAACTCTCAAACTCTCTAATGCTATCGAGATGACGTACTAATCTCAATGGCATCAACAAGGGCATCCCTTCTTCATTTTCACCTAACATCCCAACTGACTCATGCCCTGCATGTCCTGAATATTGCTCAAACTCAATGCCAACGTCATCATTTAATTGTGGTTGTGCACAAACGGAAATGGACTCACTTAATTGATTGCTTCCACTTGTTGGGTAAAACAAAGAGGGATGAGAAGATCTTTGTCGCCTTCGTACTGCATCAAATCCTAACCTCTGTCTTTGCTTCTCCATATCTTTAACTTTGACAATTAACGATGTATATGATTGTTGGTCCTCCAAACAATGTTGTATAAAAAAACAAACATCTTTTTCAGTCTCAATAGGAGTTGGCAAAGGCGAAACACCCTTAAAAGCAAATTGAACCTGTAAACTTATGTTATGCTTACGAAGTTCCCAACCCATTTCAGTACTAATACAGTTAACCAACTCATTATAAGTAGCACACCCACAAATTATCAATGGCTTCGCCCTCTCACTGGTGTACAAATAACCATCATTCTCTTGTATAATCCAAGAACCATTGTATAGAATAAGTATGCGTAAAGTTTCCATATCCTGCATGATAGAGACATATCATATAAGGTCCGTGGACAAAAAATTATTACGAAATTGCTTAAATAGGTCACAAAAATGATAATTCTACCCAAAACGCTTGACATATCTCGATGGAATACGCTCGACGCTCGACACTCGACACACTAACTCGACACACAAACTCGACAAAATACTCATCCGACAATCGATACTTTCGACACTCCACTCGATGTACTAACTCGACACTCGAATGTAGCCTCGACACAATCCCTCGATACTCGACATGACTCCTCGACATGTCGAGAGTCAGTCTTATATATCCGACACATTGAGCGATGTCGCTTGAAAAATCGTGTCTTCTTCTCCCTCGACTGGGATACCATATTTTCTCAACGATTTGCAATTTTCAGTAAATTTTGGCAAAAACCGCACTATGTCTAAGCTTAGTTCACATACATATCCCTATTTTAAGCTACCTAATGTGGTTGAAAGCTATGAAAACAAGAAATAATGAAAACAATACAACCTACTTCAACATTCTTGCGTCATTTAGAGAGAGATAATGGAGAATTGTCTTACCTTGTTGCTCAACTTCAACTCTAAGATTAAACAATAAGATGAAATGAAACAAATTTGTTGAGGAGTGTTTCAGACAGTGAAGGAAGAGTGTTTCACGATGTTTCTTTCTTTCTTTCTTCTCTCTTTTCAAGTTTGAGTTTCAAAGGGTATTTTAGTCATTTAACGAAGAAAGTGTCTATGCAATCAAAATTTTTCAGGACTGGTCTATATTTCTTTTCAAGCCCCTAATTTTGTCTATTTTTTCAATTTTTCTAAATATAAAACCACCCTCTTTGCTACAAATCTATGAAGAAAAATATACAGAAAACTCTACGATGAAATAGGATAAAACAAAATGATGCATATTAGAAGAACTACCATTCAATTCATAAAATATGAAAAATATAGAAGTTAGTGCCACCCTTCTAACATAAACATAATATAACATAAAAAAGGCAATAAAAATATTCATGAGGTTAAACCTATATATTAATATGAGTTTGCTCTAATACCAAGGAAAATTTGATTTTAGAATTTTTATATTTAAACTAAGAAGTGCAAAAGCTAGTCATAGAAACAACTCACACAACATATCGGGTAAATCTCAGGTTAGAAAAATTCACACCTTTTCGATTCTTTGATGACGCTAACATTATAAGATCTTGTTGACTAACCCGTCCACAGATCTATTAGGCTGTGTCTCGAGATCGACTATACGAGGAAATGGAGACCATCTGCGCTACAAAACAATAGAAAATCAGCAAACCAAGAAATCAAAAATGAAAACTTATAGCTTTTATTTCTTTTTAACGTGTTAAACCAAAGAATCACAACGTGGTCTTTGTGATTTTCTCTTTGGTATTCGTCTTCTCTTTCCTGTAGGAATAATAATACGTAATCCTCTCTTCTCCCAAAAAAAAATCATCTTACAAAATATATCTTAAGATCATAGGAAATCTAGACTTTAATTAAATTTGTTTAGATTTATTGAACCAATAGTCCAAAATATATTGGGATATTTTATTTCTGAAAATATTTTTAATTATCTTGATATGAAATCAATTGAAGATATTTTTAATTCAAACCTACATATAAATCTGTTATTTGATATCTTTGAATTCATTCTAATTAATAAATAATTAGAATATATAAATTCAAATCAAAATAGATGATACTTACCAATTGGCTTTAAATTCTTTCAATTTATTTTTAATTAATAAATAATTAAAAATCTTTAATTCAAATTAACACTAATTGGGCTTCCTCTTTTGAATTAGTTTTGAACCCTTATGGGTAAAGCCCATTCTACTAGTTATCTTTCTAAAAGAGTATAGCTAGTCAATTAAATAAGCTCGCTGGGGAACATATGGTCACATACGATATCGGTAACACTAATTCAATCCGTAATTAAAAATACCAAATTATTTAGATCCAAATAAACTCCACTAAAAGATTGGAATTGAACTCCATAATTGTATGTGTTGATGCCTGCTTCGGATACAGCCAGTGGACCCAGAATTTTGTTGAAGAGGGGACACTATTTATATTTTAATATTTATAATTTTATTTGATAGATTTTAATGATATGAAAAAATTTGTTAAAAAACAATTTAAAAAAACGCTTAGATATAGGGATATATAAGCCATTTTGAAATGTTTCTCAAACATATTTTTTTAATGATATTTATTACTTGTTTACCCTAATCCATACAAATAAATCAATAATAAAAAGAAAGACATGGTACAATTTTACAAATATAATAATATGTTATTAAAAATTATTAAAAGAGTTAGTCGTTACCATTCACCAAAGTACTTCAATTTTGTACCCATCTAACAAGAATTGATTTTTTTTAAATATAAAAAAATTAAAATAAATTCCACATAATTTATGCCAAACTACATAAATAAGAACTATGTCTAAAATTCTATTTATGAATAAAATAATTGAAATTAATTAAAATATAATATGAACTCGTATTGTTGCATTTGTGGCTGCATCGAGTGTTCAAGGGTAAGCAGCCAAGCACTTAGATAAAAAAAGACAACAAAACATTAAAATTATGTGTTTTTTAAATAAAGGAGAATGAGGCAATTTTATAAAATAAGTGGGGGTGTTGAAATTCTGCAAATTTAGGAGGGGCCTAAGTTTTTTGGGTCCCTATGTAGGTCTGCCTCTGGATACAGCCAAACCCAAAGGTCAAAACGAGTCCAAACTGATGCATTCATGCAATAGTGTCGGGAATGTGGCCAACTTCATTCTAGTCATGCAACGGGCGCCATGGTTTCAGGGACTGGATTGACTTTCTCCCATAATTTAAAAGCTAGATACTATTTCATTATATGAGTTGTTATGGTAATTAGAAGTCTATGCCCAAATACCCTATTCAATGGTATGTAGAAGGCCAAGCTCAAATATGATGGTAATCCAATTAAGCCGACTAAATGATTTAATGGTATTTTAATGATTCAATGAAGTAATGTTTAAGGCTAAAACTCAACTACTCTCCTATGAAGCCAAGTGGACCCAAGCCATCATATAGCACTTAGGTTGGCTAAGATATGGTTTGCATGAAAGGAGTTCAACTTCATATCCTATACGTAAGTTTTATTGGGTTAAGAGTGTCTTTCACATTGTGACCCACTTATATTTTAACTATATTAAGACAATCGAAAACTAAGGACATGAAGTTGTCAAAAAACCCAAACAATCATAATTCTATTATTTACTCCAACAATGATTTCTATACCATTTTATTTATCATGTTTACTGTTCTAGAACATTCTCTATGTGTGTACTATTTGTTGGAGGCACTATTCGCATTTGCTATTCATCAAACTGTTCACACGTACTATTAATGGCACTGTTTACGTCATTGTTCATTTAGACACTTGGTAATTGTTTGTTAATCAATAGTCAATTGACTATGAAGTTATTTATTTAATTTTTTATTTATAAAAAGCTTTTATCCTAATCAATTCTTTATCCTTAACATATTTTATCCTATTATTTATCTCTTTATTTATTAAATTATCTCTTTTGATTTATATTATGTTAGTTATTATTATTTATCAAAGATAACTCTTAGAGGAAATAGGACTCCAATCTTAGTGGAAATCCTAATCCAGTAAAACTTATCATTTGGCAAAAACTCAAAAGGTCGATAGTGGCAAAATAAAGAATTAATCCAGTTTTTCATCCAAAAGACATTTGAGAAACCAAGCTTTTACATCCAGCAAAAGCCGATCACCTGATGTATACAATTCTATTTTATGTTCTTCTTGTTATAAAGTTTCATCACATAATAAATCACCGTCGATTATTTTATTTTATAGCCAAAACAACATTCTATTACCTGGATTTTACATATTATTTTATGGTTTTGTTGATTATTTCCTTAGATAATTAATTCAATGTCAAATACTTAATTTTCTCTCCTAAAACACCTTTGATCTCCCACGCAAGTGTAGCTACGAAACCCTTTTCGTAACTTTCTCAACTCAAAACATTTTTAGGGCTGTTTGTCGTGATTTTGGAAAGAATCCATAACAGATCTAATGGCTAGATTTATTTCCTTTGACATTACAACAGAAGAAATCTAAGCTCATTTATTAACTGCCAATCCCTTTGAACTTGGAAGAAAAGGTATAAACAAAAATGCTCTGGAAAGAAAAGGTGTAAACAAAAATGCTCTGGACTTCATACATTTTTCTGGGAAATAGTCACGAAGAACTTCATAGTTTGCCATCAAATTTTGCTTCCATATTCCTTCTCAAATGGACGTGTCCTTGCTTCTATTTGAATTATTCCCAATGGCAGCAGCAGTCGCAGACATTTCTGAGTTTACCATAACAAGGTTGTAATATGGTGGTTCTTGGATTGACATCGGGGCAATGCGAATTGGCTACCCGAACTCAGGTGAGGCTCCATTTTAAGTATAAAAATAGAATATTGTTAGATCTGTCTCTTTTTGTAATTCCAATATGTAACAAGGACATGGTTGTCTTTTCGTTTGTTGGGAAAAACGGGTTTCAACAGTATGGTTGTAAAATATTAATTTGGTCCATGCCACATTGATTTGTTTACGTGATAATCCTTCGTATCACATCGCTAATTAAAATGATATACCAACTCTCAATCATTAATCCTTTACCTGATAATTACATCTTATTCCTTAACACTTGGTTTTCTCTAATGATTGTTGTCAACATACTAAAATGTTGGCATATTCTAGCCAGAGAAGTTTATGATTAAGAACTAAACACCTATCAATAGATATGTTGTATGACTTCTATATTGTTAATCTATAAACTCCGTTATTAATAAATATCCCCACAAGGTCACTAGGAAATATTAACCCCTAATTGAGTTTCACCAATTAGTGGCTCAAATGGTTTAATACTTATAAACAACTAATTTATAACTAAGTCACGATTGAGATTAAAGTAAAATTAATGTCTATGATATTTAATTCACTTGACATTTAATTCAAAGTTTATTAAATCTCATATATGATTCAATCCCATGTATTTGAATACATTAGCAAATTCATACATGAAAAAGATAAGTCTTCAATAAATTTACCAACAGTCTAAACATCAATAGAGTGCCCGCCTCTATTTATGAATTGCAGACTTTTTTATTTAATCATAAGATAACTTGTATCAATGTCTTCTACGAATCCACATTCGATCACATGAATACATATTAACATTATTAAACGGACCTTTAATTTATTCAAACAAATTTGCACACAAGATATTATAAGAATACATCAATAATTTTATTAAATTAAAAAATGTATTTATTATAAATAAATATGTTTTGTTGAGCACACATTCCCAACATTTTTTTATGCAATTCAAATTCAAATTGATATTGACCTTCAATTATCATAATTAAAACAAAGTTCCCAAGATAAATAGTATAATAATATTATTCTTACAAACATTTTTATACAAATTCACCTATACAAACTTATGGGATTGAAAGAATAAAATAATTTTAAAATTGTTGATATTAAATGATGATCCAACAATATTTAAAAAGTGCATGTCGCATGAGCTTGTACACAAGTGAGTTTTTGTGGGGGTTTGTAAGTGTAAGGATCTATTTGTTTCTAATTCTTCAAGTAGAGGTTCTTAAGGTAGAGCTTTTATTAAAAAGTTATTAATTATTGGATGGGATAAATATAGAAGTACTTATTATAATTAATTGCCAAAAAAGATTCTTATCATAAGAAAAGAATAATGTAAAATATTTAAAATTAAATGAGAGTATCTAACGTTTTAAAACTCTATAAGAGCTCCAAAAGAGATTCTTAAAGCATCAATTTTGGATTCCTCCTAAAAGATATAACACAACTTTTTAATCTTGTATGAGCTTTTGTTGAATTGCAACCAAACGACATAAATTTAAATTAGAAGAGTTGTTAACATTGAAAAAGCTCTTTTGAGCAATATAGAAGCCCAAATGAGCAGGTCTAAAACTCCAAATAATATCCAACTCTAGAACATGCACTACAAGAAAAAATGTCATATTTGGCGGTCTTTGACCGTCAAATATGACAATATTTGGCGGTCATAAAAACGCCACCAATGGCACCTCCAAATATGGTATATTTGACAATATTTGACGGTCGGCCAAAACGCCAAATATAGTGTAAATCATATTTGTCATATAAAAGCGCTAAATATAACTCAAAAAATACTGTACAAAAATAACATATTTGTCACTTTTTTGACAAATTTAGTGGCTTCCAACGGTCAAAATTTTTGAATTGTACCATATTTATCACTTTTTGCCCGATAAATATGGCTTGCTAACGGTCAGATTTTTTAAATTTTATCATATTTGGCACTTTTTGACCGATAAATATGAATTGCACCATATTTATCGCTTTTTGTCCGATAAATATGGCTTGCTAACAGTCAAATTTTTTTAAATTTTATCATATTTGGCGTTTTTTATCCGATAAATATGGCTCGCTAACGGTCAAATTTTTTAAATTTTATCATATTTGGCGCTTATGACCGATAAATATGATCCCATTTTGAATTGTACCAAATTTATCGCTTTTTGCCCGATAAATATGGCTTGCTAACGGTCAGATTTTTTAAATTTTATCATATTTGGTGCTTTTTGACCGATAAATATGAATTGCACCATATTTATCGCTTTTTGCCCGATAAATATGGCTTGCTAACGGTCAAATTTTTTAAATTTTATCATATTTGACGTTTTTTGACCGATAAATATGATTCCATTTTGAATTGACTCATATTTATCGCTTTTTGCCCGATAAATATGCTTGCTAACAGTCAAATTTTTTAAATTTCGTTATATTTGACGCTTTTTGCCCGATAAAATGGCTTGCTCACCAATCAAATTTTTTTAATTTCATCATATTTGGCGCTTGTTGACCGATAAATATGGTTAAATTTTTTAAATTTCTTTATATTTGGCGCTTGTTGACCGATAAATATGATTCCATTTTGTATTGTACCATATTTATCGCTTTTGATATACTATAATAATATGTCAAAGACAAGTATCTTAATATCCAAGTTAAAAAATGACCCCCAAATAGCTAGAGCCTTATACCTATTTTCATAAATCCCAGCAAGTTAATAAAGCAACATATCCTAACTTAAATATTACCACCAGAAAATGTTGATATAAGACATTTCAATTGCAAACAGTAAAATAACAAAAACAATTGACGCAAGATATTTACATGAATCATGAAAATTAAAAGATGTTTTGACATTAAAATTTACATGAAAACAGCTATGGAACCATATTAATTATTCATACAAAGTTTAATGTTATCCTTTCAGATTTATGGCACTTATATACACAGCGATAGATTTACTTATTTTCCAGATTTCTCCTTAAAATACCACTGCCTGCAACAAAGCAATTTTCTGCCAACAGCAATCTGATCCAATCTCAAACCAAGGTTAATAATTTTTAACAGGGATTTGCATTTCAAGAAAAACAAAAGGATACAGTAAAATCCCAAACTAAGTTAAATGATTTGTAAACAAGCAAGCATGCTCTTCCTGGAAAACAGAAAGATACAGTAAACCTTTAATTCAAGTGAGAGGGATAGAGACAAACAGACGAGGCTACAGGTTCATACATGACATCCATTTGAAGACAAGAATCAGTAACATTGCCCACCAAATGCCTAAGGTTAACAACACATTACTTAATAAACTTCTAAATGTAGCCAATCAATTTGAAGAGCTCTACAGGAGGCAACGAAATTTCCTCAAAGACAGTATAAAGGGCAATAGGATCAATTTCAATTATCGATTACATGAAAAATATCGGTAAGCTGGAAAATAAGCAAAAGATATACTCCACAGGTCAATGACTTCTTTTTTTTTTTTTTTTGCCCCTTCTTCGTTCATGTTGTTCATGATTGAATACTTTATATCAAGCTCTCAAAGTGGCACAATGCCCAAGAAATAACGTAAGCTGTCTGCTAACAGAACAAGAGATGATTTCCAATACATACCTCCATTTATAAATGACAAGAGATCATCAACCGAGCGCTCATCCACACGCTCCTCCTCAACCTCAACATTCTGACATATAGGGAAAACAGTTTGTTGTTAATGCAAGGGCATGTACTAATGTTTGAGCTCAAACACATTACATTTTATAAACTTCAATATTTCTCAATATGTTTGTGTTTGCCATGTGCCTTAATAAAAATCAATGTTAAGGAGATACTCAGGGCATACTCATTTATGATGCTATATGTACGAAGGCTATAGGTGCCCATTGCTGAATTAACATCAAACATGATCAAACCACCTTTCCCGAATAGTCCACAATTTCCACTCCAACAGAATTCAATCAGACCTCTCAGCACCACAGCAACTACAGCTGTTGTAAAAAATGTCCTCCAAAGTAGAGCACTCCGCCACCTGAACAATTTTATAAGCAAAATTAAAAATCCGAATCCATGGAGCTATCACATGTTCCTTTAGTTATATTTATTTTATCATTGTGATGATTGAGCTGGAACCTTATTGATATATCTTTTCAAGTCATTTTTTTCCCTCTCTAAATCTGAAGTATTAGGTCCTACAATTCAAGTTGGAAAGCAGCTATTAATTGACAGCATTTGTAGGAAAAAGGGCAGGTAGGAATATACCATGTAGCTGCTTCTTCAAGGGCGAAGAGAACGCCACCAACAGGGGCTCTGAAGGCGGCTGCTACACCAGCAGCTGAGCCACAAGTTATCAAATCCCTCCGGTCCCGATCATTTTTAAAGTATCTGAGCCATCTCCAAGTTAAACGGTACTTTTTGGAACCACCTTGTCCAAGTAAATTGGCTATACAAGCACATGTGTGTACCATAGGCCCTTCCTTTCCAACAACAAATCCAGCAGCAACTCCAAACATGGAACCAAAAATCTGCAACATTTAGGTTTCTAAGTTAAGTTTGCTTTCAAATCACAGCTCAATAAGAAATAGGCATCAAAGAATCCTTGTCAGTTCATTGCCTACAAATGGTGGTAAGTTCTATAGCCGCCTCCAAGAAATGGTCCGTGCACTGTGAACTACTAAAACATTCGGATGAGGTTTCAGGTCCTCCTATAAAATCAATTCTAGCTAATTTCTTATACACACCACAAAAGAGAGAGAGAGAGAGAGAGAGAGAGAGAGAGACTTTTATTTTCTGACTCACTTTTACAAAGAGGGTACTTGGAGCTAATATAGAGTGAGCATCTATGCCATTGAGGTAGGCTTTCACCTCAGGAATACCAGAGCCAGCTGCAGCAGGTGCAATGTAAGCACAGAGGACTGCAGCAGCGGCAGCCAAAGCCATGCTGCAACAAGCATATGCTGCAAATGCCTCAGAATACCTGTACTGGAGTAAGGATCATTTCATAGTAAATCCAAAGTATTACAAACTCATGAAAACTTTTTCAAAATGCAATTCAGTAAAGAAGGTAGCTGAGCAACAATTAAAGTCAACCACTAATTTTATACGTAGGAGAATGACCACACTGAAGTAAAAACTATAGCATGTTGGAACAAAAAAAAGCAAATTAAGAGTTAATTTTCAACTTAACAGAAATAATAAAAGAACAACCCCAACCCCAAACAAGAAAACTTAATAAACTTCTAAATGTAGCCAATCAATTTGAAGAGCTCTACAGGAGGCAACGAAATTTCCTTAAAGACAGTATAAAGGGCAATAGAATCAATTTCAATTATCGATTACATGAAAAATATCGGTAAGCTGGAAAATAAGCAAAAGATATACTCCACAGGTCAATGACTTCTTTTTTTTTTTTGCCCCTTCTTCGTTCATGTTGTTCATGATTGAATACTTTATATCAAGCTCTCAAAGTGGCACAATGCCCAAGAAATAACGCAAGCTGTCTGCTAACAGAACAAGAGATGATTTCCAATAGATACCTCCATTTATAAATGACAAGAGATCATCAACCGAGCGCTCATCCACATGTTCCTCCTCAACCTCAACATTCTGACATATAGGGAAAACAGTTTGTTGTTAATGCAAAGGCATGTACTAATGTTTGAGCTCAAACACATTACATTTTATAAACTTCAAAAATAATTGCACCAAAAATATGAGATAGGACAAAGAACCGGTATGTAAGAAGTGGTGGAGGCTACAAACAACAAGAAAAGAAACACTTAACCACCTTAAGTTTCTCCCTTTCTTTAAGTTCTTTCCTCTTCCTTGCATATAATCGATTTAAAAGCCGAATATGTGGTTCATCAATTACATTTTCAATGGTTCCAACTTCTCCTCCTGAAGAAAAACCAAATCTACATAAAAAACCAAAAAGAACAAACTAAAAATGGAAGACATTGAACAGCTTCCTAGCATTACACACCTCTGTGAGATCATCAGGTTCCTAGCACCAGACACATAAAACGCACTCATGGTATCAACTTTGGGCATCATGTTCCTATCCAAAGCCCGCAGACCATATGATCCCACTGTCTAGTAGTTAACAATCATGCGACTTCGCATTGCTCGAGTCACAGCCGCACCACCATAACCAACTTCAACTTTCCTGCCTTTTATGCTACTTTTTTGCATAAATAAATAAAATCTTTTTAAATAAACAGAATTAAATTCTACCAAATCTGTTAGTAATAAAACATGGATAGTAAAGAGCCACATTCAACTTGAGCAATATATACGTAGAGGGACTACTCCAAAAACTTGACATAGTTTCTACATTTGTTCACAAAAAAATCCCTAAAAGATTGAACCTGTTTAAATGCTTCCTATCCATTTACTTCCAATTTGCTCTTTTCATCATGTAATCATGCCCAAAAAAAAAAAAAAAATACCCAATCCATCAGCATCTACATCTTTAAACAAAAAAATCATCGTCTACATCTTCAAAGTAACATTCAAATTTGTAACTAGTCAATGCATATTATATTCACATCTAGCAGCTGGATAAAATTTCAGAAGTATAGCAGCTCCTTCCTATAAAGGCATGGCTTTTGAAGATATGTCAATGCATATTATATTCACATCTAGCAGCTGGATAAAATTTCAGAAGTATAGCAGCAAATTTTCAACTTGACAAAAGTAGTTTGTACAAGATTGACTAAACAACACTCAAGCTACCCCATCTCTTAAAAACCAACTGGTGATACTGAAAGTATACACATGTCAAACACCATTATAGATCAGATGGACTTACCAAACACATTACAAGGAAATTAGTAAAGCAAAAAAATGAAATGAATATGAAACTATTACAAGGCATTAGGAAATGAAATAAAAAAATTGAATGCAATTAGTAAAGTAAAACCGGAAAGCGAAACCATTTGATTACAAGGCAAGAAATAAACTAGCAGTGAATGATTATAAACTACATGCATATCTTATGAGCTGATGTTGCTAAAATATGACAGCGAAAAGCAAGATTCATAAAAGTCCCCTATTAGTTAAAAGTTAACAACTCAAATAATAGATATTAAGCTTTTGGAAAGCACATTATGTTCATAAAATCAATATGAAATTTCTAGAATACTGATCAACAGAGTTAATAAATTGACAGCAGCTCTCCAGGACAAGAAATTATATGAGAAAATTAACTAAGCCAATGGAAGCTGATATATTACCTATAACAACCTTCAGTTTGTAGTCCTTTCCTTGACCTGCATCATTCAAGTGATGAAGAGTTAAAGCATGGCAACATTAATTAATTTACAACTTTATACATTCTATCTATATAAGTTACAACTCTATAAAAACAATTGTAGCGTTCTTCACTAATCAGACTCTATTTTTATCAAATCATGCTGATGGCAAGTACATCAATAGTTCAATAACGTAAGAATGGAAGACAGAGTGATTAATAAATAACATTTGCATATTTCATTACCTGAAGTTGATGCAAATCACGAAATCAGTACCCTGCTTAAAAATTCAAAACTAACGTCAATACTTTGAGCTTCAATCCAATTATGTTCCATATGAACAAGTACGTATTAATTGCTTAAATTCTAAGTGATACCCACTACCCCAAGTGGGTTATTTAAAACTTCAGACAAGAATACCAGAGACAATAAATCTAGTTCTGCTATTTGGTTAATATATCAGTATATCATTTAAACCACAACCAATTCAGTTTCATTAAAGGACAAGGATGTATCAAATAGGCAAAATAATAAAATCATTAATTACATAAACCATGTTAATGGATTTAGAAGTTGTAAGAAGTGCATTGGTTGAAGGAATATTTATACTTACTCCTTGCACAACTTAAGTGAATATCTATATTTAGCTTATTTCCTCGATTTAGCTTATCCGCAAAGCAAAGCAGAATGCTTATTTCTTAATCTAGAAAATTGCCCACTCATAAACTAAAAGTTGATATTTACGCCACACATACCTGGACAGCAATGAATTCCACCCCTCTCAGGATCAATTCGTAGATGATTAGCAATCCTATGAGCTTCCTTACAAAGAAAATGAGGATCTTTCTCTGTTTTCTTCACAGCGTCATAGAGATTATGATTTGTATTAAGATACTGTACATGACAAAAAAGAGTATACCAATGAGATTACCAGCAACACCTCTGTAGTTCAATGTATAAAAGTATAACAAAACTATTGAACAATTCATAGTGTAGCCAACTTATTCATTATTATTCTACCGTATCAGAAATCTCATCCATTTCTTCGTATCTCTTATCACTCAAAACTCAAATATATCTAAAGAAATTCTTGTATATCATATTTTCTACTGTCCAGCACTGCATTCACTTGATTTTCTTCTTATTTGGAGATAATGTTGTCTGTGACTACTTGAAGTTCCCTAAAAGTGAAGCTTCTCAGATTACCAAGACTTATTAGTCCAAAAATTTGGAGATAAGTAGGTAGTTAGTTACAGAAAATCAGTAACTAACTACCTGCTTATCCAACAACTAAAACACAAGATTTAGAACAACATAGATTACTAATTGTATTACAGGTTTCTGTTTCTAACAATTATTATTCTTTTTATTCTATCATATAATTACCAACTTGCGCATTCATTCAAAGAAACCAACTACGGCACAGAAATGAATATGTTTCAATCAGTCATTGAGATAGATTACATCCAGAACCAAGTAATAAAAAATGAAGCCTTCACTGCATTAAAAGTTTTCTCAAAGGATAGGTTTCCGTTGGTGGGCCAATCAATTTTCTGAAGTAAGTCTTTAGCACAATGACTTCATTATCTGATGAACAAAATATATATACAATTATCAAGAATGCTAAAATCTTGAAACATTAATAGAATGAAGAAATATTGGCATATAAACATTCTAAACCCTGTCCAGATCAGATGAACCTATACCAAACTCCAAGAGACTAGGTCGAACTTATACGACAAATTATACTCCCAAGCACATGCTTCTGCAATCTGTATCTATTATATTAGTTCACAAAATATGTAAGTCAAAAGTATGATTCACTAAGTTAGATCAAAGCACTAAGCTACTATGGGCAAAACAACTATGTTTGGTATAAGTTCACATGATCCAGAAAGTGTTAAAGTATCAAAATAGCATTGCAAGTAACTCAATTTAGGATAATAAATCATGCAAATAAGGAGTAAAATGCAAACCATAATACACATTTGATTCAAACCTCTGTTGCTCCAAACAAAAAGAAAACCATTACTTGTATAGTCTCTTTTTCAACTTCAAATGTTAAGCATTCCCAATATTCCCAAATACAAATAAAACTCTTAAAATACATTGTTATTACAGCCCTATTTTCCATTTAAATGAAATTAATTTTATGATGATCAGCCTCCTCTTTATTATTCTGTAGTTAAAGATGTGCCTTATTAACAGTTTTTGAGGGGAAAGCTTAAAATGGTAAGCAATTAATATTGATCAAGTATCTGGGAACCTAATAACAAGTATCAATGTTTCTCGAGATTGTAAGACTAGTAAAAGCGCAAATCATTCTATCTTCATGGGTTTATTCATCTATGAACTGCCACAGTAACTAAAAAAAACTACGTCCAGAGCTTTTTCTGGAATCTGCAATAGCTAAAACCAAATTCAAATTCATTGCAGAAACACAAAAATAATAAATAAATGTCATAACAAATGAAAATGAATGCTCAGATTTATCTAAATATTATGTAAATTTAAGAAATGAATTAAATGAAACTCTAAAATTTATCATATAAATATAAAGTAAAGAGACTTGAGTGATATTGCTAATAATGAAGCATATGAGCTATTATGTGGGAAAGAAATAGAATATTAGTGAAAATGGTTTACAAAGTTACGTATCAAAATTATCAACTAACCCAAAGTTAAATCAGTTCAAAAGCAACTGGCTGAGGATAGATCACTTCTTTCGTAAGCATTTAAGATTACAAACATGCAAAATCATACTTTATTAAATGCCCAACCAGCCAAGTTCACTGTATGGGATTCTGCCGTATTTGTACCAACATTTTTCAGGCTGCAACTAATTGATTAACCATATTTTCATATCCTTATATACCAAAGCCAGACAGAGAAGTAATGGAGAAAAAGTGGTAGTACTGGTTAATATTCATCCATTTTGAATCTGAAATATAACTTGTTTTTCAAAGCAATCTTAGATTTCAAAGAAACAAGCAACAATATAGATCTAATTCAGGGGAGCTAAATAAGGGTGAAGCACTTTTAATATGTTAAACAAGAGAGGAAGACTTCAAGCTGACACTAGAATTCTTAAAAGAATTCAAAACATAAAGGCCACTATCGTAAACAATCATGATTTTATGAAATGCAACCGCTACTTCTACTTGAACATAACAAATCTTTAAAAAGCTTCTAATAACTAATCAGAGCCATTGGTAATACATAATAACCTAAACTAAGAAGACCAAAAACTTCAAGGTTAAAAGCTAAACTAGCAACAAGGAAATTTTAACTACAACTGTTTAATTTCAAGTTAATGTTGATAAAATAATCATCAAAATACACACACACACACACACACACACACAGATATATATATATATATGTTATTATCAATGATTCAATCATAAACGCTATTGCCTATGTTTTAGTTAGTCTTAATTTATAAAGAAAAAATAGTATATTTACGTGGAAAAAGGTTAAAAACAATGTTGGTTAGAATTTATATAAAGTTAAAAGAACTGAAGACCATCTCTATTCTCATTCTAATTGGGAAGATTATATTAATATACATATTTCATCTTATCATAAAGTACACGATAGACAATTTATTTAACCCCACTTCAATTGTTGTCTTCAATAATGGCTCTAGTTATGCCCCACTCTTCTTTCTTGATGTTAATTTATTATATCATACAAGAGAGATTCTACATATAATAGGATAATTTTAAATAACAAATTAGACTTCAAAACACTTACCAACAGATTTCAAGACGCAATCACGCATAATAATTCTCTTGGAAACAAAAGTACCACTGTCCTGATTTCACTTCTGGAAATATAATTTTACTGCACGACTTGAACAACTTGGAGTTTAATGACCACCTCCTCCTCTTATTCACACATATATAACCCTATCAACAAAAAAAATGGATTCAATAACTCGACAATAACAGCATCGGAAGACCCTTTTCAATCAAAAGATGCAACAAAAGCGTAAACAACAAAAATTCTAGGCAGATTTGCTCCATAAAATTTTTACTTCTAATGTGGAATAATCAGATGCAATCAATATAGGAAAATGGATTGAGAAAAGTGAAAAGAAATAAAAAAGAGTTAAGCTGAAGTGATGTAGCACCAACCTGGCCAGAGAAGTGGAATTGTACTGTGCTAGGACCTTTATGATCAATGAAATTAGGCCAAAACTAATACATAATATTATAAGCAACAACAACCATGTGCTATAACCAAACAAAAGTTACAGCCTTTAAATGAAAGGAACACAAGGTTCCACATAATCATTTGGACAAATGTATTAGTGTTTGACTATATATATAGCCTCATTAACAAAATCAACATTTATATTCCCATCATCATGATATTAAGTATTAAAAAGTTCAATTTCAATCAGGTCATCCAAACAATTAATAAAAAACTACATGATGAGCTGTAATCAAATTGGAAAACATTTGGTGAATGTATTGTCTACACAAAAAGAGACAGGTGTTAGGCTTGTTAGGAACTCTTCACCTTTGTTGTTAAATAAAAATAATCATTATTAACAACAACCATAATAATAATAATAGTAGTAGGAAATTAAAGCACGACAACAAGAAGAAACAATGACAAGAAGAAAGTACAAAGCTAGAACAAGCTGTAGTTTCACCGACAAACCAGCCTAATTTGGCAAGCAAATTAAATGGGTTTTACTCTCATTTAACAATTATGTCAACAATTAACGTCTGTAAATGATTTCTTATTATGGATTTTATATCCCTAATTTCAATCATTATTTATGTTATGGAAAGAGTGTTCAACTTTGAAACCAATAAATTAATTTTGTCAATTAAAACCAAAACTCTGATTCAAGATTGTCTTATATGTACTAATAATACTTTTGATATGACCTAGCCTTGTATTAGAATTCATTAATTTCAATCCCATTACTCAAACTTTAATTAGGTACATTATTGGATTGAAGTCGATTTTGATGATCAATTTTAACACAAAAAGAAACAACTATATGTATTATTTAACCAAAGTATAAGAACAAGAATCATAAGATCATAGAATCAACATAACCTGTCAAAATTTTTCATTAAAAATCTATCTACTATATAGAAAATTAAAAGAAGATCTTCATGAACACAAAGGTGCTTCTAAAATTTAAAATACAAAAGAAAGAAAGAAATAAACTTTCCCTCCACATCTCAAAATTTTAAATTTTGAGAAAACAATAAGGAAGTGGAAAGAAGAATGAATCTAGGAGGAGACGTGCAGCAACATTAGGAAAGATGAGGGGCAAAAAGGCAAGTGAAATTGCCAAAAGAAATGGCTTTTACTGAATCTGATGACGACTCTGATAAAAGAAAAAAATTATGTAATTAACAATTTTGAAATTAATTATTTCAAAAATTAAGGGTTTGATTTTAGATTCGTGATGTAGAAAAGAGAAACAAAAATGGAAATTCAATGAATAGCAAGAAATTAATTCGAGAACAAAGTTGAAAAGCAAACTTACAGTAAATTGAAAGCAAACCGAAAATTCAACTCGACATCATTGATCATGCGTTCACGAGAGATCTGCTTGTTGAGAAGTTAAGCGATTTCAGTGATTTGAGCCTGGAAGTGAGTGATTCAGGTGAGTGGGTTAGTGACGGCGAGGCTAACTTTTGGTAAGAGGGGGAAAATAAAAGATAAAGAAGGAATGAGCGAAGATAACATATATGGGATGATAAATATATGGATGAAAAAAGACAAAAAGTGTCGAATAAGGTTGAAATGTGAGCTTGACTTTTAGAACAAGATTATATGCCTCACTTTTTCATAAAACTACCAACTAGAAAAATTTTAAACTATCAAATATTTAAAAAATTCTTGTAACCCACATAACAAATCCTAATCAAAGCTTCTAGCATATTTTCAATGCTCACAACTAAACAATAACATTAAACAAAACGGTATTAAAAAATAAATTGATTAATTAACAAAGGAACCTGGAGAGGCTGAGTTTGTGAAGAAATGGGAAGTGAGAAAAAGAGGTAGGCTTGGCAAGGGAAGCAAGTCCTGTGGAAGCTGATCCTAAGCATGCATGTGTTAATTCATAAGGTGACAAATAAAAGAAAGAAAAATAGCTTCACAAACATGAGCATGTGTGGAATCAGGTTGAAGAATATTAAAAATATATTTTGGATTTCAACTCTTGGAGTACTGCTCTAGTGTATTATATGACACATATCTCTAACTTTCTTTAAACAAGAAAACTTAAAGAGGTCTGGATTTCATTAGCTTGCATTTTATTGAACACCAAGTACCTACAAATGCTCACTGTCTTTAACTAAACATCATCTTGTAACATTCCATATCCATCACTATACAATTTATAATCTCACAATTTTCTATAACAGATTGAGTTAAGCTAAGTAGCGAAATTCAAAACAATAGAAAGATTAAAGATAAAATTTAAGGGGCTGACCAGGCATGCTTTAGAGGCAATAAAGACATTGGCATTCAAAATCAGCGATGGTTTGAAAGGCTAGGTGTTGCTTATCATAGATCTAGTTCACATTTTCATGTATTCAACAAATTCACACTATGAAATCATCAGATATACCCTCTTAGCATCTCAATAATACTCTAAAAGCCTTCTAATCTAAAAATACATAAATATATATATAAAATATGAACCATCAATCACTATGAACTAAACTATCAAAAACATAAATTAAAAATAAGAAAGGGCCAAATACCACCAAAGTTGTTCAAAAAATAAATCAATAAAGAGACTTTTAGGATCTGAAACATACAAGCAGCATAATATATCAAGAAACCAACATCACACAACAACAAGAAGATAAACTCCGGCAAAGACCATTTAATTTCAAGAAATTTTACTAGAAATTATTAGAGTTTTTTATGCTATTACGGCTTCCAACTTCCAAATAACCAAATTAGTAAAGCTTAAAGTCAAATTTTATTTTGCAATGCCTAAAGGTTACTACTTCAAACTAGGAAGTGAGGACGATGAAGATTTCTTCTTACATGAGTCCTGGTTATTTTCAGCTGCTTTGTACTTGGATGAATCCAAGATAGATTGACAGGATCATTTTTAGAAGCAAACACATAATCTAGATTCTTGAAAACAAGATTAAGATTTGGAAAACTAGGGTTTCAGATTCAGATGGGAGAGGCCATTGATAATGATTCTAATGTTGTTAATAATGATAATAATAATCATAGCATTGAGAATTTGATATTTGCAAGGAAGGCATTGAAGCTAAGCTTAGAGAAATCGAAGATTAGATGGACCAAATACTTCTTTAAAAGCAGTGATTAAACCAAATGTTTGATCTACGACATCCATTTTGAAACATTATAGCAACAAATAATTAACTTCTTGGCAGTTCAGACTCTCCACAACGTGGTTCTCCATAAACATTTTTCGAAAAGCCAAGAAATAGTAATTTTTAACACCATGCTTTTAGTAATGTGTTAAGTGGCTACTTAACTTCACTATGGCATAGACCTAATAGGCCCTTCCCGCTAATCCCAAAGAATGAAAATTTACCTACATTAATCGCTGAGGACAATCTAAAAACCTAAGGTACCAAACAAAATATCAGATTTCTTCTAATTTCAATAAAGCTCCCATCAGACTCAATATCTGAATCTCCTAACCATTTTAATATACAATTAAAAGAGTTAAGCAAATGTAAGAGGCGAGGTCATTATTCGACATTATTTTGACAAACCAACACAGTGCAAATGGATACCGTCCAATCCATATGCAAATTTTTAATCTATATAGTCAGGTAGATTATAGATTATGTGTGAAATTGAAGTTTACTATAAGATACCAGTCACGTGTTGGTGAAAAAGGGAAATGGTAACAAATATACAACTATTTATAAAGAAGAAACTCAAAAGTAATGATTAAATTGCTGCTGCCTTTATGGCTTTACTACATTTGGACCACTAAAATTATCAAAAGTAACAAATACCCTCTTTCTCTTCTTTCTTCATCTTTCCTTTCTCTCACGCATCATCATACAAAGTATAATAATAATCCTTCTTCAAAAACACCCATGAGGTTCTTTTGTTACCTAGCAAAAAGAATATCTTGAAAAAATATTTTATTTCTTGATCATGATTTCCCAAAATAAAAAGCAAAAATAGTTAGGCTCTCATTTCATTCAAGTGTTAAATCTACATCAAGTGATACATAACCCTTATGTGAAAGACCAAATAGATAGTGAAAATATCATACTTTTAAGAAGAACAAAATAGAAGAAAGAGTATATCGAGTGAAAGAATTAAAAACAAATAAATATCCATCCATGTTTATGGAGAACCACGTTGTGGAGAGTCTGAACTGCCAAGAAGTTAATTATTTGTTGCTATAATGTTTCAAAATGGATGCCGTAGATCAAATATTTGGTTTAATCACTGCTTTTAAAGAAATAAAACTTACCTTAGGAGTAGCTATTGAAAAAGCTGAACCAAGATTAGATGAGATTAACTAAAGATTACCATACCTGGAGGCCGCAGTCTGCCCAATTCGTGCTAACAAGGAAGCCCTTGCTGCCGTTGGGAGCCACATTAACTGTGCTGTGGGCGCTACTACTACTGTGCTTAAAGTCTTTGATGCAGTTCACGAGCTTGAGAAGAAAGAACCATAAATTATATCAAAAATCCAGCTACCGATTTCACATCAATCTGAGAAGAAATTGAAACTGATTTCAATGACCGATTTGAGACAAAAGCGACTGATTTTAGCTACCATGAAACTGATTTGAGAAGAAATGTGAAAAAATAAGAGGGATTTGAAAAGAAATCGGTGTGAGTGAAGGATGAGACAGCGAGGGAGGAAGAAAGCTTTGGCGGCTAGGGTAAAAGATGAAGCAACAAAACTTCAAAGAATACGAGGGAAATAAAAAAGTGAATGAGGAAAAATAGAATAGGCTTTTTTTCCCTAATGTACATACATGTCATTTACTTAAAAAAGGACAAATGAAGTTACCGAAAGCGAGAAATAAAATCAAAATGGTGGTTGACTTTCTGAACCAACTTATATTTCTTACAATGGTCATTTTTCTTTCAATGAAAATAACATATCTTTAACAGATTTTTTTTCAAAAAATAAAAAATAAAAACTCATTTAATTACAAGAATTTTTAAAATATTTGTCACTTTACAAATTTTTTATTTGGCACTCTTTTAAATAGAAGCATTACGATGAGAAAGATAGGTTGATCTAAGCAATAATCACACAAGTTCGGATTATTTAACCTAGGTTGTATTTTCCAATTGCAATCTCTGATCACAATTTTGCTACTAATGATTGGAAATTCATGACAATTACGGATCAAGATTTCTAATCTAGCAATAGACAACAACAGATTATATTCAGTTGGCCATTCCAAATACAATCAGTAAGCAATCATAAGCATTAGATATGGGAAAATACAAGCAACTTCAATTAGAGAATTGGATAACAATTTCTTACACAATCAACTCACAAAATCCATATCAAGGGCTTTGAAATCACCCTCAACCAATTCAGATTTAGTTACACATATTCAATCAGAATAACAAATACAATACAGAGAAATTCCAGAATTGAAAAGGAAAGAAAGAACTTAGCAAATTCTTTGAAAATCTTCTTTGTAGATGAATCTTCTTGGAATTGTAGTTCCTCCTCTTTCAAAATCTTCTTTCTCCTTCAAGAACTCCAAGGGATGAGAGAAATCCAGAAATGCAGCCTCCTCCCACGTTTTCCCCTCTTCAAGTTATGAAAATAAAACCCTAAAATGTGTTTAAATACTCTGCTACAGTAACTTGCTACAGTGCCCCGTATTTAATAACATGCTACAGTGATATATGGAATTACAAATATACACTTCTCATACCATTTTTATCACAACTTTCGGTACACTACATAAATTCGTGAACCGTAAATTTCTCCAGAAAATAGACTTCGAGAGCTTTTCAATGGTATATAGCATGTTATCCGGTTAATTGTATATCGATACAATCAACTCCGAGAAATTGGTTGACTAGCAGAGGTGAAAATGAAGGGTTTTACTCCATTTTTGTGCAAGTTCCTCCAAAACTCCTACAAACATCAAAAACCACACAAAAACATAAAAATACCAAGGAATATAGCAAAGAAACATGGATGAATTGATATGAAAATGATATATAAATAGACACTTATCACAAATATTCATCATAGAAAAATGAATAATACAAATTATATTTCCTGTTTGTGTGCTTGTGTTTGCATTTTCTAGATATTGGAGTTTCAAAAATTTGCAAGCACACCATGATCAAAACAATGACTTTGTTGGCAGTATATGATGGCTTGTAAGTCTAAATTAAAAGAATTAAAAGAATAAATCAAACATATAAAAGAGTAACATAGTTACTCACTTTATAAAAGATTCCACCCGATAGCCGGCAATAGTGGAGTAGAGGTGCAGATGAACCGGGAGTGAGGATGGTGGAGGCCGTTGGACGACGTTGACGCGTTTGATGCTTGGGTGGAGAAGATGATTTCCGAACAAATCGGGACTCCACAGTTGACGCCGTTGGACGACAGCTCGGCGAGTGGCTATGGCAGATGAACTGGGAGTGAGGATGGTGGAGGTCGTCGGAACAAATCGGGATGGTGGAGGTCGTCGGAACAAATCGGGATGGTGGAGGTCGTTGGAACAAATCGGGATGGTGGAGATCAGTTTCCTAACAAATCGGGACTCCACAGTTGATTTCCGATGGTGAAGGTCGTTGGACGACAAAATGAAGTGGAGGAGGAGCACGGCGCTTGGCGGGTAGTTATTAGGCTTGCCGTTTAGGAATTAGGGTTACTGGAAGCATCTCAAACCTTATATAGTTTATTAAATTTCCAAAAAATCCCTATATATTAAGACTTATCAATATTATCCCTATAAATTACATAAGAGTCCATATATTCTATAAATTTTCAAATATATAATATACTATATATTATATACTGTATATACTTGTTTACATATTTGGCACTATCTAAAAATGTGATAAATATATAATATAGTCAAAATAATGAGTGACAAATATGAACAAAATGTAGGTTTGACTTTTATATTCATGTTATATTTCTCACTTTCTAAAAAAACTGTCAAATAAAAAAAATACAATGTGAAAAATATATAAAATATTCTTGTAGTGATGGATTTTCGAGAGTTCCATACTTTAAGCCTTTCTAAGAAATCAGTCTTTTTAGTAATACTTCCTATGGGATTATGTTCATGTGCGTGCGCGCCTGTATATGTATGTATGTATGTATGTATGTATGCATGCATGCATGTATGTATGTATGTATGTATGTATGTATACAAAAGCAAATACAATAGCAAGCAACTGTTTTTCAGTTTTGGCTTAATTAAGTTGAGCATCATTGAAGGTGTGACTAGCATAATAAATGGCAGGAAAAACCTTGTCCGTCGTTGCCCAAGTACTGCACCCACTGCATAGTCACTTGCATCAGACATTAGCTCAATAGGTAGCTCCCAATCTGGTGCTACCACAATAAGGGTAGTCACCAACTTCGCTTTTAGAATGTCAAAAGCCTGCAAACAGTCTTTACAAAAAAACAAACAGGTTCTTTTGCACAAGTAAATTTGGAAGTGGTTTGAAAATCTTAGAAAAATCTTTAATGAACCTCCTATAAGAACCTGCATGGCCTGAAAAGCTTATAATCTCTTTTACAAATGTTGGTTTTGGTAGTTTCTCAATTGTTTCTGTTTTGCCCTATCAACCTCAATACCTATGGATGATATCTTATGGCTAAAAACTATCCCCTCCTTGACCATGAAATGACATTTTTTTCTAATTTAGAACCAAGTTAGTTTCTGCACACCTTTTAAGAACTAACTAGAGGTGTTCAC
The DNA here is from genome assembly GCA_013180625.2 of Boswellia sacra. Taxonomy (NCBI): domain Eukaryota; kingdom Viridiplantae; phylum Streptophyta; class Magnoliopsida; order Sapindales; family Burseraceae; genus Boswellia; species Boswellia sacra. Next base: position 113,862 of record SNVD02005923.1, read on the forward strand.
GGGTTGGATCGGGTCGGATCGGATTTTACCTATCCTGACTTAACCCGACATCCGATCGGGTTATAAAATTTTTATCCGACATGGGTTTTTGTAAAGAAAAACTCGATACTTAACCCGTCTTATCAGGTTAGTTGGGTTAAAATTTCCCCTTTTTTTAATTGTTTTGCTCCCCTCTCTTCTTCTTCTGCTTCTTTTTTTTTTTCCCCTCTTTTCTTTCTTTAGTTGTGCGTCTAGATTTCTCTTCACTGCCAGGATCAAAGAGCCCATATTTATTTTATTTTTTTTTTGTTATTCAAGTACTTTTAATACCCAAATTAATTTGTCTTTTTTCTCAACCACCCGTTTGAAATTATCAACATCATCACCACCTAACAAACCCAAATTTGTTTTGCACATCTTTGAGATCAAAGGGAAAAGTATGAATCTTAACCACAATTAAATAAATATAACTCAAATAATCTAAATCTCTACAATAATCATCTACCATGCAAAAACCAAAATAGTCCACGTCCACCATGATTGCCAAAAACAAAACTTCCCATGGTCGGATTACTTTCCCACTCCTTATTTTGCAAAAATAGAAAGATAAAGATATTATACTTGAAGAAGGGAGAAGAAGAAGAAATCGGGTAAAGGAGAAAGAAAGAAGAGGAAGAAGATTAGAGAAGAAATAGTTTGAGAAGACGTGAGAAGAGGAAGAAATCGGGCAGAGGAGAAAAAAAGAAGAGGAAGAAGATTAGAGAAGAAATAGTGTGAGATGAAGTGAGAAGAGGAAGAAATTGGGTAGGAGCAAAGAAAGGGAGAGCAAGAAGATAAGAGGCCGCTAGGTTTGAAAAGTAAGAGAAAAAAGTAGGTTTTATATTGGTTATAAGGTGTGGTAGGGTGTATTGTATTAGTATATAACAACTAATGAAATAAGGACACGTAGGATTTTTATAATTTTTTAAAATTACATGTCGGATCGGGTTTTAATCGGGTTATAACTTAATAACCCGAAATCATAAAAACTTGATTAAAACAACCCGTTTTTGGGTTATTTTTTAATGTAACTCATGTACAACCCGATCAACCCGACTTGAACGGGTCGGATTTTTTTGAACACCCCTAACTTGTATATTTAATAAAAGCCTATGAGTATTTTTTTTTTCCTAAATACTAATCTAAGTAATATCTTCACTTCTTAAGTTTAATATGTAAAGATTTAAATTTTCAAAACACAACATTCAAGTCAAATAATTTATACACACCAATACAATGCTCAACTTATTCTAAATCCTATAAAAATTAAAGATAAGTGATGTACGCTTGCAAATTTGTGAATCTATATATATCTCAGCTTTAAAATCAAATCCAAGTGCAAAGATAAGCAATGTACACTTCCAAGTTTGAGACTCTATACATATCTCAGCTTTGAAATCAAATCCAAGTATCAAGATTAATAGGCAGATAATTAATTGATAGGTAAAAATGAAGAAATTAAAGTTTAATCATCATTGCGGTATAAATTAATTAAAGGGCATAAACTAATTAATTTTGGAAAGCTCTGATGAGATTCATTCAGTGATTTACCAAAACTAGTTATCAACTGTGTGTGAAAAATGTGTAATTTTCCAACATTAGTTGATTTTAAAGACAAAAAGAGGACAAGGAATGGGACAACGTAAATAGTGGAATATGACATTATATTATTCAAGGCTAGATAGCAATTGATTGCTTACGCTTCTACAAAGCAAATGAGTAAAAAGAAAAAAAATAAAAAGATTGTAAATTACCAACATTCTAATGAGGATTTCAAATGATGCTCCTTATATGCTTCCATCACGGTGCCAACACCACATTGTTGCTCTACAAGACTGCAATAACACTTACCCAAGACAACTTCTTGCATGCACTGATTATAGCTTCTTTGTTCACGATTCTTGCACTACAAGAAAAATGAGAATAGATTACTGATACTTTATGACAAAATCATTATATCATAAAAGGATGATGGAGTCGTGATAGAATTATGATTTATCAGACACTTAATCATGTACTTGTGATATAATTTTGTCTACGAAGAATTGATGATAGACTAGTGATAGAAATTAACTCTATTAGAAACTTTATGATAAAAAATTTTTATTGACCATGTTTGACCAAATATTAAATTAATATTTTATTTGAAAAACTCAGTAAATGCCTTAAAAAAACCTAGAGTGAATTACTTTTCATTTCCCTCCAACAAAACTTTCCCCCCACACCTTCCATTTCAACCCCAATATATTTTTTTCTTTATTCTTATTGCCTTTACCTTTTACATTTTCGCTACAATGAAAATTAGCTCTATTCATTGATTTTTTTTTTTTTTACAATTTAAAAAAATACTTGTCTCATTTATACGCGCACACACATATACATACATGACAAATGATAAATACTACTTAACTCTCTAAAATCTCTCAAAATCCCTAACTCTCACTACAATAAATACCACATTTAGTAGCAATACATTGTAGCATTTTTTTTTTTATGATGCTACTAAAAGTTTATTTTTTGTGCAACATTTTAGAAAAGAATTATTATTTAATTTTTATTAATTCATAAAATGTAAAAATATATAAAAATTTAAAAAATGGTATTTATTTCTGAAATAAAAAATAAATTTTAATTTTAATTCATTGAAAAATATAATTTTCGAAACAAAAAAATTAAAGAAGTAATCTAAAATTTGAAAGTTAAAGAAATGAATTAATATTTATTTAAAAAAACTTATAAATTAGGAATATGAAAAGAAAAAGTCACTGTTGAATAACATAATTCCATGATTAAGCAGTGACTCATTAAATTTAACCTAAAAAGGCCAACAAGAAAGTGGGGGAAAAAACTGCACATTGAAACTACATCATTTTGATGCTTAAAAAAATAAAAAGAAGCTAAAACGACATTGTTTTGGCTGCAAAGTGGGCTACAAAGTTGCCAAAATAAATGGTGAAGTCTAAGTTCTCCTTATCATCGTCTCCTTCACACCTCTGTTGCATCTCCATGTGCCGCTAGTTCAGCGGCTTTGTTGATTAACCTGCTGATCTCTTCCCACTCTCACCTCAAAACACACACTCTTCTTTCTCTCACTATCTATTATTTATTTGACAGATCCTAGATCACATGCGCCTCCAAGCCTATGGTTTTGTTGGTTAATTTAGACTCTTTTCGCTCGTTTGGTATGGTTGTCAAATTGGGTAAAGGTAAAGGCTGATTGATTTTTTTTAATTGAGGGTTTTTTGGTGATTTGGATGGCATTAGGGGATTTGATGGCTTCTAGGTTTTGCATAATCTTATGTCTTTTCAAAACACTTCGACAACTGCAGTCCCTCTTAAGCATGCTATTACTATGAATTGGCTTTATTATTGTCGACCCTTTGCTTCTCTTTACTTTGTACTCTTATCTGATATGCACGACTCAACAATTTTCAGGTTTCCAAACTAATTATGATGGTAAGAGAAACACAAAACCTTGTTTTAGTGGTCAAGTTTCTGAATGGTATCAATGTTTATTTTTGTTCTTTTATTTCTCACGCTTTCCCTCTTGACATGTGATTTTACTTTTCTTAGAACCTAAAAGAACAAGTAAATTACCTATTCTGGTCAGGGTTATTGAGTGTTGCTCCTTTTTCTTCGCGTCATGGGTGTTTTCTGTAAACATTATTTGGGGAAAAGAACAAAAGAGAGCAATGTGTGGACTAAATATTTTGTTTGTTTGAATCTACACATTTTCTATTTGTCATGTTATTCAAATATACGAAAGACTACTGGATGGCTCTCTCTCTCTCTTTCTCTCTCTCTCACTGCTAAGGGATAAATCTTAAGGGGTTAGATCTGCAAAAAGGTACCTTTACCTTCAGACAACTAAGAGCTTCCACTAACTATTTTGATCCTGTAAATAAGATTAAGGAAGGTGGTTTTGCTTTGTATATAAGGTTTTCTAACTAACCATTAATTTTGAAATTCTTATTTGAGTTCCATGAGCAACTTTTCTTCTGAAACCTTAAATGTAAAATTGCTTCATGTAGGGCCAATTATTGGAAGGTACTTTCATTGTAGTGAAGTAGCTTTCTTCCAAATCGAGGCAAGGAAATCGTGAGTTGGTGAATGAGATAGGCATGATTTCTGGTTTGCAAAATCCAAATCTTATGAAGCTTTTTGGATGCAGTGTTACGGGGAATGGATTATTGTTGGTTTATGAGTACATGGAGAACAACTGCCTTGCGCATGCATTTTTTGGTATTGTAAGCTGACAATTAATTGCAATATTGCATATGGTAAATGCTTTCATTCAACAAATTTCTCATCATACACGCTTCCTTATGCCAGAAAGAGTTCATATTTAATAATTCTGAGTAATATGTGTCCTTGAATTAGGGAAATGGAATCTGTTGCAAAGCTAGGAGATATCAATCAACATTTGCCTACTGAATTTCAAAGAGAAAGCAAGACAACTAGAACATGTGGCTGAACAAAACTTGAATATCTTCTTCCCTTACACAAAAGAGGAAATTAAGGCAGAGAAGCTACATAGTAGGTAAGAAACTTCAGAACCAAAACTCAATTCTACATATATATGCTTATTAAGCTAATTAAGTCGCTTCTATATATAGTTCCATAGGCTTATTGTACCACATTTTTTCACTACATAGAATGATCAATCTGTTAGTTTAATTGTAAAGGCAATATTATCAGTAAGAATATTGCATCAATAGGGAGTGCCATATGTTTTGCATGTGAAATAGGTTAGGTTAGGTCTTTGATAATTGAGGCATAATCAGAAAAATTATTTCATTTCACAGGTTGGTTAAAATAATTATGCCAAATTGGGATTTCGATAACTAATTGCATTTTCATGATAAATTTTCCTCCAAATCATTTAAAATTATGTGGATAAAATGTAGAAACGAAAATTTTATTAATCCGACTAACATTCACATATTACCTTTTATGTTAATACTTTAAGTAATATCTGAACTTGCATGGGACCACCCAACGAGCTCCAAATTAATGTTCTTGTATTGATGGCCAACAATCATTGTTCTTAGTTGAACTTTTCAATAAGCCAGTTTATACGAAGCTTATGAACAGATTCATTAGTCTTATTTCATCTTTAAACATTTTTATTTCCTTCCACATTAATGAGTATAGATATATTTATGCTTTATATGTTAAAATGAATACAAAAGACTAATTGGTTATAGAGCTAGCTAGACATTCCTCATTGGAGTGTTTTCCTTGCTGGTTTCATGAAGTGTGGAGTTCTTTGTGTTATTTATGATTTGATTGATTTGTTAATTTAAGTCCCTCTACTAAATTTTCTTAGCTACGCCATGTTAATTTGTTTTCTTGCATGATTTGTTTATTTATCAAGTAGTCAATGCTTCACCCAAGTAACGTTTGCTGTAATTTAAGAATATAAAAAGCCACCATATAACCAATATTTGTTGCGTGAAGGTTATAATAATTGAGAAGGTTTTCGGAAGTGTGAGAGGGAGTAGACTGCGACATAGAAGAGACTAAAATAAGTAAAAGTAAGTAAAAGCATAAAAGCATGTGTGGGGACCAAGATTTTAATGCCTAAAAGTCATTCAAACTATAAGTAAAAAATGATTATTTATATCCTACGACAAGATCTTGTAGTTTATGTTGTAGTTTTTTTATTCTATAGCTTAACATTTATTTGATATTGGCATTCATTTTACTTATTTTTGTTAATGGTTTGCAGAGACGAGGGAAGCAGTCATAGTGAGAAGTTCCAACTTATGAAGAGAGGAGCAGTCGTAGTGGATTGGAATTAGAATTACAGTTTGTTATTGGTAGTTACTGATATGGTTTTAGTTTATGCATTGACAATGATATACTTGGATCTATGGAACTTGTTCTATATATTATTACATGGATGTCATTAATATAAAGTGTTTTTGGACTTATTGAATGTGCAATTTAATTTTTAGTTTATATTGAATTTATAAATGAATTTCAAATGCAGGAATATTGCATAAATTAAATTAAAAACTTCTATTTCTACAAAAATAAATTTAAATCTTGTGATAGAAAATACTAATCATAAATTTTGTCACGAACGACATAATTTACCTACTAAAAATTAACGTAATACTGATTTTCTTTTCCTATAAAAAATAAATTAAAATCCCCAAAAAATCAATTTTCCTAACAAAAAATTCAAATTTAAAACAAATCAATTTTCCAGCAAAAAAAATCAATGGAATTTATTAAAAAATTAATTTTTTAGTGTGACGGATGTATGACCTATAAAAATTATCATAAAGGTCATGACAGATTTTTTCTCTATTATGAATGATTGACAGTGACATAGATGACTGATAGATTTTCTATCATTCACCCCTATTTATGACTATTTATTTCTGTCATCTATTGCCATTTTTCTTGTAGTGTTGTTTCACCCACTTTCCTTTTTAGAGGGTTCTCCTTTAACCATCCTTACAAGCCAGTGTGGCTTCCCTGTTGAGAATACGAGATATCCTATAATCACTCCAAACGCCATTCCACATCCGTAGCCCATCAACACGACTTTCCAACCAAAGCCATCGAAGGAGTGTGCATCATCTATTAATAATGAGGGTGATCTTGATGTTTCATTGGTGCCGCATTGATTTGATAATGGAAATCCATACAATCCCAGATTTCCTTCATATGAAGTATTTAGGAAAGTATCAAAGTGGTTGTCTCGAAGTATAGGTCCCACAAGTTGGTTCTTCGATAAGTTTATCACTTGAAGAAAATTCAATCTTGTCAACTCCCATGGGATCTTTCCAACAAGCTTGTTAGAAGAGAGGTCTAAGGATTCAAGAGCTTGCAAATTTCCTAGCTCAGAAGGAATAGAACCTACTAGACTGTTATGAGAAAGGTTGAGGAGCTTAAGTGCATGAAGCTCTCCAACTACTTTTTGAATCTTCCCACTAAAGTAATTGTTTGAAAAATCAATGGGAGTGAAAATTGTAATAATTTTTGCCATTTCAATTTCAAATCCTTTAAGAATTACAATCACCGAGTCTTGATAATAGTTTTCACCCATATATTGGAAACTTTTGTCGATATCATCAATTTTCATCATTGCATTGAGATTTTGAAAATACTTGACTGGCAAAGGACCACTAAAATTATTATTTGAGATGTCAAAAATTCTCAAATTAGGAAACAGATTGTTAGCCTCAAAAGAACTCCATATGGAACCATAAAATTGATTGGAATGAGAATGAGAACTTGCAATTCAGGAAGACTTCCAAGCCAATATGGGAATGTATCATTAATCTTGTTGTTACCAAGATCAAGAACTTCTAGCATGGCACAATTGACGAAAGATCGTGATATTGGCCCTTCCAATCCATTGTCGTTGAAGTCCAGGGTCCCAAAATGATTACCTTTTGCAAACATTCCTGGATTAGTACCATGAAATTTATTCTTCTGCAGATCCAAAACATGAAGACTGCTAATGTTTCCCATGCATTCTGGAATGGTACCATTCAAGCTATTATAGGAAAGATTTATAATTTTAATGATAGTCATATTGCAGATCAGGTGGGGCATCTCCCCAGTGAAACTGTTGTTTGACAATGAAAACAACATCAAGTTGGGTGGTGGAATTGGAAGTGGTCCTTTGAGCAAGGTGGAACGAAGGTCCAAATATTCAAGATTTTTCCACAGAAGGTGCTCTATGTTGGTCAGGAGGTTGTGGGAAAGATTCAACCAAAACAAAGTATCCTTTCCAATATCCCTCATCCAATTGGGAACTCGACCATGGATTTTATTATTTGAAAGGTCCAACCATACTAATTGATCTAGACTTCTTAAGAATTCTGGGTACTCAATTAAGTTGCAAGCAGATAAATGCAAAATCTGATGGTTGGGTAAAGAAGAGTTGACTTTGAATGTGGTACTTACTGATATTTGAGGACTATTAGAAAGGTCCAGTTCTACTAATTGATCTAAACTTCCTAAGAATTCTGGAAATTCAATTAAGTTGCAGGCGGATAAAGACAATGACCAAAGTTTGGGTAAGGAATAGTTGACTTTGAATGTGGTGCTCACTGATATTTGAGGATTATTAGAAAGACGGAGCACCTCAAGGTTTTTGAGCTTTGCAAACATGTAATCTTTTACATTGACACTTAAATTGTTTGACGAAAGACACAAACAAGTCAGATTAACAAGTTCAAAGATTGAGCTTGGAATAGATCCTTGCAACCTATTGTTTCCCAAATCAATCCGTTGCAATGAATTACTCTGAAATTCATCAACAGGCCAACTAAGTTTATTACCACTGAGAGCCATCAACTTCAATGATGGTAGAGTGAATAACCAAGATGGCATAGAACCAGTGAAAGCGTTATCAAATAAACCAATAGAAACTAAATTTTGAAGGCCACCTACATGGAAAGGTATTTGACCAACTAGTTGATTACTTCCCAAATTTAGAAAAGAAAGTTGGGTTAGGTTGACAAAAATATCTGGAAATTCACCAATGAAATTATTGTGTGAAAGATATAAATGACTGAGGTGTTCAAGATTTGAAAGAAATGATGGAATATGACCAGTAAAATTGTTATAGAATAGGCTCAAATAAGTAAGTTGTGAAAGGTTTCCAAGTGATGCAGGAACTAACCCATAGAGAGTGCAGTTAAAAAGACGCAAATGCTACAATTAGGTAATTCTCCTGACAAATTCATGTGAGAGAGATCCAAAAACTTGAGAGGAATGCTCCAATTAGCCTGGGAAGGTTACCTGTCAAGTTGGAGTTATATGCTAAACTGAGGAATTGTAGATTTGGAAGATGGAAGATGCCATCTGGAAAGTTTCCTCGCAATCCACATTCGTTGAGACTTAGAGAAGTCAGAGAGGAAGATAGATTAGTAAAAGAACTCGGCATGATCTTGGACATTTTCACATTATCCAAAATTAGCTTTGTTAGCTTAGTCAGATTTTGAACTAACCCTTTCGAAACAGGAGGTTCAAGTATCAAAATATTGTCATCAAACAGACAAATTCGTGACTGGATGAAAAGAGGTCAAGGGAAACCAATTTAGACAGGTGGGAGATTTCGGATGGAATATGGCCACAGAAGTTTGAGTTTGAGAGATTAAGGTGCGTCAAACTGGGAAATCGAGTAAAATCAGAAGAAAAGGGAGAGTTATTGAAATCATTGAAAGCAAGGTTGAGAGTTTGGAGGTGGGAAAGAAGAAAGAGGGTAGTGTTGAAAGGGATGTTGCCATGTGGCCAACTACAACTAAGGTCAAGACCAATGACATGACCAGTTAGAGGATCACACCTGCCCCCATCCCATGAGCAACAATCAATATCCCCTTTCCAAGACAAAGTTTTTGAATAAGAAGGACACCTTCCATCACAATATGGTGGCATATTAATTCCAAGCACTGAATATTCTCTGTAGAAATCGTAATCCAATTAAGAAATGTTGATGAAGGAAAAAAGTTGTTTTAAATTGGAGCAATGCAGAACTCTGGTCATCAGAACAGAGCATTGTAGAAGAAGCACAATAATACAAGAGCAATAACTGAAGGCAGAAAAGTTGAAAAGCAAGCGTTAGGCCACCCATCTTTTCTTGTGAAAAATCACAAGAAGAAATGTGAGTACTTATAGAAATTTGGAGAAGTCGAGTCACTACAATCAGTGGAGCAAACTTTAGCATTTATTTTCCATTTTTTTCTGTAAAATAATCTCTCCTTGTCGACTATTTCCCAACCTTCTGGAAATTAATAAAATTTTATCTTTTTCTTTATAACTTGCAATCAAATACAATAATTTAAATCCAAAAATCTAATAGAGACAAGTAACCTTTTCCCTATGTTACACGCTTATGATTCAATGTTGACTATTGTCTATTGTTCCCTATTGTTGGTCGCTTTTCACCTACGTCCTTTTTTCGTCTCTTGTTATTTCTTCTTTTCCCATTGGATATGCATAAGGTGGTGGCCGACAAAGCATCATTTTTTTTTCTTTAGTTTGCAAAAGCAAAGAAAAAAAAGCTTTCAACGTGTTCATATACAAGCTTTTGCCCCAATGCAGATCCAAAAATAATGCCATTGTTTAAATATCAAAACCGAAAATATTTTTAATAAATAGTACTGCATATTCCAAATTTTAACTTTAATTATAAATTTATATGTCTGAAATAATCGAACTTGATACATAAATATTGAATTAATATGGTAAATAATTGTATTAAATGTGATGAATGATATAAGTTTTTTATTTTTATTTTTTTTACATCACTTGAGATGGTAATTGAACTTAAAATATAATTTGGGAAGCATGGATACAATAGTACTCATGTTTAATATGCTTAGACATAATATAGATTGTCAAAAAGATATTAACACATAAACTTTATTTTTTTGTATACCAAAAACTAAAAAATTGAATAAAACAAACTTTGATTAATCTATCTTATACCTTACAAATAGCTTGATATGTTTAACATCTTTTTATTAAAAAATTGAAAGATATTTTTAATACAGTATAAATGAGAGAAAAGAGGAATGTCATTATCCCTAATCTCCATGCCTAATAAATTAATATATTTATCAAATTATTGTAAAGAAAATGATTTTTCTAGCTTATTCTTAATTATCTAAAATTAAATTAATTAGGAATGTCATTATACCTAATTGATTAAATTTTAAATTTTTATATTGGATTAATTTTCATTGAACAAGGTGACCTTTTTTTTTAATTGCAAGGAAGTTCATTTTCATCTCTTTATTAGTAAATGATTTGATGAAAGTCATTAATAAAGATATTTTCGATGACTTTAGAAAAATTCATATATATGTTTTTCAAACGCACTGCTAGATCATATTCACAAGGAACAAATTGTTAATAATTTCAAGGAAAAAAAAAGTAGATATGTATACTACTAGAGTTAATTAAATTTGAAAAATTCAAAAATATTTAATCCTCTTAATATAAAATCCTATAATAAAGAATATATACGACTACAAGGTGTTAAACATCTAAGCATCCAAGAGAGATAATCTACAATATATTAGAATTTTCAACTTCCAAGTCTAATCAAATAATATCTTGTGCAATCTTGACAATTATATATAGCTTGTTTGTAGTCTCATGCTGTGAGATGATTTGCTCAAATTGATGGAAACCCATAACAAGAACAAACCAAAATCAAGAACAAATAAACTCCAACCAAACACTCACACTCACACATGATCAACCAATAATCTGTTTGAATAATTTTTTAAAATATCAAAAAATCAATGTCTGAATAATGTCTGTATAAAGTCTAATAAAATAATACTGAAAACTTATATTTATACTAATCTAAACTTATTGGAATTTGAATCAAATTAGGAAAGGAAAAATCTCTATTTTAGTCAAAATCCCTGAACTAAGAATTTGGGTTTGAATCAAATTAGGAAGTCAAAATCCCTAATTGAGTCAAAATCCCTAGATTATAAAATTTCTAATTCAATTAAACTAAAATAACTCAATTTATGAAAAGACTTAATTATCCCTAATGTACAAATAAACCATGCTATACCGCAAATAAATATTATTTTCAAGTGAATTAGGATCCTCTCATGATCTTAGTTTTGCCTTAGCTTTTGTAAATCTTGTGCCACATGGATTTTATTGATTGTGAGTGATTGAGATCTACTATACTCTCTTATCTCTTATTTGTTATGTGTTAACAACCAATACTCCAATCAAGTATTTGCATTTTGCTAAGGGGAAGGTCAAATTAGGAGAAAATCTTGATCCCAAGTGTGACTTTTCAAGTGGGTAATAATCAACTTCATATACATTTAGATTAATATCTCATGAACCCAACAGCTGAGTATGTGACATAAATTCAAAAAGTCACACTTGGAATATGATCAGTCGGCACACTAAAATATCATACCCCAGACTTTTGGTAGATTCCAAATAATATTTTTCAGGCAGTGTCAAAAATTTTAAAAATGAAATCTTATTATTGACTAACCTGAATTGATGTTATGGAGAGATTTAATGTAGAAATTAATGCTATTATGTACACTTTGTTTTTAATCATTTTTTTTCTTAGGATAGTAGTACAACTCCCAAAATTATTCTAAAATCAAGTATCTCAAATGACATGTCATAATTTTAAATCATTCACTTGACTATCACTAATTGAGTACACATCCTTTAAGATACAAAATTTGAGATGTAATTTGGTTTGAATATCATTATTCTTTTCTTAATTGTGATTGAAAACTTATTATATCTCCAATGTATTGATAACTTGGTGTTAACGGTGAATTCAATCCATGAGGAATAATTAATATTTGCCATGATAAGTAGACTTAAAATTAGTACTACAGATATCCTAGCAAACTTTTGATGTAGTCCAGTGTATATATTTCCAGTCCACAGTATTTGATCATCATTTTCTTCAGGCAGAGACAAACTTGAAGTTTGAAATATTGACAATTATAGATTGTTCATAGTCTTGTGCTGTGAAAAGAGGGCTAGATACAAAGCCTTGGTCTAATAACTAGAAAATATGTACATTAATTTGATGAAGTAAATTGAAAATAATTTAAAACTAGGTAATTATTGTGTAATGAAAAGGAGGGTGAGAGAAAAGTGTAAGATGAAGAAGTTAGGCACTCATAAGTCTTGGGTCATCCAACAACCATAAGTAGTTTTGCAAGTAGCTATTTTAAGTCTGGCTTGTTCAAATAATATCATTTTTCAAGTAATTAACTGATAAATCAAATAATTTTATATTCAATGAAACTGATCAAATTCTTCAAAATGAAATAAATTAACTAATAAAAACTTCTGGGAAATAAAAATAGACTATTCATTCACAATTATGATAATATTATAATAGTACCATGTGTAACACCCTAAAGTTTACTAATGATTACAATATTTTTATGTTACCATATATATGTGTGTTGGGTGTAGGTGTTGTTGCAATAAAATAAGGATTAGGGAGGTGATTGAAGAATTAAGGAAATGAGGGGCTGAGTTGTGCTTTTTCCCTTCATGTTTATGTATATAAACCCCCTAGACTCTAGAAAGACTCATTTTTCTTCCCCATTTCTCTTTGAAACGTCCAGCACCCTCTCTCCCTATTCCCTCAATTTTGCCATGGAATCAAGAGGAGAGTAAGGAAACAAGAGGCCAAGAGGTAAAAGATTCACTCCTCTCTCTCTAGCTCTAGCCATACCCATGCAATTAAGTGATGGTTTATTGTTATTTGTGATATTTCATGTTAGGCATATGCTATAAATGGCTAGAAAAACATGAATTAGAGTGAGTTATGGAAGAATTTAAAGATTTGATGATGCTAGGAAGCTAGAAGTAAAGTATGAGTATGAATCCTGTAGAGTTGTTATTCTAAACAGTGCTAAGTCCGAAAATTCCCATTAATTCCATGGTTGTTTGCCGACTTTGAAATTTTTATATGGTCAATTAGATACATCAAGGAGTTTATATAATTTTGAAATACTTACAAATTCATAGTGTGTGAATTGTAATGAATTTTGGAAGTTCTGGTTCGAAATTGTTAATTCCCCTATTTTCGAATAGGGCACGGGAAATGAACTCGATTTGAGGGGGAAAATATTCGTAAAATTTCTTGATTTTTAATATGCAAACCCTTGGTATGTTTTCTGTTAGACTGTAAATTTTCATGTTTTTTGGAGTTGTGTACGAATTTTCATGAATTTCCAAAACTGGATTTAAAGAATTGTGAATGACAATTTCCAGAATAGAGCATATCGAGTAAATTTCATTTGACTGACTTAAAATCCTTATAAAATCGTGATTTTTGGTGGAATTACTCTTATATGTGTCTAGTTATAGACTGGAAAGTTTGGTAGAGATTTGATTATTGTAGAATTTTATAAAATTCCTCAAAGTTTCACTGTTCAGTTGAGAGGTCTGCAGACAGATTTGCTGTGTGAATGAAATTAAGGATTTTCAAGGGGTATATGACCTTATTTTGACTCAATAAAATTCGTGGACTATAATATGTATTCTATTGAGTTCCATGAAGTTTGGTGATGATTGGAAATGAATAATCTCTTACCATAATAATCCAACCAATATGTGTGTGTGATAGAGTTTAATAAATGATGTTGTTGGTTGGTTAAACTGTTGTTAACCTATAAGGGGTTTAATGATTTCTAAATGTACACTGATCAGTGCGTCATGACTATGGCAATGGTTACCAGAGAGGAAGGAGAAGAAGAAGAGGTGAATTTCAAATATCTGCATTTCTTCTCTTGATACATATGATGCCGTTGTCAAGAAATACAGGAAAAAAAATTAAGAGGCGAGGCTAATCAGGTAAGTAGCTAGACCCTTCTGAGGACACAACAGATGTTAACTCTTAATGAATGTGTTTAATGACTGTGTTTGTGAACATATGTGAAATGAGTTGATGGAATGTGGATAGGGCCATGAATACATGGACCTTGATATGGGAAATGATTTGATTATGGTTTATAGTGATTTATGAAATGTATGATTTCGCACACTTTGATGTGTATGTGAGTTACTTGTTGGTGTAAATTCTATGTATGTGAGATATAGAAATGTGAATGTGCCCTCATATATGTGAATTTGTTGTGATATGGCTTGAATAACATTGCCAATGAAATGATGTGTGTATATGAAGAATGAAATACATGCCAAACGTTCTAGGATACTAATTCCTCATGTGAGATGGCATGACAAATGAATGTCTATGAAATACCATGTGTATTAGAGTTCCATGAAAATGTATGAGTGGAAAATGAATGAGATCAGTTATACATGGACATAAATGTGCAACGATATGATTGAAATACATCGAAGAGTAATGGAAGGGTTGGCACTAATAAAGAAGTCAATGGGTTTCTATGTGTGTAGAAATGATGCCAATGTGTGGATTGTGCACATCCATAAGTGTATATGAGATATGTAGGCTTATTGTATTTATTAATGTATATTAATGAGAAGCCTACGTAGAACCTCAATTATGATAGTGAACTGTAATATTGTGATATTTGAAGGCATGCATCACTGTGTGATGCGTTGTTAATTTGAAATTACATGCGAAGCCCATGGGAATATATTAAATTTTGAATGTGAAATGTGATACCGTTAAATGCTACCGTTATGGTGAATGAATTGTGATGTGTTATGATTGGGTTAGAAGCTTGACATAGAGCTTCATTTATGCGACTGAAATGTGAAATGTGATATGTGAGTGAAAGCTTAATATAGAGCTTCACTTATGTGACTGAATGTGAAAACTGATATGTGAGTGGCATGCTACAACTTAGGATACTTGGCTCTCATAGCTTGAGGGGAGGTCTGGACCATGTGTTTTCCTATATGAGATTCAGTAGCATGGGCCCAGTATCACCTGGATTGTCAGACTAGCCCTGAGTTATTTCAAGTGTAGGCATCTCTGTGCATATGTACTATTCCGTGTGGTAGGATAGAGTCCAGCAAGACTATGTGGCTGTCACCTTCGGGTGATGGCGGATTCGTGCAACGTGAGAAATACTCACTGCGATAATGCCTTGCCTACGGATGCCGCCAATGGGTGGCTATGAGATATGGGTCCACATATGTGATCTGTAATATGATAAGTCCTACCTTGATTAGAGAGCACTGTTCCTAAGTATCTCTGACTGTACTATGGAAGCTTCCAAAATTATGTGAAATGGATATCCATATGAACAATGTAGCTAGCTTGTGGAAACTCATGGTGAATGATTTATATGTTTATGGGAGCACATGAGGATGTGATAGACTTGTGGAAAGTTTATTTGTAAATGAGACATGTGTATATAAATGGGTTTTTGTATAGATATATGTGATAAGCTTTGACATAGAAAAGCTATGTTTGATTACCCGTAGACAGGTATTTATAGAATTAGAAATGTGATTGGATAAGTGAGTAATTGGTCTAGGAAATTGGCCAATGATGCAAGGTTGGCGCTCATGTAGAAGCGCACCTTTAACCGACCTAAAGAGGTATAGGCAGAGAAATGGCGTCATTGTACCATACTTTTCGCGCTGGAGCGCCACTTGCACCGACTCAAGTAAGAAAGAACAGAGAGTTGGAGCATGCATGCCTCTCCCTTGGCGCAGGAGCGCGAAACTAAAATATACAACATATTGGAAATCAGAAATTTGGTGCCGCTACGGCAGTTTCCTCACGCAGAGGCGTGATCCTTGAACAGTGAAATCAGTTTTCTGACTTTCTTAGCAAGGCATTGGTGGCTTGTATACTAAGAAATGAACAGTAATAAGTGATTTATGGAATAAGTATTGAATAGTAGTCATATTCTGAAATGATTATCGTCATTAATTGTTTTATTTTGAGTGTTATGCCTATTTTTATAATTCTAGCTACTTACTCGGTTTCATACTCACTAGTCTCTTGTGTACCTTAGGTAATTGATCAGTTAAAGATTATAAGAGGATTTCGGCATAGAGACGACTGTGTTCTCTTGGCAAGCTCTTATCCGCTGCAATATTACTATATTGGGTGCGGGGTGTGACACCATGGGCGTTTAATCTCCAAATTAATCACGCTTAAAACCGAGTCTTGGTTTCAAAAGTCTTCCCAAAGATTCCAAAAATACTTCTTTAAGTGGTGCAATAGCAATTAAATTGATATTATTATCCAGTAAAAAGAAGTGGCCATGCTGTTCTTACATGACTAAATATAGTCACGGCTGATGGAGATATGTTGAGTCTTTGCTTCTTCTTTTCTAAGTCAATGAAACCCAGAAGTTCAATGTTTGTGTTTATATTTAGCGTGGGATAGGGGCTAACATGTATTGAGATGACCAGCCCCTAGCTTTCGCTCATGAGGCTAGGGGTGGGTCATGCCATGTATGGTATAAACTAATAATAAACGTAACAGCTACTAATAGGATATTCTTAACGATATATCTTAAGATAACATATTAATACCACAATCAAGGGAAGAAGGGTTTATTAATGAAAAACAACTATTTAAATTGGAGCAAAATAGAAGTCTGATCATTAGAGCAGAGTGTTGCAAAAGAAGCACAGCAATGCAAGAGCAATATCTGAAAGGTAGAAAAGATGACAAGCAAGCGTTAGGCCACCCATCTTTTCTTATCGAAAATTAATTACAGGAACAAAGGGAAAAAAGGGAAATGAAATGGGTGAGTTTGATCACAATTTAAGTAGTACAATCCATATATTATTTGAATTTGTTTATTAAATTAATTTTATTACACCACACACCACAGAATAGTGTAAATAAATCCATGCATTACGTGGTGTACTTGAAAATGTTTAACAGTGGTGAAGTTTTGTCGAATGACCCACCAATTAAAAGTAATCTTATTAATTGTTAGTAAAGTATAAAAGGAACAGAAAATACATAATTATGAATGATAGTGAAAAAATTTTATATGCAACGACTTCATCAAAAGGTCCCATCAAACCTTCAGGTCATGCAGCAATGAGGACAACCATATCAAAACTTGAGAAATCAATTTAAGTTCTGGTTACCTTACAGTACCAGTGTATTGCAAATTAAATGTCATTAATTTCTCTTTCTCAAGTAGTGCCAAAGACTATGAAAATGGAATCCTTTTGTTGACTAGACCGACTAGACCGAATTGAGGACGATGGATATAATATTTGATGTATAAATTAATGCTATTATGTACTATTTGCATTGGATTTATATATCCAACATATTGATAACTTGGTTTTAACGGTGAATTCGTTGATATTCTATCAACATTGATATATAGAAGTATTTTAATTCGATACTTATTTTTTTCTATTACTCTTTTCATCTTTTGTTTTATGATTGTCTTCGATAAATTAAATGCCTGTAGAGGTATTCCATCAATTATTAGTGCAAGTATAGAGATTATAAATATTTAAAAGATAGCAACTATGCATATATTGCTTAATAGACAATGAAAACTTTAATTTTACAATAAGAATTATTTTTAATTTTTATGATATCTACAATGAAATTATTAAGGAACAAACACAAAATATTAAAACTTGGATAATATCATTAACTATCCCTATGGTTATGTATAATTTCAATCACAATAATACTTTCGTATTTTTACCACTACATTCCTTCATGGTTCCATATCTTTGTCGGTAATGTGCCCTGTAAAATTGATAAAATAAACTGCTGATTTTGGCGTTAAAGTAGCTCATACTGGAACTGCATCAAGAGGAAGTTGCGTCTCTAGTGTTTTGATGCCCACTTGCTCAAGGAAAGGCGATGATAATGGAGTGCAAGTTAGTAATGTTTGTGGTTATAAGGATGTAACAGTTAAAAGACAAGTAGCAGCAAGCTTCAGACTCTATTTATTTATTTTTATTTTTGGAATTAATGTTTGCGAAGACTTCACCAACCAAGCTTTCGGTTTTAAATGTGATTTGATATTAGACCAATGTATGCTGGTCCTACATACTTTTTACTAAACTCACTGAAGGCCGATCGTCATTGTCCAGCAAGCATAAGTGGCTATGCTGGTCCTGCATTCTTTTGACTGAACTGAGTGAAGGCCGCTCACGGAGATATTTATGATGTCTTTGTTTCTTATTTTCTGAATCAATTGAACCGGCCCATAAATTCCATGCGGTGCTTGTATCTTGATGTATGATATAGGAGTGTTGTTATTTAAGCCTCACATAATCTTTTTTTAAGCCCTTCCATTTATTTTTTTAATTAAAAATACATCAAAATTTTAGTTACCATAATTACTCTTTATAGTTATTATGTCTTCTCTCTCTAATGGGTTTCTTCGTTGGGATAAAAATTCATTTTACTTCCATGGCTGGGCTGTTCGCTTAATCTGCTACTCTGCATCATCAAACCCAACAATACATAAATGCATTCATTCAAGCTCAACTTCATAATATATTCGATCATTTAACTTACTCTTTAATCTAGTTTTGACAGTTTAAAGTTTAATTACTTGTGAAAGGATGTTGTTGCTTTGTGACCATATGTCTACAATCAATATTTCTTTTATATTCAGTTTTACTTTCATCTCAGTGGCAGAAAAAACAAAACCTTCTAGCAATATCTTTACAACCCCAAACCCTATATTTTTTAACAATTGGGCTTAACCTATATATGTTTTAAGTGTTTTTCACAGAGGAAGAAAGGGAAGAAAGAGGGTGAGGATTAATAGGGAATATGTGTCTGTCATGCCTACACTTTTTAATAATGAAGCTTTTTTCTTACAGTGTTGCTGAGAATCCATATTGGAATTCTTTACTAGAAATAGTAGTGAAACCCTAAATATTTATGATAGAATGATAAAAGGTTATTTTTGATATCAACTAAGTTATATTTGTAAATTAAATTTTTTAATAACTTCAAATTTAAACAGAGGCTTAAAAAGAGTTTTACAGGGGATTAAATAACAACCCTCATGATATAGTAACAAAAATAGGAATAACAATAATGAAGCCCTCATATATAAAGCACTGGCCAAGGCCTATGAGGACTTTTCTTTTCTTTTTTCTAAATATAATCTGAGTAATTTCTCAACTTCCAAAGTTTTAAATATAAAGATTTAAATTTTTCAAAGCACAACATTCAAATCAAGTCATTTATACGCACCAGTTCAACTCTCAACTTATTCTAAATCTAGTGCAAAAGATAATTATTATACTATTACAAGTTTGAGACTCTTGATAAATCTCAAGCAGTGCCGGCTTAGTGAGCTGCCTATGAGCACCTGGTTTGTAAAAGGCCCCAAATTTTTTTTTTTTTTCAATATCCTATGTTTTATGAAAATCTCCAAATATAATATCATTTATTATTTGAAGGTCCCAATTATTATAATATTCTATGTTTTATGAAGCTCCGAAATACTATAATCAAATATTTATTTTCATTTTAAAGGTTTCCTTAACTCAATTTTACTGTAATCATTATGGTGTACTAATATTGAAATATATTCCAACAACAAAAGTTAAATATCATTAAATAACTATTTCAAAATTATTTTAATTAAAATTAAATATAATTGTATAATTCATAGTTAGTAAAAAATACATTATAGATAAAAGAGAATATAATTAATCTGAAACACATTTGAATATTAAAATGTATCAATGAGAAAAATAGATGTGTAAAATCTGAAAAAAGATGATCCTAATTCTATCATGCATATAAAAGATTTTAGATCATGTCCTCAAAAGTAAATTTTAGTTTCTTTTATTCCATACCTTTTAATTTTATTTTGTGATTATCAATTTTATTTTATTGATTGTTGTATTGATTATTTATTGTTCTGTACTTGACTAAATTTTATACTTTAGATTGGTCTAATAGAAACTATAAATTATGAACATAAAAAAAACTTAAGGGAAAGGAAATATTAGAACATGATACAAAAGTACAATCATCAAACTTTTTTTCGTAATTAAAATGTCAACAACAAAATCAATAGATAATAAAACTATTTAAAAGTTAATAACATTGAACATGATTGTAATAAATAAGTAATATTCCTAACGAAATTATTGAAGATCTTTATTAAATTAATACTCTATCTAATAAGAAATTAAAGGTCTTTATTGAATAAATAGTGATATTCATCATAAATTGTATCCCAAATTTTATATCCAAATGATGCGTATTCAATTAATGATTGTCAAGTGGATATATCAATGATGTACTAATTTACTATATCATCTCATGATTCATTAAATAAATAATGTTTCATTTATCATATCATTTATGATGAAATTTGAAATAAAAATTTAAAAAGTATATCATTGCCCTCGTGAAATTTAAGATAACCTTTTTTCATGAAATATATAAGACCCATCTTTTAACTCTTGCCTAAGGCCTCAAATTTCCTAGAGCCAACACTGGTCTTGGGTCATTGTCAACACGGCGGAGGCTGATTCATAGTCATGTCAATTTCTTTTTCTTATGAAAGCATATACGGAACCAGATATTAATTGTATGGTAGCATTAATCTTCACAGTTCCATATGTTGAAACACTGGTTAAAATGTTATTAAATAATGGTTAAAATGTGAATTTTTTAAAAAAATTGGTATAAAAGATTTTCACGTAATTCTGTTTACCATTAAGTATGGTGGTTTGCCTCCGATGGCAGTTCCTTTGGGAGCCCTGTGAAGTGAGGCCCCCATATCCAAAAGAAGTTAACAACCATAAAAACATAAAATAATTGAGAGCCGAGTCAAGAACCTCTGTAGTGAAAAAAGAGAAGGTTGCTCTACACTTTGCATGGTTTTTGTTATTGAAAATTAAAATCATATAAATTAACCTCAACGATTTAAACAGGAAAACATCAGGAATGCTTATGTAACAAGTTTTAACATAATATAACATTTCAATTAGAATAGAAAGAATCAAATAATTGGCAAAATAGATAGATATGGTAGATATAACGAGAGTCGAGTGATAAAAAAAACATAAACCTTTAATTAAATTCCAGGGCATGATATAATCATAATCAATCTCCCATATATCATGTTTGCTATTCATCCATACGGCTTGCAAGGAATTATCCTGTAACATGAACAGCAGAGTTTAAGTTCCTAAATAACAAAAAATAAAGCAGAAATTTCAAAATACATTTTCCATTTTATTTTCAACCGTAACAAACATCATACCATCGTATCTGCAAGAGCAGTTTTGAAGTATATTCTTCTAGTGGCTCTATTAACAAATCAGTATCTGTTGTTAAATTCCAAATGTTCTGAAAACAAAACAAGTCTGACGAAGAAACTGATTAGAACATCTTCATTAAGCAAATATTAGATAACAAAGATCCACAAAAACTATTGAGCTAATACTAAAATGGAAGATAAAGCAAAAACATGCAGAAAAGGGGAAAATAAAGAGCATAGCCTCAAAAATATCGGTAATCTCACTAGACTAATTCTAAGTACATTTAAATTGAAGAATAATCTAAATAATCTAAACTAAGTACAAAAATGATCAGAAAATAGCTGAAATGTCTATCAATTACCTTTATTAACAGTGCAGGATACATAATCAATTATCATGGTAGAAACAAGAAATCTCCTCGAGCATACTTCAGTTAAGCATGAATCTCTTGTGTCTCACCACTTTGGAGATGATACCTTCAAAGTGTTCCATTAATTTCTCAACATACAGTCATATAATTGCGTAGTTTCCATTATCTCTCAGCAGCATTGCAATAACCACGAATTAAAATTGTCTAACTAACTACATCAGACAATTGACTACACATAACTGCAGTTTTGAAAAATCCATTTCACTCTTCTTGTTTTAGAATTGAGCACTTACAACCTTGCTGTTAAATATTCGTATGAAATTTTAAAGATACATTTAAAAAAATCATTTTAACAGCTAATAATAGTTAAATTTTAAATTTAATGAAAAAACAAACAAGAAGATCATAAATGACTAAGTTTGTAACATAAGTGGTGACATGATACTTCAACAGAGTACAGGCAGTATGAAGAATTTTCATATTATTTTATTTTTATTTGACGAAAGATTTGTTCTTGGATGAGATTGATGAGTGTATGTTTGGTCATATTTTTTTGTCTTTTCTTGAAAAAGTAAAATTGTTTCTTAGAAATGATTTATGAAATTGGAATAAAATTCTTCTTTAATTTAATTTTGAATTTTTTTTAAATATTTCGTACAATGATGCATTTTGAAACAAAAAGTAGAAAATTAAATATCTTATCTTTCCAAAAATATTTAGACCTACGAAATAAAGTTGTTAAGCCTAAATATAAAACTTTCTCAATATCACGAGATCTTTAATTGGTATGTCCTTTTAATACAAGCTCTTTTTTTATTGTTATTACAAATTGATTACTTAGTAATTATTAAATTTTCTTTACTATATAGAAGCTACATTACAACAGATTATAAAAGGAATCTCATTAACGTTAGATTAGAAGTCAACTGATAGATTCAACTTTAGCCTATATAAAATAAGTTACTAAATCGAATCACAATTAAAATACATTAATGGAGAACTTTGGTATAAAACATGAAAAACTTGTATATGTAATATTCATAAAAATAAATATTATAAAGATTTGCCTTATAACATACAATTTATAATTAACCACAACATATTAATTTAACCATTAATAAATAAAAATGTAAAAAAAATTTGTCAACCGAAGAGTGATAGCTCGATTGCTTATAAAAATTATATTGATACAAAATAACTTCAAAAAATAATCTTATATAAAAGAAATTCCGTTGATACTTTTTTATATTACTTTTTTTTTTTGGTCATATTTTCACATTCTTTTATGATAGGTTTGGACTAACCTTCCTTTAGACTTCAATACTCTTACTTTCATCTTTATATTTTATCAAAAAAACTAATGTTAACACCTCTAAAATTAATTTAACTCTATTCAAATAAGGATAAAAATATTAATTTCTGAAATCTCTAGATTTATATTAGTCCGAACATTGTAAGTTTTTCTTTTAGGTGGTGCTACCCTTATAAATTATTCATACAAATTCATGCAAATATATGTGATATTTTTGAATAATTTACATATTATCCACCTTAATTAATGCAACTAAGTTTTAAAATTTGCTCCTTCAATCATAGTATACCATATATAAGTTTGTAGGGTGTTTGTATTAAAAAAAATTGTAATAGTAATTTCATCCTCTTCTTTTAATTAACATAGTAATATCATTTTGTTAAAACCACTACAATTACTGTTTTCTTTTCTTTTGTTTACGTTTCTTTGCAGTGAAATTGACTTGATGATCAGTGGCGATAATTTCTCTGTATGGTTCACGGAAGGCCCAACCCATTCTGACTGATGTGATGAAAAAGCCTGGTTTAAGGGAGTTTTCGTTCATTTCAGGCTATTCAGGGGCCTAATCGGGGGATGGATTTACCAAAAATAAAAATCTCAAATATACTTTGTTCGCCAATTTGCCAAGAGTGTTAAGGAGAATCTAGAATTTGTGAAGAAAGCATGCTTGAGAGTTGGAAATTTGGTTAAAGAATTGTGTACATAAGAACAAGTGTGGTCTTGTTGATTGCTCTGAGAAGGGTACTGCAGTGTCTAAGCCTGAAAATGATAATAATATGTTCAATTTTACTCAATAGGTAATTGAGGTTTCCTTTCGTGTCCAGAAATATGTTCAATTTTGATGATATTATATTTAGAACGAAATTATTAATTAGTGACAAATTAACATAATATATAATTAAAAAATTCACTTGAAGATAGTATCCTGCCTCAAGTGAAATTTGGGTTCGCTATTTGGACACATAGGATGGAGAGACAAACCTCAATAAATCCCTTAATATGACTTATATTTATTTAACAAATATCGCTTCAAATAAAAAACTATTCATTTGTTCTTCTTCTTGGCTTCTGTTTCAGTGAATAATGGAGAAAACAAATGGGAAACTCTTTACCGCTCAGAGTCAGTTTAATTCTGAGGCAAAGTTAATCTAAAGAAATTAATTATCTCTTTGGCGCTTTTTTTCCCCCTTTTTTGACTTCAGATGTGGGCAAATATCATGAATCGTGAAAGTGATGATGGTGCGGATATAAACATAATTTGATCATCCAATAAAATGAAAATTCTACGAAATTAATAAAATAAAAAGGATTAATCATCTACAATTATTCTGATAAAGTTATAACAATACCAAAGTCTTTGTCTACACTCGAAATCAGGCTTAAGACTTAAAACTCCGAGCCTTGGCTACTCAAGTCTTCCCAAAGTCTCCAAAAATTATTTATCGAGTGTTGCCAAAGCAAATTTATTGAGATTCTCCTGTAAAGCTGGTTGTAACACCCCAAAATTTTGTGAATAAATATGCCTTTATATGCCTTAAAGTGTGTATTTATTTATGCATATATGTGCCTAAATGAGATATATGTTAATAAGTAATTTTGGAGGATGAAATGGGAAGATCTTAGTAAGTACAAGGGCTAACTTGGAATTTCACCTCAATCATTATCTATATAAGCCTGCGAGAACTCTAGAAAATTTATTTCTCTTTCTTGTCTCTACCAAAAACCGTTTCCAGCCCTCTCTTTTTCTCTGTATTTGCTTTCTTCAATTGTGAGGAATCAAGGAAAATTAAAGGAAACTAGGAGGAATTCAAGGTAGGAATCTTTTCTCTCCTTCAACTTCTCATGCTTAGTTACTAAATTTTGTGAAGGAATGTTAGATTAAACTATGGTCCAGGGTATGTTCATGTGATGTATGCAATTAGGTATGATGGAAATCACAAATTCGGTAGGTTATACATGATTCTAGTAGATTGGATGAGATAGGAAGGCCATAGATGATGATTGGGTCAGAATTCTGCAGGACAGTCAAACTGAGCAGTAGGGAGTACGAATTATCTCTAAAATTCTAGGAATATAATATGGTTCTGAAATTTTCATATGTAAAACTAGACACATTGAGGAGTTTATAGCATTTTGAATCACTCAAAAATTCGAAGTGAACAATTTATGGTGATTTTTCAAAGCTGCTGAACCGAATTTTGATATCCCCTATTTTGAAACAGAGTATGGGAAACGGTTTTCATTTGAGGGACCAATCCTTCATGAAAAATTCTGGTTTTCGGTATACAATTCCTTAGGTATGTTTTCTATTGAACTGAAAACTTTTATGGCCTTTGGAGCTTTGTATCAATTTATATGATTTTTCAAAATTGAGGTTGTAAAGCTGGAAATTTTAACTGTCAAAACAGAATAGATAATTTAAATTGCATTTGGATGACTTAGACACTCTAGAAAATTATGATTTTTGGTAAAATGACAGTTATATGTGTCTAGTTTTAGACTGCAAGGTTTGGTAGTTATTTGATGAACAATGAATTTTATAAAATTCTTTAAAATGATACTGCTCAGTTGAGAGGCCTGGAGACAGATTATCCATATAAGCAAGATTCAGGGTTTCTATGTGGTATATCACCTTATTTTTACTCAATAAAATTCATGGGATATAATACATGTGTCTACTTGAGTCCCATGAAGTTTTGGTGAGGATTGGGAAAAATTGTCCTTTTATTTTGATCACCCTATCAATGTGTGTGGGTGATATTGCTTAGTAAATGATGTAATTGGTTGGTTGAATTGCTATTAACCTATAAGGAGTTTAATGATTTTTAAATGGACATTGATCAGTGCGTCATGACTATGGCAAAGGTTGTTAGAGATGAATGAGAAGAAGAAGAGGTGAATTTCAAGCATCTACGTTTCTTGTCTTGATACATATGATGCCGTTGTCAAGAAATATAGGAAAACAAAATTAAGAGGCGAGGCTAATCAGGTAAGTAGCTAGACCCTTTGAAGGACACAACAAATCTTAACTCTTAATTAAATGTGTTTAATGATTGTGTTTGTGAATATATGTGAAATGTGTTGATGGAACGTGGATGAGGCCATGAATACATGGACCTTGATATGGGAAATGATTTGATTGGGATTTATAGTGATTTATGAAATGTGTGATTTCACACACTTTGATGAGTATTTGAGTTACATGTTGCTGTAAATTCTATGTGTGTGAGATATAGAAATGTGAATGTGCCCTCATATATGTGAATTTCTTTTGATATGGCTTAAATAACATTGCCAATGAAACGATGTGTGTATATGAAGAATGAAATACATGCCAAACGTTCTAGGATACTAATTCCTCATGTGGATGGCATGACAAATGGATGTCTATGAAATACCATGTGTATTAGAGTTCCATGAATATGTATGAGTGGAAAATGAATGAGACCAGTTATACATGGACATAGTTGTGCAACGATATGTTTGAAATACCTCAAAGAGTAATGGAAGGGTTGGCACTAATAAAGAGGTCAATAGGTTTTTATGTGTGTAAGAATGATGCCAATGTGTGGATTGTGCACATCTATAAGTGTTTATGAGATATGTAGGCTTATTGTATTTATGAATGTATGTGTGATTAATGAGAAGCCTACATAGAACCTCAATTATGAAAGTAAATTGCGATATTTTGATGTGTGAAGGCATGCACCACTGTGTGATGTGTTATGAATTTGAAATTTCATGCCAAGCCCATGGGAATATATTGAATGTCGAATGTGAAATGTGATACTGTTAAATACTTGCATTATAGTGAATGAATTGTGACAAGTTGTGATTGGGTTAGAAGCTTGACATAGAGCTTCATTTATGTGACTGAAATGTGAAATGTGATATGTGAATAAAAGCTTAATATAAGGCTTCACTTATGTGACTGAAATGTGAAAATTGATATGTGAGTGGCATGCCACAACTTAGGATACTTGGCTCTCATAACTTGAGGGGAGGTCTGCACCATGTGTTTCCCTACATGGGATTCGGTAGCATGGGCCCGGTATCGCCTGGATTCTCAGACTAGCCTTGAGTTATCTCAAGTGTAGGCATCTCTGTGTATATGTACTATTCCGTGTGGCAGGATAGAGTCCAGCAGGACTATGTGGCTGTCACCTTTGCGTGATGGCGGATTCGTGCAATGTGAGAAGTGATAAATACTCACTGCGACGATGCCTTGCCTAAGGATGCCGCCAATGGGAGGCTATGTGATATGGGCCCACATATGTGATCTGACTGTGATATGATAAGTCCTACCTTGATTGGAGAGCACTGTTCCTAAGTATCTGTGACTGTACTATAGAAGCTTCCTAAATTATGTGAAATGGATATCCATATGAACAATGTAGCTAGCTTGTGAAAACTCATGTGTGAATGATTTATGTGTTTATGGGAGCACATGAGGATGTGATAGACTTGTGGAAAGTTTATTTGTAAATGAGACATGTGTATACAAATGGGTGTATGTGATGAGCTTTGACATGGAAAAGCCATGTTTGATTATCCATAAACAGGTATTTATGGAATCAGAAATGTGACTGGATAAGAGAGTAATTGGTCTAAGAAATTGGCCAATGTTACAGGGTTGGCGCAGGAGCACCATTAAATGGTGCAGGAGCGCATCTTTAACTGACCTAAAGAGGTATAGGCAGAGCAATGGTGTCTTTGTGCCATATCATTTGCGCTGGAGAGCCACTTGCACCGACTCAAGTAAGAAAGAATAGAGAGTTGGCGCATGCGTGCCTCTCCCTTAGCGTAGGAGCGTGCAACTAAAATTTACAACAAATTGGAAATCAAAAACTTGGCATCGCCGTGCCAGTTGCTCGTGCAGAGACGCGATCTTTGAACAATGAAATCAGTTTTTTGACTTTCTTAGGAAGGCACTGGTGGCTTGTATACCAAAAAATAAACAGTAATAGGTGATATATGGAATAAGTATTAAATAGTAGTCATATTCTGAAATGGTTATTGCCATTAATTGTTTTATTTTGGGTGTTACGCCTATTTTTTTAATTCTAGCTGCTTGAGTTTAATACTCACTAGTCTGTTGTGTTCCTCAGGTAATTGATCAGTTAAAGATTATGGGAGGATTTCAGAATAGTGACGACTGTGTTCCCTTGGCAAGCTCTTATCTGCTGCAGTATTACTATATTGGATGCGAGGTGTGACAGTAGTGGTATCAAAGCAAAGGTTTAAGATTCTGTAGACAATATTGGTCATAAACGGTTAAGGGAACCAGGTCCTATGCCAAATCCTCAAGACTAAATGTTTGGTAAGTTGAATTATGAATTTCACTGTATATTGTGTTTATATCATTGTGATTTGTAGTGTTAAGCAAAGTGGGATCAACATGACTAGTATTGGTGGAGTAGCCAATGTTGAGAATCCTACAATTCAAAATGAAGAGAAAATTGACGTTCTAAGAGCTAAGAATAAACTTCAGGATTCTCAACGAGATGAATTTTTGGATGAGGATAACTGTAGAGTCTCAAAAGAAAAATTAATATGTATGCATTTATGTATTATAAAACTTAGAAATTATGTTAAGGATTAGTGGGTTGGATAGTGTGTGGATTTAGGCCCATGAGTTGGGGCTTTATATGTAGAAAATAGAGGGTTTTCTAGAAGAAAGGAGAAAAAAAAAAGAGAAGAGGAGAGTCTCACGATTCCAGAAAGTGAAGAAGAGAAGAAGGAGAAGAAGAGAAAGAGAGGAAATTCAAAGAGGTGTATAAGATTAGAATACAAGTAGGGATTTTCTACCACTATACTTACCTCATGTTATGTATTTTGTTGTTAAATTGATATTGATTTGTTATGCATGCGACTTATGTTAAATTGATTGTTTTGATGCTTGGATGATGAATTATGAGTGAAACTACTTGTTGTAAGTTGATTGTTTGTGGTTTGAATGAGGAATTATGTGTGAAAACTAAGTGTTGATGAAGTGAAGTAGATATGGTTTTGAGGGGAGCTGTAGTTCTTGTGACTACCTTGGGTTGTTTGAGCTGATGCATTTTTCTGGATTGAGAATTGTATGATTTTTCATTTGTTTAGGAAAATAGACATATGAAGCTTTAATTAGCCACTGATTTCGTCGAATTTGGAGTTAAAATGGATTTTTGGTGAATTTTTGAAGTTGGAGGTCGGAATCTGAAAAGGAAATGGTGTAACCGACTTAATGGAACAGGTTTACATGGCTGCATGTAGGTTCTGACTTTTCACTCGACACCACTCGACACTTGCTTGTCGAGTGCCGAGTGGTACATGTCGAGTGTCGAGGGTGACTCGACATGAAGTGTCAAGGGTCTAGTGTGATGTGTCGAGGGTCGAGTTGTTAACGTGTCGAGTGTCAAGGGTTATTCGACATGAAGTGTCGAGGGTCGAGCATGATGTGTCGAGGGTCGAGTTGTTAACGTGTCGAGTGTCGAGGGTGACTCAACATGAAGTGTCGAGGGTCGAGCGAACAGTGTGGCGCATTACGTGTGCGACTCAACGCGTATTTCGAGCGTCGAGTGTCGAGTGCACAACGAAATTACAGAACTGCCCTAAATCGACTGTACACTTCCCAAAAAGTCCTGGATTTTGCATAAAAATTGTATTTTCTTAATATTTATCATAGAAATGATATTGAAAGTTTGTTAATGTAGGCATTGGACCTTGGATGGGTCGTTTTGTATATGGACCAAGGAGCATGCGGATATGAAATTCGATGTGTTGGACCTCAGACGGGTCGTTTTGTATACGGATCCAAGGGAAATACGAATACAACCATATAATGTGTTAGACCTTGGATGGGCCTTTTTGTATACGGATCCAAGGAGAGCACGAATACAACCATATAATGTGTTAGATCTTGGATGGGCCGTTTCGTATACGGATCCAAGGGGAACACGAATATAAATTGATGTGTGAATGAGCAAATTGTTTGATTTATTATGATTGGGTGTGCAACTTTATAATTGAATAATTGTTGAATGCATGTGATTAAAATAATGTTAGAATTTTTCCTGCTGAGCGTTATGCTCACCCTTTCCCTCCACAGGTACACAGAAAGATGCTCACACTAGTGATATTCCAGAGCTGTCCTAGGGGGTCTGGAGTCTGCATGCATACAAAGAATTTTGGGGATTGTCTTGATTCTCCTAACTTGTGATAGGAGATTTTGTTAGGTGACTATAATCTTATGGATTGATTTTAGTCACCACTGTATGTACAGTTGATTTTGAACAAATGGTCATATGTTGTAATGAATTCATATGATGTATAAAAAATATATATATAATAATAATGATGATGATGAGATATGGATGATAAATTAATTTCTTATATAATCACCCCTAAAGTCTCTAAATAAGGGATGTTAGCGCGTGACAATAACCAAAAGAATTAAGATAAAGGAATAGAAAAGACAAAGTTTCTATCATGTGGAACTTGTAAGAAAAAGCATGGTGGAGGGTGTTACAAGACATCCGGAGCTTGTTTCAAATGTGATATGACTGGTCATTTTCTTTTGGGTTGTCCGAATATGAAGACTAAGCAAAGAGGTCCCAAGGAAGAACTTGGAATGTGTGACTTTTATCATAAAAGTCAAAATAGATCATGATTTAAGAAAATGAGAGCTTGTTTTAAGTGTGGTAAGACAGATTGTTTGATTTCCAATTGTCCTAGAAAGAAGAGTACAAAGAAAGCTTGACCTCAAATGCTTCAAGAGTTTGCAAGCCAGTAATTGGAAAGGAGTGTAATCTGGAAAGAATTAAAGAAATGTTTAATATCTGCTATGCTAAGCATATCATTTCCTACTCTTTGATTACTATATGTATTAATGTTGTTCAGTTGATATAGGTTGTGAGATAAGATATCTATGAATGTTTTGAGTATGTTACCAATGTTGTTTGTAAGAGAATTTATAAGATAAGGAATTACGATTAATGTAGCGTGAATGGTTTAACTAAATGGATTTGATAACCATTGTTCAATGAATTCAACGATTGCATACATCATGATGTTAATATGAGGTTTTATCCTGGCAATAAAAGAGTATGTTTTATGTGAAATTCATTTTAAAGAAAGGGTTAGGATTCCATTTAATGAATTTCTGAATCCAGACTGTTGTATTCAAAGAATCAAGCAGTTTAGTGCCGACAACATGATTCTGGAAATGTTTTTATTGTTAAGAGTTCATTGTCGAATTTCTATGACAGCTGAAACATGTCTAGAACTCTATTCTAGAAATTGTACAGAAATTCGAATTGCAACTGGTGCATTGAAAACTGAAATTGGGTGTAGTTTGGATTTAAGGTGCTAAGATTGGATTTGACTTCACGAGTTTATATTTTGATGGATGAATTGAATTCAGACTAATGTTTATGGCATGATGATTATTATGTTATTACAAGGTTGATGTTTTGGGGTTTCATGATTTGATATTCAATTGAACATGAGCTGTGGGCATTAATAAGTTATTGGAAAATTGGAAAATTTTAGGAATTTGACACATCAGTATACATGAAGGACATAAATTTTAGAATTGAGTAAATAGCTTTGATATTCCTTGAATAAGTTTGATGTTCGATGTTTTGATTTGAGACTGAAAGGTTACACCTATTCTTGAATAAGTTTGCACATGGTGAAAAGCACTACATTCCAATTTAGTATGGTTTTTATGGGTAAACCGGAAGAGTCATTCAATCTTGGAAAGATATGTAACAACTTGTGGATATGATTTTAAGGGTAAAAGTGACAAAGTTTGCTAAGAAAAGAAAATTTAGTCCAAAATACATCGACCTTTATGAGACTTGTTAAGGATTGAGAATGCAGCCGATGGATCACACTGCCATTTTTACGGTTAAGTGTACCATATTTATTATACAAGTGAAAGATGAGGGATAAAATTTCAATTCCTCCAGTACACTAAGTTCTAAATCACTAGAGCTAAGAAACAATTTTCAGATGAATAAGGGTCAATATCAGTTGTAGACTATAAAGAGCATTAGATATGGACAGAAAAGATATCTTTAATGGGAATGCTCTAAAATAAATCCCCCATTTGTGAAGCAACTTCGGGAGCAATAAAGAATGAATATATGGTAAATATTTTCATAATTGAACGATGGCATGGAATTTCGAGAACGAAATTCTTTTTTTTGTGGGTGTTGGGGGGGGAGGGAGGAGGAGTTGTAACACCTCAAAATTTTGCGAACAAATATGACTTTATATGCCTTAAAGTGTGTATTTATTTATGCATATATGTGCCTAATTAACATATATGTTAATAAGTAATCTTGGAGGATGAAATGGGAAGATGTTAGTAAGTACAAGAGCTAACTTGGAATTTCACCTCAATCATTATCTATATAACATGGGAAAACTCTAGAAAATTTTATTTCTCTTTCTTGTCTCTACCAAAAACCGTTTCCAGCCCTCTCTTTTTCTCTGTATTTGCTTTCCTCAATTGTGAGGAATCAAGGAATATTAAAGGAAACTAGGAGGAATTCAAGGTAGGAATCTTTTCTCTCCTTCAACTTCTCATGCTTAGTTACTAAATTTTGTGAAGGAATGTTAGATTAAACTATGGTCTAGGGTATGTTCATCTGATGTATGCAATTAGTTATGATGCAAATCACAAATTTGGTGGGTTATACATGATTCTAGTAGATTGGATGAGATAGGAAGGCCACAGATGGTGCTTGGGTCAGAATTCTGCAGGACAGTCAAACTGAGCAGTAGGGAGTACGAATTATCTCTACAATTCTAGGAATATAATTCGGTTCTGAAATTTTTATATGTAAAACTAGACACATTGAGGAGTTTATAGCATGTTGAATCACTCAAAAATTTGAAGCGAACAATTTATTATGATTTTTCAAAGCTACTGAATCGAATTTGGATATCCCCTATTTTGAAACAGAGTATGGGAAACGGTTTTCATTTGAGGGACCAATCCTTCATGAAAAATTCTGGTTTCCGGTATACAATTCCTTCGGTATGTTTTCTATTGAAGTGAAAATTTTTATGGCCTTTGGAGCTTTTTATCAGTTTATATGATTTTTCAAAGTTGAGGTTGTAAAGCTAGAAATTTTAACTGTCAAAACAGAATAGATAATTTAAATGACATTTGGCTGACTTAGACACTATGGCAAATCATGATTTTTGGTAAAATGATAGTTATATGTGTCTAGTTTTAGACTGCAAAGTTTGGTAGCTATTTGATGAACAATGAATTTTATAAAATTCTTTAAAGTGATACTGCTCAGTTGAGAGGCCCGGAGACAGATTATCTGTATAAGCAAGATTCAGGGTTTCTATGTGGTATATCGCCTTATTTTTACTCAATAAAATTCATGGGATATAATACATGTGTCTACTTGAGTCCCATGAAGTTTTGGTGAGGATTGGGAATAATTGTCCTTTTATTTTGATCACCCTATCAATGTGTGTGGGCGATATTGCTTAGTAAATGTTGTAATTGGTTGGTTGAATTGCTATTAACTTATAAGGGGTTTAATGATTTTTAAATAGACACTGATCAGTGTGTCATGACTATGGCAATGGTTGTTAGAGATGAAGGAGAAGAAGAAGAGGTGAATTTCAAGCATCTGCGTTTCTTCTCTTGATACATATGATGCCGTTGTCAAGAAATACAGGAAAACAAAATTAAGAGGCGAGGCTAATCAGGTAAGTAGCTAGACCCTTTAGAGGACACAACAAATCTTAACTCTCAATGAAATGTGTTTAATGATTGTGTTTGTGAATTATGTGAAATGTTGATGGAATATGGATGGGGCCATGAATACATGGACCTTGATATGGGAAATGATTTGATTGGGGTTTATAGTGATTTATGAAATGTGTGATTTCACACACTTTGATAAGTATGTGAGTTACATGTTACTGTAAATTCTATGTGTGTGAGATATAGAAATGTGAATGTGCCCTCATATATTTGAATTTGTTGTGATATGGCTTAAATAACATTGCCAGTGAAACGATGTGTGCATATGAAGAATGAAATACATGCCAAACATTCTAGGATACTAATTCCTCATGTGGATGGCATGACAAATGGATGTCTATGAAATATCATGTGTATTAGAGTTCCATGAATATGTATGAGTGGAAAACGAATGAGACCAGTTATACATGGACATAGTTATGCAACGATGTGTTTGAGATACATCGAAGAGTAATAGAACGGTTGGCACTAATAAAGAAGTCAATAGGTTTTTATGTGTGTAAGAATGATGCCAATGTGTGGATTGTGCGCATCTATAAGTGTTTATGAGATATGTAGGCTTATTGTATTTATGAATGTATATGTGATTAATGAGAAGCCTACGTAGAACCTCAATTATGTAAGTAAACTGCGATATTTTGATGTGTGAAGGCATGCATCACTGTGTGATGTGTTATGAATTTGAAATTTCATGCCAAGCCCATGGGAATATATTGAATGTTGAATGTGAAATGTGATACCGTTAAATGCTTGCATTATAGTGAATGAATTGTGACAAGTTGTGATTGGGTTAGAAGCTTAACATAGAGCTTCATTTATGTGACTGAAATGTGAAATGTGATATGTGAATGAAAGCTTAATATAAGGCTTCACTTATGTGACTGAAATGTGAAAATTGATATGTGAGTGTCATGCCACAACTTAGGATACTTGGCCCTCATAGCTTGAGGGGAGGTCTGCACCATGTGTTTCCTGCATGGGATTCGGTAGCATGGGCTTGGTATCACCCGGATTGTCAAGCTAGCCTTGAGTTATCTCAAGTGTAGGCATCTCTCTGTACATGTACTGTTTCGTGTGGCAAGATAGAGTCCAGTAGGACTATATGGCTATCACCTTTGGGTGATGGCGGATTTGTGTAATGTAAGAATGTGATAAATACTCACTACGACAATGCCTTGCCTACGGATGCCGCCAATGGGTGGTTATGTGCTATGGGCCCACATATGTGATCTGGCTGTGATATGATAAGTCCTACCTTGATTAGAAAGCACTG
This sequence comes from Boswellia sacra, assembly GCA_013180625.2. Taxonomy (NCBI): domain Eukaryota; kingdom Viridiplantae; phylum Streptophyta; class Magnoliopsida; order Sapindales; family Burseraceae; genus Boswellia; species Boswellia sacra. The sequence continues at coordinate 149,287 of SNVD02005923.1, forward strand.
TTCCTAAGTATCTGTGACTGTATTGTGGAAGCTTCCGAAATTATGTGAAATGGATATCCATATGAACAATGTGGCTAGCTTGTGAAAACTCATGTGTGAATGATTTATCTGTTTATGTGAGCACATGAGGATGTGATAGACTTGTGGAAAGTTTATTTGTAAATGAGACATATGTATACAAATGGGTGTATGTATGGGTGTATGTGATGAGCTTTGATATGGAAAAGTCATGTTTGATTGCCCATAAACAGGTATTTATGGAATTAGAAATGTGACTGGATAAGAGAGTAATTGGTCTAAGAAATTGGCCAATGATACAGGGTTGGCGCGGGAGCACCATTAAATGGTGCAGGAGCGCATCTTTAACCAACCTAAAGAGGTATAGGCAGAGGAATGGCGTCTTTGTGCCATATCATTCATGCTGGAGCGCCACTTGCACCGACTCAAGTAAGAAAGAATAGAGCGTTGGCGCATGTGTGCCTCTCCCTTGGCGCGGGAGCGCGAAACTGAAATTTGTAACGGATTGGAAATCAAAAACTTGGCACCGCCATGCCAGTTCCCTCGCGCAGAGACGCGATCCTTGAGCAATGAAATCGATTTTTTGACTTTCTTAGCAAGGCACTGGTTGTATACCAAGAAATGAACAGTCATAGGTGATATATGGAATAAGTATTAAATAGTAATCATATTCTAAAATGGTTATCGCCATTAATTGTTTTATTTTGAGTGTTACGCCTATTTTTATAATTCTAGCTGCTTACTGAGTTTCATACCCACTAATCTGTTGTGTACCTCAGGTAATTGATCAGTTAAAGATTATGGGAGGATTTCAGCATAGTGACGACTGTGTTCCCTTGGCAAGCTCTTATCCGCTACAGTATTACTATATTAGATGCAGGGTGTGACACTGATCCTACATGCTTTTAACCAAACTCAATGAAGGCTTACAGATATATTTATGATCTGTCTTTGTTTTTATTTTTTAAATCAATGAAACCCGTCATGAGTTCAATTTTTTGTTTGTATTTGGATGTATAATGATTAAACAATAATAAAAGCTTTCAGTAATATAATAAAAGCCTCATATATTTAATAAAAGCCTATGAGTAATTTTTTTTTCTAACTACTAATCTAAGTAATTTCTCCACTTCCAAAGTTTAATATGTAAAGATTTAAATTTTCAAAACACCACATTCAAGTCAAATAACTTATACACACCAGTACAAAGCTCAACTTATTCTAAATCCTATAAAAATTAAAGATAAGTAATGTACACTTGCAAGTTTGAGACTCTATATATATCTTAGCTTTAAAATCAAATCCAAAAGATAAGTAATGTACACTTCCAAGTTTGAGAATCTATACATATTTCAGCTTTGAAATCAAATCCAATTCTAAATATTGATAGGCAGATAATTAATGGATAGGTAAAAATGAAGGAATTAAAGTCTAATCATCATAGCGGTATAAAATAATTAAAGGGCATAAACTAATTAATTTTGGAATGCTCTTATGAAATTCATTCAGTGATTTACAAAAATTAGTCATCAACTGTGTGTGAAAAATATGTAATTTTCCAACATTAGTTGATTTTAAAGACAAAAAGAGGACAAGGAATGGGACAACGTAAATCGTGGAATATGACATTATATTATTCAAGGCTAGATAGCAATTGATTGCTTACACTTCTACAAAGCAAACAAGTAAAAAGAATAAAAGTAAAAAGACTGTAAATTACCAACTTCTAATGAGGATTTCAAATGATGCTCCTTATATGCTTCCATCACGGTGACCAACACCACATTATTGCTCTAGATGACTGCAATAACACTCACCCAAGACAACTTCTTGCATGTTTCACAATTCTTGTTTCACCCACTTCCCTTTTTAGGGGGTTCTCCTTCAACATCCTTACAAGCCACTGTGGCTTTCCTGTTGAGAACATAAGATACCCTATAATCACTTCAAACACCATTCCACATCCGTAGCCCATCAACACAACTTTCCAACCAAAGCAATCTTAGGAACGTGCACCATCTTCTAATAATGAGGGTGATCTTGATGTTTCATTGGTGCCGCAATGATTTGGCAATGGAAATCCACACAATTCCTTCATATGAAGTATTTGGGAAAGTATCAAAGTCATTGTCTCGAGGTATAGGTCCCACAAGTTGTTTCCTCGATAAGTTTATCACTTGAAGAAAATTCAAACTTGTCAACTGCCATGGAATCTTTCGAACAAGCTTGTTAGAAGAGAGGTCTAAGGATTCAAGAGCATGTAATTAAGTTTTCTAACTCAGGAGGAATCCAACCTACTAGATTGTTGTGAGAAAGGTTGAGGAGTTAAAGTGCATGCAACTTTCCAATTATTTTTGGAAATTTTCCACTGAAGCTATTATTTGAGAAATCAATGGCAGTGAAAATAGTAATAATTTTTACAAATTCAATTTGAAATCCTTTAAGTGTCATAATCATAGAGTCTTGATAGTAATCTTCACCCACTTATTGCAACTTTTCACCAATATCATCAATCTTCATCATTGCATTGAGATTTTCGAAATACCTGACTTGCAAAGAACCACTAAAATTGTTATTTAGGATATCAAAAATTCTCAAATTAGGAAACAAACTGTTAGCCTTAAAAGAATTCCATATGGAACCATAAAATTGATTGGAATGAAGAATGAGAACTTGCAACTTAGGAAGACTTCCCAACCAATATGGGAATGTATTAGTTATCTTGTTCTTTCCAAGATCAAGAACTTCAAGCATGGTACAATTGACCAAAGATTGTGATATTGGCCCTTCCAATCCATTTCCATTGAAGTTAAGGGTCCTAAAATGTTGCCTTTTGCAAACATTGCTAGAATAGTGCCATGAAATTTATTCTTCCGCAGATCCAAAACATGAAGACTGCTAATGTTTCCCATGCATTCCAGAATGGTACCACTCATGTTATTATTGGAAAGATCTAGAATTTTAATGATAGTCAATTTTTAGATCAGGTGTGGTATTTCCCTAGTGAAATTGTTGTTTGACAATGAAAACAAACTCAACTTGGGTGGTGGTATTGGAAGTGGTCCTTTGAGCAAGTTGGAATGAAGGTCTAAATATTCAAGATTTTTCCACGGAAGGAGCACTATGTCGGTCAGGCAGTTGTGGAAAAGATTTAACCAATACAAAGTATCCTTTTCAATATCCCCCATTCAATTGGGAACTCGACCATGGAGTTTATTATCTGAAATGTCCAGATATCCTAATTGATCTAGACTTCTTAGGAATTCTGGGAACTCAATTAAGTTGCAAGCAGATAAATCCAATGACTCAAGTTTGAGTAAGGAAGAGTTGACTTTGAATGAGGTGCTCATTGAAATTTGAGGATTATTAGAAAGGTCCAAATCTTCTAATTAAGTTGCAAGCGGATAAATACGAAGACTTAAGTTTGGGCATGAAAGAGTCAACTTTGAATTTGGTGCTAACTGATATTTGAGAATTATTTGGAAGATGGAGCATCTCAAGGTTTTTGAGCTTTGCAAACATGTAATATTCTACATTGACACTTAAATTGTTTGACCAAAGATACAAATGAGTTAGATTAACAAGTTCAAAGATTGAGCTTGGAATAGATCCTTGCAACCTATTGTTTCCCAATTCAATCCATTGCAATGAATTACTCTGAAATTCATCAACTGGCCAACTAAGTTTATTACCACTGAGATCCATCAACTTCAATGATGGTAGAGTGAATAACCAAGATGGTATGGAACCAGTGAAGGCGTTATCAAATAAAACAATATAAACTAAATTTTGAAGGCCACTTACATGGGAAGGGATTTGACCAACTAGTTGATTACTTCCTAAATCTAGAAAAGAAAGTTGGGTAAGGTTGACGAAAATATCTAAAAATTCACCAATGAAATTATTGTGTGAAAGATATAACTGACAGAGGTGTTTAAGATTTGAAAGAAATGATGGATATGACCAGTAAAATTGTTATGGTGTAGGCCTAAATAAGTAAGTTGTGAAAGGTTTCCAAGTGATGCAGGAACTAACCCATAGAGTGTGCGGTTATCAAGACCCAAATGCTACAAAGACATGAGCTTTTCGATTGAATTAGGTAATTCTCTTGACAAACTCATGTCAGAGACATCCAAAAACTTGAGAAGGATGCTGCAATTAACCTTGGGAAGGTTACTTGTCAAGTTGGAGTTATATGCTAAATTGAGGAGTTGTAGATTTGGCAGATGGAAGATGCTATCTCGAAAGTTCCCTCGCAATCCACATTCATTGAGACTTAGAGAAGTTAGAAAGGAAGATAGATTAGTAAAGGAACTAGGCATGATCTTGGACATTTGCACATTATCCAAAATTAGCTCTGTTAGGCCAATCAGATTTTGAACTAACCCTTTCCAAATAGGAGTTTCAAGGCTCAAGTTATTTTTACAACGATAATCATACGAAGAGAGGCCAAGGGAAACCAATTTAGACAGGTGGGAGATTTCGAATGGAATATGATCACTAAATTTTGAGCTTGAGAGATTAAGGTGTGTCAAACTGGGAAATCGAGAAAAATAAGAAGAGATGGGAGAGTTATTGAAATCATTGAAAGCAAGGTTGAGAGTTTGGAGGTGGGAAAAGAGAAACAGGGTAGTGTTGGAAGGGATGTTGCCATGAAGCCAACTACAACTAAGGTGAAGCCCAACCACTTGACTAGTTAGAGGATCAGATCTGACCCTATCCTATGAGCAATAATCAATATCCTCTTTCCAAGACAAAGTTTTTGTATAAGAAGGAGACCTTCCATCACAATATGGTGGCATCTCAATTTCAAAATATGAATATTTCTTGTAGAGATCACAATCAAAGTTTGAAATATTGATGAAGGAAAAAGTTGTTTAAATTGGAGCAATGCAGAACTCTGGTCATGAGAACAGAGCATTATAGAAGAAGCACAAGAATACAAGAGCAATAACTGAAGGCAGAAAAGTTGACAAGCAAGCTTTAGGCCGCCCATCTTTTCTTATGAAAAATTACAACAACAAACGTGAGTATTTATAGAAATTTGGAGAAGACCAGTCACTATAGTCAGTGGAGCAATCTTTAACATCTATTTCCTATTTTTTTTCTCTGTAAACTCCATCATTTTCTTTCTCTTTGTCAACTATTTCCTAGTTTTTTACAATTTAATAAAATTTTATCTATTTCTTTATAACTTGCAATCAACTACAATAATTCAAATCCAAAAATCTAATAGAGACAAATAACTTTTTTTCTATATAAAAAAACTTTGACCTTGTAAAGTTACACGCTAATGTTTCAATGTTGACTATTATCTATTTTAAGTTTCTTTTCAACTTTATGCTTTTCTTTTGTCTCTTGTTTGTTCTTCTTTTCCCATTGCATACGCATGAGGTAGTGGCCAACGAAGCATTTTGTTTGTTTGTTTTTTTAATTACTTGGCAAAAGCTAAGGAAAAAAAAGCTTTCAACGTGTTCATTTACTGGCTTTTGACCCAATGACAACCTAAAAATAATGCTATTGTTTTAAACATCAAAACCCAAATATTATTAATAAATATTACCGTTGGTGTTAACGTGTGACACTCTTGCATGTGCCATGCATATGATAATTTTGACCAACTTGTGATAAAACTAGAATGTTATATTGTTTCTTATTTTACTGTTTCTAGAAGTATATTTTAAAAAGTATTTGATTCATAATAAATATCTCCTTAGATTACGACATTATTTAATGTATCCTAATTAAAATAGAAGTATATTTATGTATGTCCTATTTTATTTAGGAGTTATCACTTCCTATTATATTGATCCTTATCCTAATTTGAGTTTGATTAGGATTTCTACAGGATTTTAAGGAGATTACGATCAAACATCCCACTATATATATAATGTTATGTTTACATAACATATAGGTTGATGGTGCGTGTCACGACATTCCAAGAATTAAGAGGAGAGCTTCAACGCAGATTGGGATGCTTCTTTGATTTGAATTGATGAGTGTTTATTCATGTATGAGAGATTGTAATCATGTATGAATTTAGATTAAGTCTGTCTGAGTTAGTATACACTTGAGAGAACTTGCAAGTTAAGTGTTTATGTAATTCAGCGTCAGACATCGTGATTATGCTTTACTTAACAGTTTGTTGTTAAGTTATTAGCAATAGAGAGTGGGCAGTATCACTAGAGTTTAATATTTTGGCGAGATTTTGTTTTACAAAAGTTAGGTCAGTGTGTGAGAGTGAGTCAGTACTGCAAACGATCCTAAAGATTGTACAAACAAGAACTTAGTGAATTGCAGCTCTAAAGCTGTCAGTGGATATAAGTTTTAAAACCAAACCACGCAAAATCCTCTTGTTCCATTTTATTTTAGAGTTTACTGTTATATTACTTATAACGTCATACTTTTAGAACTAACAATTGGTATCAGGGCAGGTTCATTGATATACAAGTGAAGAAAAGATCACATTGATTTGGAGGGATAAATTTTATTCATAATGAAGGATCTGGAACACAATTACCTATTCTTGATTATGATAATTATTCATATTGGAACGTAAGAATGATGATGTATACCAAATCTCTTGATGACAGGGCGTGGACCAGTGTGCAAAAAGGATGGACACCACCAACAAAATTGAATGCTTTTGATGATTCTGAACCCAAACTTGAGGAGGAATGGACTGATGAAGAATACCGACGTTCAAGTTGGAACTCAAAAGCTCTTAATGCAATTTTTGCTGTTGTGGACTTAAATAACTTTTGACAGATTTCAAGGTGCAAAATGGCCAAAGAGGCTTGGGACATTCTTGACGTAAAACATGAAGGTACTATATCTATTAAAAGATCTAAATTGATGAGACTGAATTCACAATTTGAAAACTTGATGATGCATAAGGATTAGTCAATTTTTGAGTTTTATTCTAAGATATGTCACATCACCAATTCTGCAAACATGCTTGGCAAGACTTTCACTGATGACGAAATTTTTAGCAAAATAATCAGATCTGTTCCAGACAAGTTTCAACCTAAAATTTCAGCCATTGTGGAAGTTAAAAACACTGATGAGCTAAGGGTCGATGAACTGATTGGCATTAATCATAGTACTAGGAAGCAAAAAGGGAAAAGCATTATATTCAATGTTAAAACCGAAAAATTTGATGATGAAAGTAATGATGAGCTTAATGAAACTGATTCCAAACAGATTGCTTTTCTAACAAAAAATTATGTTAAGTTCATGAAAAAGAATCAAGGAAAGCCATTCAAATGAAGATAAGTTCCAAAAATTCAACAAGGAGAATGACAAGAAGAAATCGAAGCAGCCTAATAAGAAAGGACAGATTCAGTATTATGAATGTTCTGGTTATGGGCATATTCAATCTGAATATGCTAATCTCAAATAGAAGAACAAAGGCTTGACAGCTGCCTTGAGTGATGACTCAAAATCTGATTCAGAAGATCAAGAATACATGAGTAATTTTGTTGCATTTACAACATCTGCAGCTGATAAAGGGAAAGTTGTTATGACTGACATAATAGAATATTGCAGAACCAATGTTGATCATTCAGATATAGAAGATGATCTAGAATACTATCAAGAGATACAAGAAACTTATAATGCACTCTATAGTGAATGGCTGAGTCAGAAAGAAGAAATCAAAACTTTGAAGAAGGAGATTGAAGTGCTTAAATGTGAAAATCTTATGCTGAAAACTGTATCACAGAATGGAACTTGCCTTGAAAAACAAAACAGCACATATTGAGAAAATTACAAAGGAACTGAATGAGATCAAAAGATGTGTTGATCAACTCAGAATTGGGGCAGCTAAACTTGATCAGGTCTTGAGTCTTGGAAGAGACAATTCCAACAAACATGGATTGGGGTATACAGAAGGTAATGTTGTATCCTCATAAACAACAGTGTTTGTAGAAGCTTCAACATCAGGTAAAAATTCTAAATCTAACTCAGAAAGGTCAAGTCCTAGTCCAAAAAGCAATGAAACATTTGTCTCCCCTCTAAGCTCTTTCAAATCTAGTCCTGAAAATGTAAGAAAATTCATTCCAACTTGTTATTTTTGCGGCAAAAAGGGACATATTAGACCTATATGTTTTAAATTATTGAATCTTTTGCATGAAAGATCAAAATAGTTCACACTATTACCAAGGACACAATTGCAACAGGTTAGGAAAGAGAAGATAGTCTGCAAAGTTGCTTTTACTGCTCTTGAACTTTCTTCCAACAATTTGTGGTATTTTGATAGTGGTTGTTCCAGGCACATGACTGGAAATAAGCAGTTTTTGAAAGATTTTGAAGCATGCAGGGAAGGAAATGTCACTTATGTAGATGAAGCAAAGAGTGAGATCATTGGCAAAGGCACTTTGAATGTCAAAGGACTACCCAACTACCAAAATGTCTTGCTGGTAGAAGGTTTGAAAGCTAATCTAATTAGTATTAGCCAGATATGTGATGACAAGTATATTGTTAATTTCACACAAAACAAATGCATGATTTTAGACAATTTTGGTAAATGCATTTTAGAAGGAAATATATCTTCAGATAATTGTTATTTGGTAAAATTTGCATTTAAAGCTAAGATTTCAGATTTAGAATTGTGGTGTAAAAAATTAGGCGACTTAAATCAAGAATTGATGACAAAATTAATGAAATTTGTGGACCATGTCAAATGGGAAAACAAATTAGAAGTGCACACAAATCTATTCCACATCTTAGCACATCCAAAATTCTTGATTTGATTCACATGGATCTTGATAAGTGTATATTTATATATCATTTTCATATCAATTCGTCCATGTTTCTTTGCTATATTCCTTGGTATTTTTATGTTTTTGTGTGGTTTTGATGTTTGTAGGAGTTTTGGAGCAACTTGCACAAAAATGGAGTAAAACCCTTCATTTTCACCTCTGCTAGTCAACCATCTTCTCGGATTTAATTGTATTGATATACAATGAACCCGATGACATATCATATACCGTTGAAAAGCTCTCGAAGTCTACTTTTTGGAGAAATTTACGGTTTATGAATCCATTCAGTGTACCGAAAGTTGTAATCAAAACAGTGTGAGAAGTGTAGAAATGTAATTCCACACATCACTGTAGCATGTATAATACGGGACACTGTAGCACGTTACTGTAGCAGAGTATTTAAACACATTTTAGGGTTTTATTTTGATAACTTGAAGAGGGGAGAACGTGGAGGAGGCTGCATCTCTGGATTTCTCTCATCTCTTGGAGTTCTTGAAGGAGATTGAAGGCTTGGAAAGAGGAAGAACTACAAATCCTAAGAGATTTCATCAGATTTGCTAAGTTTATCATTTCCCTTTCAATTTCTGGAATAGCTATATGTTGTATTGTATTTATGACATTCTTAAACATGTGTAACTGAATCTGAATTGGTTGAGGGTGATTTCAAAGCCCCTGATATGGTTTTTGTGAGTTGATTGTGCAAGAAGTTGTTATCCAATTCTCTAATTGAAGTTGCTTGTATTTTCCCATGTTTAATGCTTATGATTGCTTGCTGGATTGTATTTGGGTGGCCAACTGAATATAATCTGGATATTGTCTATTGCTAGACTAGAAATCTTGATCCGTAATTGTCTTGAATTTCTAATCATTAGTAGCAAAATTGTGATCAGAGATTGCAATTGGAGAATACAACCTAAGTTAAATAATCCGAGCTTGTGTGTTTATTGCTTAGATCAACCTATCTTTCTTATCGTAATGCATCCATTGAATTAAATTTAGAGAGCTTGTTCTAGGTTGTTTAATGGATAGAGATTAAATAAAGAGCCTGTTTTATTTAACAACAAAGTAAGGAAAGATTGGGATAACAGAGCTTGTTGTTATCTACGGTTGATAATTTCAATGCTGTAATTGGATGACAATTCTATGATTAATTCGCAAATCCATATCTTGTGGCAGAGAATGATCCCTTAACCAGATTTCTCTCATTGATCTTTCATTCAAATTAACTTCTGTTTTGTTATTCTTAATTTGCATTCTTATTTCATTTAGTTAATCATTCAACAAAACCCCCCCATTTAGTTAATTGTTGCTGTAAATAACAAATTCAATTAGAATCAATCCTCGTGGGAACGATATCTTACTTATCACTTTATTACTTGTGCGACTAGTATACTTGCTAGTTTCGAACGCATCAAGTTTTTGGCGCCGTTGCCGGGGATTGATTTTCTAATCGATTTGTTATTTTGTTTTCATTGTTGATTCATATTTTTGTTTGTTTTTCTTTTTTGATTGTTTGTGTTTTAGATGACATGGCAGTAAACCTCCATCAATTCAGTGGCAGATTTGAGCCACAACTACCATGGAGAGTAAATGAGGTAAGCACTCCAAACATTGAACAATAACTTTCTGAGTTAACTTCTCTTGTGGAAAACATGGCTGTAGGACATATGCAGAAATCTTATGCATGTGAGGTATATTCTACCATGGAGCATCCAATCGACATGTATCCAACTTTGCAAGGAGATATGGAACAAGCCAATACCATGGATAGATTTCCAAGACAAACAAGGCAATGGTATGATCTCTTCTCTAACACTTGTAATGCTGGATGGGAAGATCACCCTAATTTCAGTTACTGGAATCATCAACCAATTGCCCCAAATGCCATACCAAATCGGCCACAAGGTTTTAATCAACTTGCACTTAGTGCAGCAACCATTTCAAATGCAATCACCACCAATGCCACAGCCAGCACCACAACCAGCTTCAGAAAACTCAGGTATGTCACTCCAGGATATTGTTAATGCACTTGCCACTAACACAATGCAATTCCAGCAGGAAACTGGGGCAAGTATCCGAAAACCTGACAAATCAAATGGGACAATTGGCCACTAGCATGAGCAAATTCGAGGGCCAAGGCTCAGAAGAATTATCTTGTCAAACGGTGATCAATCCAAGAGAGAATTCTTGTGCGATAACTTTGCAAAATGAAGAGCAATTAGATGTCCTGCCAAAGAAATCACAAACTGATGAAGGAGATGACACCACTTCCACCATGAACAAAACACTGACTTCTCAGGTAAATCCTATAACTCCCATTCCTTCATATGTTTCTCCTCCACTTTTTCCTAGTAGATTTGCAAATCGAAGGAGGAACAAGAACAAGAAATCCTGGAAACTTCTCACAAAATCGAGGTAAATATACCACTTCTGGATGCTATCGAGCAAGTACCTCATTATACAAAATGTCTCAAGGAGTTATGCACCAGCAAAAGAAAGTTAAAAAGAAATGAGAAAGTAAGTGTGGGGGAAGATGTTTCAGCTGTATTGCAAAGGAAAATTCCTCCAAAGTGCAAAGATCCAGGTACGTTCACCATGCCATGCACCATTGGTAAAACCAAGTTTGAAAGAGTTATGTTAGATTTACGAGCATCTATTAATGTCATGCCATATTCTCTTTATGCTTCTTTAAATCTTGGACCTTTTGCGAAAACTGGTATTACCATTCAGTTTGCTGATCATTTTAATGCATATCCCAAAAGAGTTTTGGAAGATGTACTTGTGCAGGTGAATCAATTGGTTTTCCCAGCAGACTTCTATGTTCTTAAAATAGAGGATGAGACATCTCCTAATCTAACACCGATTCTTTTAGGGAGACCATTCTCGAAAACTGCTAGAACCAAGATTGATGTTCATGATGGCACTCTCACCATAGAGTTTGATGGCAAGGTGATCCATTTCAATATTTTTGAGGCAATGAGGTACCCTAGTGACTTATATTCTGTTTTTGTAGTTGACGTTACTGATTCTCTGCCACAACAATGTTTTGAGTTAACTCGCAAGAATGGATTGGATATAGCTATTAATGAGCACATAGGGACAGAAAATTCTAAGGAGTCAGAAATTTTGATACAAGCAAAGAAATGAAGGAAGTTGTGACAAGCTTAGATGAAACCATCGCAATAACCACAAATAGGTATGATGTTTCGTACATTCAATTTCCTTTATCTAATGAGAAAATTCTTCCTTCTGTGATGACAGCCCCTGCCTTGGAGCTTAAGCTTCTTCCAGATCATTTGAGGCATGGATTCTTGAGTGAGAATGATCCTTTGCCAATTATAATAGAAATGGGCCTTGCACGAATACAAGAAAAGAAACTCGTCCGAATACTTACAGACCACAAAACAGCTATTGGGTGGACGATTGTTGACATCCAAGGCCCAGCCATATGCATGTACCGTATCTTGTTGGAAAAAGGATCCAAGCCCACTAGAGAAGCACAGCGAAGATTGGACCCTGCCATGATGGAACCAACGTCGGGCTGAGGACGTTAAACCAAGCGCTTATTGGGAGGCACCCCAATGTTTTTGAAACATAAATAAAAAGAGACAAAGAAAAGAAGGTAGTAACAATCAATTTTTGTGTCTCGAGGAGATTCCTTTCGTAGACCATCAAATTGACCAGGTTTTATCTCTCTTTGCCATCTGTCTTATTTGTTTTTTTATATTTTTTACTTGTTTTTGACTTTTGTTTGCTATTGTGTTGTTATCTCTTTTATGTGTCTTTAGTTTCGTTTCTGCTCTTTTCTTTTCCTTCCTTTTGTTTAATTTGATTATTCCGTACTTCGAATTCATTTGTGCAACAGCTTGAGGAACAACTGCAACAGCATGAGCATTGGCTTGGAAGGTTTTGAAGCGTGCTATCTTGGGAAGAATAGTACTTAAACGAATTACGGTAATATCTTATCTTTTTTTCCTCTTCAATGGATGCTGATATCTTTCTGTCGAACCTTCGTAAATATTTCCCTTCACTTCTTCAAAATGCTGTGTTTAAAATTTATAAAGTACGGATGACTAGACTTTGGGCATTGATGCTCCTAAATGTGCCTGCGGATATCCGATGGCTTATTGAAGCCAAGGTGAGATTGTTAGGTGAGCCTGACATTAATCTCGCAAAACACATGCCTGGTCTAGGAAAGAGCTACTACGCCAAGAGGCGAAGAGCGAAAAGGTTACAAGTATGTTATAAATGTGCTAGATGGAATTGTAACCAGACTTGTCGTTCATGAGGTTTTGCGTCTAGGAATAGAGAAGATAAACTTTCATTTATTAAGAATGGTTTGAGTAATGAGTCGTTGGATAATGTTTTTATTAACTCTTGAGTCTCATTCTTGTGGACTTGTTCAGCGTGAATTACTTAATCTGTGGACACAATTTCATGATGAATTACAGTGTTATAGTCTAGGAATCTAACTAAAAAATAACCTGTTTGCCTTTTAATAAGAACACTGGTGGAATCAAACCCCGACTCATGAAGGCGTTTCAGCGTTACTGGCGTAAAACACAGAGGAAGATTTGAGCCACAATCACAATTACTTGTATATTTTGAATGTGTGTTGTTTGTTGTCGAATTTATTTCTTCTTGTTTCGTTTGCTCTGTATTATCAATGTTGTCTTTGTGTTTTTGTTGTTGTTGATTTGTTTGTTTTCAATTTTAAGTTTTTCTTTTTGACAAACCTATGACTACCCCATGTCAAAGCACACTTGGAGACAAGTGTGGAGGTTTCGTCAACCTCCACCGAAAGTGTATCTCCATTTTTTATGCTTCACGTGGGAGACAAGTGTGGGAGTTTTGTCAACCCCCGCCGAAAGTGTATCTACATTTTTCATGCTTCACGTGGGAGATAAGTGTGTAGGTTTTGTCAAACCTCGCCGAAAGCATATCTCATTTTTTCAAATTTTGGGGCGATAAATCTGCATCAAGCAACCCTCACCGAAATTATGTCCCCATGTGTCAAATTTGAGAGCTTTACGTGTGTATATATCCATTCTGCATGTTTTCAAATGTCATTTTATAACCTGTCTTGCACTTGAATCATATAATACCTAACATGCATCATTGTCTTACACAAGTTTAGAGCACTTGTAGAAATGGAGAAAACACCAATTCGGCGATTCCAAAATATATGCGTATTTTGTGGATCGCAATTTGGTAAAGATGGAGATTTTACAACAGCAGCTCTTGATCTTGGTAGGACATTAGCTGCGAGGGTTTCAATTGATTTATGGAGGGGTGTCTTGGTTTAATGGGCGTGTTTGTGTCGCCGCTTTGCATCCTTGGGAGGAAGTAAAGTGCTCGCATTATCCCTAAACCATTAGTTGTGGCGAGATATCGTAGGCAACACCATGGGGGAAGAGTTACAGGTTTCTAGTATGCATGAGCGTATTGCACATATGGTCATTAAATCTGATGCATTTATAGCTTTGCCCTGTGGTTATGGTACATTTAGAGGAGATATTTCAAATCACCTCTTGGGCACAGCTAAACATCCATCGGAAACCCATTGGTTTGTTAAAATGTCAATATTTTTTGATATGGTTTGTTGTCTTTTCTGCTCATCAGTAGAAAAAAACTTCATCTCGACTCACAGTCCGTCTGAGGCAAATCCTGGTTACAGCTTCAACTAGCCAAGGGAGTTATTGTACATTAACAAGCATACCGTCTATTCGTTCGCCTGATCCAAAATAGCTCGATAGATTGGTTTTGGAGAAGGCTCAATATAGGCTAAACGATTTAACGCTCAATCTGTCATCTCTATCTCGGTTTGCGTTTGTTTTGTTTGCTTTCTTTTTATTGTGTTTATTTGAGAGTTTTAATGTTATTTCTTTTGAGCTTTTTCAGGTTATTTCTTTTGCCCCAGGTAATGTTTTCTAATCATGGCTTTTAGAGTGGTGGCTTAAAAAGTTCAAGTTCTCTTGAAACGCATTCTGGATCTCTTCAATCCATAATGGCTGAATAAGGAGGCTAACTTCTAAACTTTGTAGACCCATTCTAACTAACTTGTTTTTGTTTGCTGACTTGTTGAACTTTGTTATTTTATGAGTGAGTTTAGTTTTGCGTAATTTAGAGTTGTTATGTGTTTTTATCTTTATCAGTTTTGATTTAAAAAAAAAACAATTGTGGAAAAACCTGAGAATGGCAGAATATGGGTTTTCTTTAACCCTTGAAACGCATTCTCTCGACATAAATCTGTAGTTTGTTTATTTCATGTTGTTTGAAGTGTCTTGTATCTTGTTTTGTTCTTCCATAATAAAGGTATATAGGCTGGAAACCTTAAGTCTGCGGGCTACTGGTCCTAAGGATTGTTGAAATATACAATCTTGACTCATGTGTAACAACGTCGCGTACCTCTTTTCTTGCATTTTGTGGGTCGATGATAAGATGATGATTGAATTAAGAATAACTCTTGGAAAATGATAAATGATGCATGGATCTGTGTGCTTGAAATGTTTATTGTTTTTCGCTTTGCTTTTGATTCCTTGCGCAACATTGAGCACTGAGCTATTATCACTGAGTTATTTGTTCACTTAGAGAAAGTTTATGTAATTTAAATGTTTCTTCAGATTTCAATGAATTCGAGAACTTGTTTGATGGTCACTCAAGGCGAAATCCTAGGCTGTGCAACATTGGGGAAATGATTTAGGCCATCTTTGGACCGTTTGAACCTTAATAGCCAACCTTGACTAAAATTGATCCCTAGTTACCCCTTTGAGCCTCTGTAAACCTTTTTCTTTGTTAACTCACTAAAAAATTTCCTAACCTCAATTGAATTTGTTCCAAACAGTTTATCCCTTACCTATGAGCATGTAAATCATTCGCAATTACATTTTGAGCTATGTTCTGGTTTTGGGAAGTTAGAGGGGGTTGGATTATGCCATGAGCAATGCAAGTGAGTTTTATTATGTTTGTAAAAAAAAAAAAAAAAGAGAAAAAAAATCTGTACTTATCTTCCACGTACCTAAACATTGAGGACAATGTGTTGTTCAAGTGTGGGGGAGGGGAAGTGTAATAAAAAAAAGAAAAAAAAGAACAAAAGAAGAAGAATAAGAGATCTATACCCTTAAGTGTTCTTAAAAAGAATGAAACAACAAAGTGTGGGGGTGTAGTTTTCTTTTGTTTTCTGCAAAAAAAAAAAAAAAAGATTGAGTGTTCTAAATAAGTTTGGGGGAGTAACCTGGTGAATTGAAATAAAGTTGTGTTATAGGGTTGAGCTCTACATAGTCTTGAATGATTTATGTGTTTGTGGGTGATTTGAGCCAAATTATTATCCTTTATCATACCTTCACCCAAGCCAAACGTTACAAGCTTAATAAAGTCCTACTTGATCCTTGGTGTTGTGCATGTCTACATTAGTGGAGAGTGACTTGAAAAGCAGGCCTATGGAGTTCATTTATCTACACATCTTCAATATTAAATATGATTCATTTTTATGCATAAACTCATCCGGGTTACAAGTGATTAGGTGAGAATGGCTCTACACACACACACTTGAGGAATTGAAGTGAAGCGAAACTAATCTTTGGATAAAATTCTTGATCAAGTGCATTATTTTAAAGTTTTCCTTGGGTTATAATTAAGTACAATCTTTGAGGCCTATTTGCAAGACGAAGCATTTGTGTGTTTTAATTTTTTGTTGATTCTGTTTCGGTTTAGTTTATTTCATATTGTCGTAGTTGCTCGAGGACTAGCAAAGTCTAAGTGTGGGGAATTTGATAAGTGTCTATTTATATATCATTTTATATCAATTCGTCCATGTTTCTTTGCTATATTCCTTGGTATTTTTATGTTTTTGTGTGGTTTTGATGTTTGTAGGAGTTTTGGAGCAACTTGCACAAAAATGGAGTAAAACCCTTCATTTTCACCTCTGCTAGTCAACCATCTTCTCGGATTTAATTGTATTGATATACAATGAACCCGATGACATATCATATACCGTTGAAAAGCTCTCGAAGTCTACTTTTTGGAGAAATTTACGGTTTATGAATCCATTCAGTGTACCAAAAGTTGTAATCAAAACAGTGTGAAAGTGTAGAAATGTAATTCCACACATCACTGTAGCATGTATAATACGGGACACTGTAGCACGTTACTGTAGCAGAGTATTTAAACACATTTTAGGGTTTTATTTTATAACTTGAAGAGGGGAGAACGTGGAGGAGGCTGCATCTTTGGATTTCTCTCATCTCTTGGAGTTCTTGAAGGAGATTGAAGGCTTGGAAAGAGGAAGAACTACAAATCCTAAGAGATTTCATCAGATTTGCTAAGTTTATCATTTCCCTTTCAATTTCTGGAATTGCTATGTATTGTATTGTATTTATGACATTCTTGAACATGTGTAACTGAATCTGAATTGGTTGAGGGTGATTTCAAAGCCCTTGATATGGTTTTTGTGAATTGATTGTGCAAGGAATTGTTATCCAATTCTCTAATTGAAGTTGCTTGTATTTTCCCATATCTAATGCTTATGATTGCTTGCTGATTGTATTTGGAATGGCCAACTGAATATAATCTGGTTGTTGTCTATTGCTAGACTAGAAATCTTGATCCGTAATTGTCTTGAATTTCTAATCCTTAGTAGCAAAATTGTGATCAGAGATTGCAATTGGAGAATACAACCTAAGTTAAATAATCCGAGCTTGTGTGTTTATTGCTTAGATCAACCTATCTTTCTTATCGTAATGCATCCATTGAATTAAATTTAGAGAGCTTGTTCTAGGTTGTTTAATGGATAGAGATTAAATAAAGAGCCTGTTTTATTTAACAACAAAGTAAGGAAAGATTGGGATAACAGAGCTTGTTGTTATCTACGGTTGATAATTTCAATGGTGTAATTGGATGACAATTCTACAATTAATTCGCAAATCCATATCTTGTGGTAGAGAAGGATCCCTTAACCAGGTTACTCTCATTGATTTTTCACTCTATTTTACTTTGTGTTGTTTTATTGTGCATTTACATTAATATTTCATTTAGTTAATCCATCAACAAAACCCCCCCATTTATCTATTGTTGCTGTAAAATAACAAATTCAATTAGAATCAATCCTCGTGGGAACGATATCTTACTTATCACTTTATTACTTGTGCGACTAGTATACTTGCTAGTTTCAAACGCATCAGATCTTATGGGTCCTATGCAAATTGAAAGCATTACTGGTAAGAGATACATATTTATTTGTGTGGATGACTTTTCTAGAAATACTCGAGTTGATTTTATTAAAAAAAAAACTGACACTTTTGAAGCTTTCAAGAATCTTTGTGTTAAGCTTGAAAATGAGCAAAAGAAGAACATTAGCAGGATAGTAAGAATAAGAAGTGATCATGGCAAGGAGTTTGAAAACATTAAATATACTGACTTTTACAAATATCATGGAATTGAACATGAATTTTCAGCTCCCAAAACTCCTGAACAAAATGGCATTGTGGAAAGAAAAAATAGAACTCTTTAAGAGATGGTTAGAGTGATGCCTAATAGCAAAAAGTTGACCAAAAGACTATGGGCTGAAGCAATAAGCACTGCTTGTTATATTTCAAATAGAGTTTTTCTAAGACCTGGCACTAACTAGACACCTTATGAAACTTTAAAAGGAAGAAAACCTAGGAAATATTTTCATGTTTTTGGATGTAGGTGTTACATCTTAAATGACAAAGAGCAGTTAGGCAAATTAGATCCAAGAAGTGATGAAGGAGTTTTTGTGGGATATGCACAAAATAGCAAAGCTTTTCGAGCCTATAATCTTCGAACTGAGTCAGTCATAGAATCTACAAACGTAATATTTGATGACCTAGATGATTATGCTAAGTACTCACAAGAGGAGAGCATAACCAGCTTTACAGAAGATACTGAAAAATCATATTCTGATAGCAATAATAATAGAGACGATTCAGTTATGATAGAGGAAACAACGGTTGTTACATCAGGCACAACAATGACAACTGACAACTTAGATCTGAACAAAAACTTAATCAGAAATAAAGATGAAAGTAAAAATCCACCCACTTGGATACAGAAGGTACATCCAACCAGCTCTATCGTTGGAACACCAGAGGGAATGATGAAAACTAGGAGCAAGGGAAGAAATCAGGTAAGATTTGCATGTTATGTTTCATTAGTTGAACCAACTTATGTGAAAGAAGCCCTAAAAGAAGATGTTTGGATTCGGGCAATGCAAGATGAACTTAATCAGTTTAAAAGGAATGAAGTATGGGAATTAGTTCCTAGACCAGAAAATGCAAATGTCATTGGAATTAATGGATATTCAAAAATAAAACTGATGAAAGTGGTCAAGTAGTAAGAAATAAGGCTAGGCTAGTAGCACAAGGTTACACACAAGTAGAAGGCATAGACTTTGATGAAACCTTTGCACCAGTAGCTAGACTTGAGTCAATCAGATTACTACTTGCAATTACTTGTTAGCTTGATTTTAGTTGTACCAAATGGATGTTAAAACAGCCTTTTTGAATGGCTATCTCAATTAAGAAGTTTTTGTTGAACAGCCTAAGGGTTTTGAAGATCCTAAACATCCTGATTTTGTGTACAAATTCCATAAAGCTTTGCATGGGTTGAAACAAACTTCTAGAGCTTGGTATGAAAGGTTGACAAATTTTTTGATCAATAGAGGCTATAGTAGAGGCAGCAATGATAACACGTTGTTTATCAAACATGCATCTAACTATTTTATTGTTGCTCAAATATATGTAGATGACATTGTATTTGGATCAACTAACAAAAACAAAACTAATGAGTTTGTTAAGTTGATGAGCATAGTAGGAGAATTAAATTTCTTTCTTGGATTGTAGGTTAAACAAATGAATAATAGGATATTCATATCCCAATCAAAATATGCTAAAAGCCTTGTAAAGAAATTTGGACTTGAGAATGCAAAACCAATGAAAACTCCTATCAATATTAACCTGAAGCTTTCAAAAGACAATATAGGAAAAGAGGTTGATGCATGTTTATATAGAAGCACCATTGCCAGTTTGTTATACCTCACAGCAAGTAGACCAGACTTGTGTTGTAGTGTAGGACTTTGTGCAAGATTTCAAGCAAATCCCAAGGAATCACATCTAGTAGCAGCTCAGAGAATCATCAGGTATGTACATGAAACCCATGATTATGGTATATAGTTTTCTAAATATACAAATGATCATCTTGCAGGGTTTAGTGATGCTAATTGGGCAGAAAATGTAGTTGACAAGGAGAGCACATCAAGAGGATGTTTTTATCTTGGTACTAACTTAGTTTCTTGACACAGCAAAAAGTAGAATTCTATTTCTTTGTCTACTGTTGAAGCTGAATACATAACAGTAGGAAGTTGTTGCACATAACTACTTTGGATGAAGCAAATGTTGATGATTATGGCATTGAACAAAAACCTATAACTGTGTTTTGTGATAATACTAGTGCTATAAATATTTCCAAAAATCCTGTTCAATATTCTAGAACAAAACACATTGAGATAAGATACCATTTTGTAAGGGAACTTGTAGAGTCTAAGGTGATACACATTGAACACATCTCCACTAATAAAAAATTAGCTAACTTGTTCACTAAGGCATTGGATACGACAAGATTTGAGAATCTAAGAAAGACCTTAGGCATCTATCAGTTTCTAAATAAGCATTGCTTGCTGTTATGTTAATTATATCTGTAATATCATAAGTATTCTTTTAATTAAGAATGTGTGACCTGTAATATAAAATAGTGTGAATGTTAAGATACTGGTTTAAAATGCAGAGAGGGTTACCAATATATGATGTGTGAAGGCCATTATTGAGAGTAACCTCAGGGTATCTAAGAAATATATTGAGGTCACACACTCAAATGAAAAGAGCTACCTCTATATTGTGGGAAAGCTACTGTATTTATAATCCAATGTGATTAATTTTTAATATGTCAAAATAATATTTTTGACATCTCAATTGATTAAAAAATAAATGAAAACAGCTTTCATATGGAGATAATAAACAGCTCTGAAATATGCTTCTTTAGAATGATTCATATGATGTCCAGATATTGTTGTTATGGTGCATGTAATTATTTTCTGTTATGGTCTTTATATCATACGATGCTCTTTGTGCCTATCTGAAATTTGACTTTTCTTGTGTGTCTATGTGTCAAAATGTCTTGTCAGCTTTGTTGAATTGAGGGGGAGAAACTTCAGTGGTGAAAATCCTAACTCTATTAGAATTCCTTATTTTAATAGAAATCAAATTTTAAATTTTTGTTCATTAATGATATTTATTAAGTAGTTTTGAAAAAGGATTTAAATTAGAATTTTATGGGAAACGAAATCGTATTAAAATCAGTCTCTTCCCAAGTATATCATAAATACAGTTAGGGCTCTCTTTGTTCATATCATACTCGATCAACTGTGTCTCCAATCTCTCTCGTCTCGCTTCTTTGCTTCAGCAAGATCTTGCAGCCCTCAAACCCTAGCAATGGCGACATCTTTTGAATCCTCAAAGGCCACCAGTACATCATCTTCCCAACACGACTTTGGTCACAACAGTAGAGGCAGCTCTTAGTCGTCTAAGTCACAACAACAACGTGCAGAGATCTCGATTGATCTTGTAATGAGTGAAGATGAGTCAATTCCTGTCAAACGAATGAAAGACAAAGTGAAGCCAAAGTTCAACAAGTTCCTCTCACCAGCTGTTAAGCAGAATTTCTTGAAGTGTGCATCAAAGAGGAAGTTACAGATAGAAAGGCCAGTAAGGCTAATCGACTTCAACAAGTATGGTTTGAGTGAACTCCCTGAGTCTATTTACTAGACTCGAATGGTAAACAACTTCCTAACCCCTGTTAAGTCTTTAATTCAAGAGTTTTATACGAATATCACTGCTTCCATTGATGACCTGAAGAGC
The DNA here is from genome assembly GCA_013180625.2 of Boswellia sacra. NCBI lineage: Eukaryota > Viridiplantae > Streptophyta > Magnoliopsida > Sapindales > Burseraceae > Boswellia > Boswellia sacra. The sequence goes on from SNVD02005923.1 coordinate 170,996, forward strand.
TATCATTATCACAAAGTATATTATAGAGGAAAGTTTGTGAAATTTTCACCGAATGTCATCAACACATTCTTTGATATACCAATAGGCAGTTTGCACTCTGTTGAAGAAAACTTTGATATGGCAGTTATGGTTAAGGAATTAACTAGTCAAGAGGATATAATTTAGAATCCTAGAGATGGCATTGATCAACAATAACTTAGAAAGAAGTATAAGGTTCTACATAAAATTGCTCAGTTTGATTGGTTTCCCTCTTCACACCAGAACCAGGTTAGGGAAGATAGAGCAGAATTTCTATTCTGTTTGGGCACCAATAAACTTATTAATCTAGGTTTATAGATTTATAGGATGATTGTTCATATTACACCATATAAATATGATTACCATTTGCTTGTCTTTCCTTGTTAAATTCAAGGTATTCTAGCTCAAAATGGTATTCCCATTAGCCCCAAAGAACACACTGAAATTTTGTCCAAGTCAATCACAAAAGGATTTTTGGATCGACTACATGATAAAACTGATATGCTTGTACCTGAACCAAAACCAAGATGAGTCTACAATAATCCAATGAGCAATTTGGAAGAGCAGCTTGCTTTGATCAATTGTGTTTCGACTAATATAGTGTAGGATTTTAAGGATATCAAAGCCAAGCAGTCTGTTTTAGAGGCAAAACTTGTAAGACAATCTGTTACAACAGAAGAATCACAACCTATGGAAACTGAAGATGTGGTACATGAGTAGTCTGTTGAGCAAATGCCAGAGATTGATGAGCAAATGCCTGAGGCAGTTGAGCAAATGCCTACAGAGGATAAAGATGAACAACCTACTGTTGAGCCCGACATAAAAGCAGAAAAGAAGATGAAGAAAAAGAAATGCAAGAAGCAAGCTAAAGGAACTAATTTGAAAGGCAACAAGAAGGTTAAAGTGGTGAAGAAAAAGTATGACAAAAAGAAGAAGAAAATTGAAACAGGAGTCATAGAATTGAGGAATGAATCCTTGTCAGATGAACCAACTCAAGTCAAACCCGAAATGTCATTGCCTTCACCACCTGCTGAAGTAGAATCTGATATTGCACCAGTCTCTGAAGCACAGCAACATGTCTTTCCACCACTACAGTCACCTCTACCTGGAGCAAAAATCACACCAAGTGCAAAGCACACACAGGCACCCATTCCTGAAGCAGACACAACAGAACCAGTCATAGCACTTCCACCTCAACTTGTAGCAGAATCACATTTAGATCTACAACAACTTATTATTGAGTCACAGCCAACAGAAACAAGTGCTGACAGACTTGACAAGGAAATCCGCAAGATTGTGGTAGCGGTCACTACCACTTCATCAGATACAACTAAAGCACAACCCACTCCTGTGGCTTTTGAACAGCCTACACCCACCACTACTAGGAAAAGGTTCAAAGTAAAGGTTAGACGATTCAAAAAGCAACCTGGTAGTTCCTCTTCCCCTTCTGTTCACAAGTCTCCACAACTTTGTTAATTTTTTTTTGGAACTTGTTCTAAAAACAAACGGGAGAAGAAGTTTATGCTGATAAATTTGTCTGTTTTGCTACTGCTAATTCTATCTGTTTTGATTTTTTTTTTTTTTGTTGCTTCTCCTTTACTTGAAGGGTAGTAAGTAAGGGGGAGTGAAGAGTTTTTACATGTGTATTTGAACTATTTTATGCTTTGTGTTTTTAACTTATTACTTTACTGTGTTTTATGTTATTATCTACATATTTCATTTGATTGATGTTTATATCACATTTTGTTAGTTATTCTGATCATGATTTAGTTGAAGTGTTGGTTGACAGGATTGTCAACTTCACTTTATTTTGTTTTGTAGGAATTACAGATTCAGACATTGTGTTGTTATGTGCTTTGTAACTGCACACTTGTTATTTCTTTAAGCATGTTATTTTCTGTTTACTAGATCATGATTGCTTATAATTATTTTTTCTGACTTATCTTTGTTTCTTTAAGCAATGATATTCTTTGATCAGAAACAGTTTGGCGTTTTCATCACAAGTTGCCAAAAGGGGGAGATTGTTGGTGTCAAAGTGTTACACTCTTGTATGTGCCATGCACATGATAATGTTGACCAGCTTGTGATAAAACTAGAATGTTATATTGTTTCTTATTTAACTGTTTCTAGAAGTATATTTTAGGAAGTATTTGATTTAAAATAAATATCTCCTTAGATTATGATATTATTTAATGTATCCTAGTTAAAATAGAAGTATATTTATGTGTGTCCTATTTTATTTAGGAGTTACTTATATCACTTCCTATTGTATTGATACTTATCATAATTTGAGTTTGTTTAGGATTTCTACAGGATTTTAAGGAGATTACGATCAGACATCCCACTATATATATAATGTTATGTTTACATAACATATAGGTTGATGGTGTGTGTCACGACATTCCAAGAATTAAGAGCAGAGCTTCAATGTATATTGAAATGCTTCTTTGAATTGATTTGATGAGTGTTTATTCATGTATGAGAGGTTGTAATCATGCATGAATTTTGATTTAGTCTATCTGAGTTAGTATACACTTGAGAGAACTTGCGAGTTAAGTGTTTATGTAATTCAGCGTTAGACATCATGGTTATGTTTTACTTAACAGTGTGTTGTTAAGTTATTAGCGACAGAGAGTGGGCAGTGTCACTAAAGTTTAAGATCTTGGCAAGATTTTCTTTTACAAAGATTAGGTCAGTGTATGAAGTGAGTCAGCACTGTAAACGATCATAAAGATTGTAAAAACAAGAACTTAGTGAATTATAACTCTAAAGCTGTCCGTGGATGCAGGTTTTAAAATCAAACCACATAAAATCCTCATGTGTCATTTTACTGTAGAGTTTACTGTTATATTACTCGTAACTTCATACTTCTAGAACTAACAATTACTACGTATCCCAAATTTTAACTTTCAATCCAAAATTTATATGTCCCAAATGATAGGACTTGATACATAAAAATTGAATTAATATGATAAATGATTGTATTAATTGTGATGAATGATATAAGTTTTAAAAAAATTTTGTTACATCACTTGAGATACTAATTAAACTTAAAATATAATTTGGGAAGTATGGATATAATATAACTCATGTTTAATACACTTAGATATCATATATATTGTCAAAAAGATATTAACACATAAACTTTATTTTTTGTATACCAAAATTAAAGAATTGCAAAAACAAAGTCTAATTAATATAGTATATACCTTATAGATAGCTTGATATGTTTAACATTTTTCTATTAAAAATTTGAAATATTTTTTTTTTTAATGCAGTATATATGAGAGAAAAGAGAATGTCATTAGGCCAAATCTTTATACCTAAAAGATTAATATATTTATCAAATTATTTTAAAGAAAATAATTTTTTAGCTTATTCTTAATTATCTAAAATTAAATTAATTACTATCTCATTATATCTAGTTGATTAAATTTTAAATTTTTATATTGGATTAAATTCATTGAATAAGCTTACTTCTTTTTTTTCTTTAAATGCAAGGAGTTCATTTTCGTCTCTTCATCAGTAAATGATTGACGAAAGTCATTAATAAAGGTATTCTCGATGACTTCAGAAATATTCATATATATGTTTTTTAAATTCACTTCCAGATCATTTTCACAAGTAACAAATTGTTAATAATTTAAAGAAAAAATTTAAAAAAAAAAGTAGATATATATACCAATGGCGTAATTAAATTTGAAAAATTTAAAAAAAATTAATCCCCTCTTGATAAAAAATCCTATAATAAAGAATATATACGACTACAAGCTGTTAAACATCTTGGCATCCGAGAGAGATAATCTAAAATATATTAGAACTTTCAACCTCCAAGTCTAATCAAATAATATCTTGTGCATTTGTTTTGACAGTATTCATCATCTTCTTCGGCAAAGACATGCTAAAAATTGAAGTTTGCAATCTTGACAAGTATAGCTTGTTTGTAGTCCCATGCCTTGAGATGGCTTGGTCAAATAAATATTATTTTCAAGTGGGTAATAATCAACTTCATGTACATTTAGATTAATATCTCATGAACCCGTCACTTGGGTCTGCGACATAAATTCAAAAAGTCACAATTGGAATGTGATCAGTCCGCACACTCAAATATCATACCCCAGACTTTCGGTAGATTCCAAATGATATTTTTCAGGTAGTGACAAAAATTTTAAAAATGAAATCTTATTATTGACTAGACTGAAATGATGTTACGGAGAAATTTGATATAAAAATTAATGCTATTATATACAATTTACTTTTAAGCATTTTTCTTCAGATAGCGATACACTTTCTAAAATTATCTTATAATCAAGCATCCTAAATGATATGTCATTATTTTAAATCATTCACCTGACAATTATTAATTGAATACACATATTTTAGGATACCAGATTTGAGATATAATTTGGGATTAATATTATCATTCTTTTCTTAATTGTGATCAAAACTTATTATATCTTCAATGCATTGACAACTTGGTATTAATGGTGAATTCAATCCATGAGGAATAAATAATATTTGCCATGATAAATAGACTTAAAATTAGTGGTACTACAAATATCCTAGCAAACTTTTGATGGAATCCAGTGAAAATGTTTCCACTCCACAGTATTCAATCAACATCTTCTTCAGGCAAAGACGAACTTGAAGTTTGAAATATTGACAACTATAGATTGTTCGTAGTCTCATGCCGTGAGAAGAGGGCTAGAGGACTTTCTTGAAAATTAAATTTATTTAGCTATCATGTACAAAGTCTTGGTCAAATAACTAGAAAATATGTACATTATTTTGATGGAGTAAATTAAAAATTATTTAAAAATAGGTCATTATTGTGTAATGAAAAAGAGGGTGAGAGAAAATTATAAGTTGAAGAAGTTAGGCACTAATAAGTCTTGGTCATGCAAGAACCATAAGTAGTTTTGCAAGTAGCTGTTTTAAGTCTGGATTGTTCAACTATTATCATTTTTCAAGTTATTAACTAATAAATCAAATAATTTTACATTCAATGAAACTGATCAAATTCTTCAAAATGAAATAAATTAACTAATAAAAACTTATGGGAAACAAAAATAGGTTATCCATTCACAATTATGATAATATTATAATAGTACTATGGGCGACGTCTAATCTCCAAATTAGTCACTTTTAAAACCAAGTCTTGGTTGCAAAAGTCTTCCCAAAGATTCCAAAAATACTTCATTAAGTGGTGCAATAGCAATTAAATTGATATTATCATCCACTAAAAAGAAGTGGCCAGGCTGTTCTTACATGACTAAATATAGTCACGGCTGATGGAGATATGTTGAGTCTTTGCTTCTTTTCTAAGTCAATGCAGCCCAGAAGTTCAATGTTTGTGTTTGTATTTAGCGTGGTATAGGGGCTAACATGTATTGAGATGACGAGACCCTAGCTTTCACTCGTGAGTCTAGGAGTGGGTCGTGTCATGTATGATAAAAACTACTTAGGATATTCTTAACTATATATCTTAAGATAATATATTAATACCACAATCAAGGAAGAAGGGTTTATTAAGGAAAAACAACTGTTTAAATTGGAGCAAAACAGAAGTATGATCATGAGAGCAGAGCGCTGCAAAAGAAGCATAGCAATGCAAGAGCAATATCTGAAAGGTACAAAAGAGGACAATCAAGCGTTAGGCCACTCATCTTTTCTCATCGAAAATTAGTTACAAGAACAAAGGGAAAAAAGGGAAATGAAATGTGTGAGTTTGATGACAATTTAAGTAGCAAAATTCATATATTATTTGAATTAGTGTATTAAATTAATTTTATTACATCACACACCACAGAATAGTGTAAATAAATCCATGTACTGCGTTGTGCACTAGAAAATATTTGAAAATAGTGAAGTTTTGTTGACTGACTGACCAATTAAAAGTAATCTTATTAATTGTTAGTAAAGTATAAAAGGAACAGAAAATACATAATTGTGAATGATGTTGATAAAAATTTTATATGCAACGACTTAAAAAAGTCCCATCAAATCTTCAGGTCATGCAGCAATGAGGACAAAAATATCAAAACTTGAGAAATCAATTTAAGTTCTGGTTACCTTACGGTACCAGTGTATTACAAATTAAGTGTCATGAATTTCTCTTTCTCAAGTAGTGCCAAAGACTATGAAAGTGGAATCTCTTTCTGGCTCCTCACTTCCGGTCGGTGCGCCTCCCTTTTTTGTTTTCTTTGATTTACAAGCTGGAATTGAACCAGCATCTCAGGTGGCTTTCCCGGCGCACTTCCCTTAATTTATTGATTGTGATATTTTGAAAGTTCTTTGGATCTATCTAGGTCCGACATCCTAGTATACAGCAATTCCCTGCTGGTTGTAAACCAGCTATCAGGAACCTTCCAGGCGAAGCATGAACGAACGGCCACCTGAACTGGACTCGGCAGTGGAAGAACTCGCTCCAGTGCAGCATTCGAGGGAAGGGGGCACCCTCTTACTTTCCTTGCATGGTTGGGAAGATAAGGACTGGTGCATACTCAACGCATGCCTTACGAAAGAGGATATAGCGCTTACCTCACCTCTTTTTGGGCTGGACTGCATTCCTGATAGTGAAGTAATGAATTGGGGCTTAGCGGGATCCCCATTAAGGATAAAGCAACCAACCCCCGCCGACCCAAGCAGTTTGAGCAAGCTTCGTACTACGTTCCGACTTGTCACTTTTGTTGACTAGACCGAATTTAATTGAGATTCTTCTGTCAGAATAAGTGGCTATATATGCTGGTCCTGCATTTGGCTAAACTCACCGAACGCTGATCTTCATTGTCCAGTAAGCATAAGTGCCTATGCTGGTCCTACATACTTTTGACTGAACTCAGTGAAGGCCGCCCATGGAGATATTTATGATGTCTTTGTTTCTCATTTTTTAAATCAATGAAACCGGCCCACAAATTCCATGTGGTGCTTGTATCTTGATGTATGATATACTAACAAAATTAGTAATAACAATATTGAAGCCCTCATATATAAAGACTTTTTTTGTTCTAATATATAATCTGAGTAATTTTACAAGATTAGTTGAATTAAAGACATTAAAGAGGATATATAAGGAATGGGACGACAAGAAGAATGGAATATAACATATATTATTTATTTAAGGGTGTGCTAGCTACAAAGCAATCGATTTCGCTGCTACAAAACAAAAAACTGAAGAAAAATAAAAAAATAAGAAGGCTGCAAATTACCAACATTATACTGAAGATTTCAGATGACGCTCTACATTGTTCCATCATATATGGTGATCAGTCAGCACACTCAAATATCATGCCCAAGGCTTTCGGTGGATTCCAAATGATATTTTTCAGGTAGTGACAAAAATTTTAAAAATAAAATTTTATTATTGACTAGACTAAATTAATTTTATGGAGAAATTTCATGTACAAATTAGTGCTATTATGTACACTTTGTTTTTAACCATTTTTCTTTAGGGTAGTAATACAGTTCTCAAAATTTTTCTAAAATCAAGCATCCCAAATGACATGTCATGATTGTCATGATTTTAAATCATTCACTCCATAATCACTAATTGAATACACATCTTTTAAGACACAAAATTTGAGATCTAATTTGGGATGAATATCATTGTTCTTTTCTTAATTGTGATTGAAAACTTATTATATCTCCAATGTACTGATCACTTAGTATCAATGGTGAATTCAATCCATGAGGAATAATTAATATTTGCCATGATAAATAGTCTTAAAATGAGTTGTACTACATATATCGTAGCAAATTTTGATGGAGTATAGTGCATATGTTTCCACTCCACAGTTTTCGATCATCAACTGCTCCAGGTAGAGACAAACTTGAAGTTTGAAATATTGACAATTATAGATTGTTCATAGTCTTATGCCGTAAGAAGAGGGCTAGATGACTTGCTCAAAGTTAAATTTACTTAGCTGTCATGTACAAAGTCTTGGTCTAATTCCTTGAAAATATGTACATTAATTTGAAGGAGTAAATTGAAAAATATTTTTAAATATGTAATAATTGTGTAATGAAAAAGAGGGTGAGAGAAAATTATAAGATGAAAAAGTTAGGCACTAATAATTCTTGGTCATGCAAGAACCAGAAGTAATTTTGTAAGTATAGTAGCTATTGAGTCTAGCTTGTTTGAATAATATCATTTTTCAAGTAATTAACTAATAAATCAAATAATTGTATATTCAATGAAATTGATCAAATTCTTCAAAATGAAATAAATTAACTAATAAAAACTTTCGGGAAACAAAAATAGATTATTCATTCACAGTTATGATAATATTATAGTAGTACCTACAAAAATAGATTATTCATTCAAAATTATAATAGTACCTGTTAGAATTATGGATCTCCTAAAACTCCATATTGGTATGATATTGTCCACTTTGGGCCTAATCCCACATGGATTTGCTTTTAGATTTTACCCAAAAGGTCTCATACCAATGAAGTACATGTCCATACTTATATGTCCATGATCCTTGCCATGTCTAGCTAATATGGGACTTTGGTTGCACACCCAACAATCGTCCCCTCAAACAAAAGACCATACTATTATGTATTTTTTCAGGCCTCACCTCAAACGATTATTTATCCTTCTAGTCCATTGAGGGATTGCCTACCTCAAGAGGTTGCTCTATCCGGTTGCAACATAGAGCCCATCCATGGATCTATTCGTGAGCTTAACTAGAGTCCACCACCTTCGTTTGGCACTCCGAGAATTTTCATCAAGTATTCTCCTGGCGAAGTCTGGGCTTGGGCTCTAATATCACTTGTTAAGACAATGGACCACACAAAACTCTGCATTGATATTATATTATCCACTTTGGGCCTAAGCCCTCAATGGTTTGTTTTTGGATTCTACCCAAAAAGCCTCATTACTTGTCCATACTCATATGCCCATGATCCTCCTCATGTTTAGCCAATATGGGACTTTGGTTGCACATCCAACAATACCTTAGCCGTCTATTCTCTAAATTAGTCACGCTTAAAACCAAGTCTTGGTTGCAAAAGTCCTCCAAAAGATACCAAAAATACATCATTAAGTGGTGCAATCCCAATTAAGTTGATAGTATTATCCAGTAAAAAGAAGTGGCCATGCCGTTCTTACAAAATTTTGACTAAAATATAGTGAAGGCTGATCGAGGTATGGTGAGTATTTGCTTCTTATTTTCTAAGTCAATGAAACCATCTTTTCTGATCGCAAATTACTTAATTATAGGAGCAATTTAAACGGCCGGGAAATAAGAGAAATCAAATGGGTGAGTTAATTTGATGACAATTTAAACAATACTATCCATTATTTGAATTAGTTTATTAGATTAATTTTATTAGACCACACACCACAGAATAGTGTAAATAAATCCACGTATTACGTTCTGTACTTGAAAATATTTAAGTAGTGAAGTTTTATTGAATGACTGACCAATTAAAAGTAATCATATTAATTGTTGGTAAAATATAAATGGAACAGAAAAGACATAATTATGAATGAGAGTGAAAAGTCTTTTTATGCAACGACTTAAAAATGTCGCATCAAAATATTCAAGTCATGCAGCAATGAGGACAAACATATCAAAACTTGAGAAATCAATGTAAGTTTTGGTTACCTTAGACTACCGTTGTATTCTAAATTAAACGTCATTAATTTCTCAAGCAGTGCCAAAGACTATAAAAATGGAATCCTTTTGTTGACTAGACCAAATTTAGGATGATGGAAATAATATTTGATGTAGAAATTAATGTCATTATGTACTCGTTGTATTGAATTTATATATCCAATGTATTGATAACTTGGATTCAATGGTAAATTCTATCATATTCTATTAAAATTAATATATAGAAGTACTTTAATTTGATACTTTCTTTAATCACTCTTTTCATCTTCTTTTTTTTTTTTTTAATGATTGCCTTTGATAAATTAAGTGATTGTAGAGATATTCTGTCAATTAGTAATGTTACACTTATAAAATCTCTATACAAAGTTTGAATAAAAAGTTGATGTAGCATCACTCATTCAATGCAATATAACTCATCAGTATTTGTTACATTAATAACTTGTATTAATCTTTTCATTTATTTTTGTATACAACCTATCAAGCATTTGGTCGACAAAGGTAAAGGGAAATGGTTTTTCTTAGTGGCTTTATTCAACTTTCTATATATAGTCTATGCAAATATGCCATCCAGTGATTGTGCGAGTTGGAATTAACTTGTTATTCTCATTCTTTAGAATAATCATCCCTTGCTTTTTAGTTACTACTATACGAGAATCCGATATGGGATAAATTACCCCGCATCTAACCACTTTAACACCTCAGCTCTCACTACCTCTTTCATGGTGGGGTTTAGTCTTCTTTGTGCATCAATTGATGGTTTACACATAATTCTCCTCCATGAGAATTCTATGCATGCACATGGATGGGCTAATTCCTCTCAAGTTGGAGGTAGACCACCCTATAGTGGTCTTATCGGCTCTAAACACTCTTAACAACTTTTCTTCTTCTACACTAGTCAACTTAGATGATATAATAATAGGAAGTGTAAATGACTCCCCAAGGTAAGCATATCTAAGATGGCTAGGTAATTGCTTCAACTCAAGAATTGGTGGTTTTTCAATAGAAGGTAAAGGTCTTGTAGGTCTCTGTCCTAAAGGCTCATAATATTTCCTATGGTTTTGCCCAAAGGAGTCCATCCAATTCACATATTCAATTACTTCACATTTATCAAATTCATCAAGCAAACTAGAACATGTCAAACTAACTTCTAATGCATCCAAAGGTAAATTTTTATATTTTAATACCATAGAATTCACGTCAACAAATCGAAAGCAATTTTCAATGTCATCCGGATATTTCATGGCATTAAAAATATTAAATATTACCTCTTCCTCTTGTACACGCAATCTCAACTCACCCTTTTGGACGTTAATTAATTCCCTACCAGTTGCCAAAAATTGTCTGCCCAAATTAATGGGTATCTCCTTGTCCCCCTCCATATCAAGCATAATGAAATCAGCTGGGAAGATGAATTTTTCCACTTTGAATAGCACATCTTCAATCACTCCTCTTGGATGCTTAAGGGATCGGTCAGCTAACTGTAAAGAAACTGTAGTAGATCGTACCTCACCCAGACCAAGCTTTCTAAAAATAGATAACGGCATTAGATTTATATTTGCACCCAAATCGCATAATGCATTAGTAAAGAAAGATTCACCAATAGAGCAAGAAATAGAGAAACTCCCTGGATCTTTAAGCTTTGGTGACAGCTTCTTTCGTAATATGGCACTGCACTTTTTAATTAATGTAACTGTCTCATAGTCTTCTATTTTCCACTTCTTTGAGAGTATGTCTTTAATAAACTTGACATAACTTGGCATTTACTCTAAGGCATCCGCAAAAGGGATATTGATATGTAATTTCTTGAAGACCTCCAAAAACTTAGAGAAATTGTCAAGCTTACTCTTTTGTAACCTTTGAGGAAAAGGAACTTTAGGCACTGGTTCTTGAATAGGCAATGGTGTGCTTTTAAAGAATCTATCTCATCTAAGTTGTGAACCCTAACTATCTTTTTGGATGTAGTTCTTTCACCACTCCATTAGCAGTTGTTCATAGCCATCTCTTCAACCAAATCATATGCCTCATCTTGTGTTTTCTTTGTAAAAGTTCCTCCAGAAGTAGCATCTATCAAAGTTCTTCTTCAATGCCCCAAACCATTGTAGAATGTTTGTACCTGCATCCATTTAGCTAAACCATGATGAGGACATTTTCTAAGCAATTCCTTAAACCTCTCCCATGCATCGTATAGAGATTCCCCATCATATTGTGCAAAGTTGGAGATCTTTCTGTCTTTGATGGTGGGAAAAACTTTGCAAGAAATTTCTAAGCCAAATCCTCCCAAGTAGTAATAGAACCTACAGGCAAAGAATTTAACTCTTAACTTTATTTCTCAATGAAAAGGAAAACAAATGTAGTCTAATAGCATCATCAGAGGCTTCATTAAACTTGAATGTACCACAAATTTCAATAAAATTAGCAATATGAGCAATAGGATCCTCATTAGGTAATCCACAAAATGAAGATGATTAAATTATCTACAAAGTGGCTGGCTTGATCTCAAAAGTGTTTGCTTGAATGGTCGGATTCCTTATTGCTTGATGAATTCTCGTCACCGTAGAGAGAGTGTAATCCATAAGTCTTGTATTGGCTGCAGCTGCAGCTCCATCTCTGTTTCCTTCCCTATTATTAGCCATCATGATTAGTTGTTTGGACTTTTCATGTTTCTCCTTTCTATTCTTTAGGCAGGTTTGTTGTATCTCAGAATCTAAAGGCAATAGGTCTTTGTCTCAAAACTTTTGCATGCAACTGGCAATATCCAAAAACAAAGCAAAACTTAAGTGAAACAAAAAAATAAAATTCAAACTAAAAAGAGTTATTTAGTTTAATATTAATAATGCCAAAAACTTGTTATACAAAATCCACAAGTGCGCAGAATCATAACAAGTAATATAATGGTGAATGAGCATCGTTCCCGTGAGGATTGATTATTAACTACTAAACTGAATCTAACTATGATTTTATTTAAATAATAAATTTTAATAGCAAATTTAAAATAATTAACTAACTAAATAACTGTATGAAAATTAAACACTAAAAAAATAAATAATGTTTAAACAGAATTGAGAAGAGTCCAATTAATTAAGATCTAAGGTATCAGGTTTCACCTACGTTATTCACTCTAATATTTCAATCCAAATTAATCAATGTTTGTCATCTTGCTGACAACCAATTTCTCTAAAGTATGTGTTACTCTTTCCCAAGCAACAACAATGAGTAATTATAGGGAGAATTACATCTCTATCTCACCTAACAACCTATAATTATCCATTAAGCACAAGAAATCACGTACAGTTGCAAAAATCACAATCATACCTCAATATCTTGTGAATTTTTTGCAAATTAATCAAGAACTAATATAAATCAACTTCTCAGTCGAATTTATATCTCCATTTATGCAATAGTTGGCCAAACAATCATAAGCATTAAGCATATGAATAATTCACTCAACAAGGATTGAACAAACATCAACATGTTGAATTAAAATAATTAAAGTATCAAATTTGGCTACCTCCTAACTCTAGAAAAAGAAATTTAGTTCATAATGTAAAAAGAAACAACAAAAATTTGAATTGAAATCATTGAGTACAAAGAGGGAATAAAGAACTAGAAATTTTGAAGATTCATTAAAGATTCAATCTTGATTTATGCCTCCAAGAGTTGTAGTCCAATTTCTTATCCTCCAAAGCACCTCTAATGACTTCTTTCTAACCCCAGAAAAAACCAAAAATATGCCTATTTATACTCTATACGAGAGGAGATCTGAATCCTAACTCAAATAGGATTTCTAAAATTATCCAAATTCAAACTTGCATAGTTGCACGGCTAAAGTTACATGGGAGTGCATGTCTCTGACTTTTGATTTATTTTTCTAGAACTTGTGCTACTGCGCCACCCATCTTGTGCTGGAGCGCGCTGGAGTGCCACTTTAACTCCTATTTTTTGTTGCACTTTCTCAAGAATCAGATTTGATTTCCTAAAATCTACAATTAACTAAACAAAACATTATTTTCCACTTATTTTTACTCAAAAACTGATCAAAAATTAAATTTAAGGTAATTAAATTAGTGAATAAAATTCAACTAACAATGTTACACCAAAACCTCCTTCATCATTAAAACCACTAGCAAAAGGAATATAGAAAACTGTTACCTAGAAAAAATCAAAACCCAAGATACCAGCTCAGCCAGTTCGGAGATCAAATAGGAAGCTTTAGTTGATTTGTTATGGCTTCTTGTGAGCAAACCTGGGGAAGAAAAGGAATTGATTTATTGGCTATTGGGTTTTGTTGGTTTTGAGTTTTTTCAAGACTTGTGATGAACTTATTAGTTTATAAGTTTCTTTAGGATTCTTGTAAATGTCTAATACCTATAGGATTGTTTAGGAATTTGCTTAATTTACTGCAAATGTCTAATGCTTGCAGTGTTTGTTTTTGCAGATTTCGTTTAGCAGTCATTTAGTCATCTTTTTAATGCTTAACGTGATTGCATATTGCGGATGCTGATGCTTGCTAGAATTTCTAGAATTTTCACTAATTCATTTGTTTTGTAGCTAGAAGATTCGAATTGTCATTCTGACTTGTTTGCTTGTAAAGTTTGATAAGTCTGTTGCACTCATTGTAACAGAATTTCGGTTTTCTCACAAGATGCCAAGAAGGTGTTAGCTCCTATGCTTTCATGCCTATGTGGCATATTGATGTGTTTTATTTTATTTTGACATCTTGTGATAAAAGCCTAGTTTGAGATAACCACTTGTTCTTATTATTCATATTTATCAAGGATTATCTTATAAGATATTTTATCTAACCTTTGGTTCTCATCAAACTAATTAGATAAGTATAGCAAGCAAATTGTAGCTAATCTACAAGTCTTGATCGTGTATAAAGAAATTAAACACAATTCTAAATGGATCACAAGAGTATGACTAGAGAAGGACTTAAGTGATTGAGCTGAGAGTTTTTGTGTGGTTCTGTCTGTGTCTGTTTGATTATTTAAACATTTTATTAACGATTTTTCTATTAAGTTTGGTTTAACAGATTGTTTGAGTGCAGTGAGAGGTGAACTGATTCACTAGTGTAGGTCTCAAGGATGAGCAACTTTACATAGAATAGGTTAGTGAGTTTGTGAGAGACAAATCACTGTAAAAATCTCCTATGTCTTATAAACCAACATACTACATAGTGGATTGTAGGTTATACTGCCCGTAGATGTAGGTTTGTTTGATAAACTGAATGATGTAAAAATTGTTGTGCAGCTTTACTTTTCTGTTATAGTATTTGTGGTTGCTTCTGTGGTATTTACCTGACATATTCACCCCCTTCAAACCCGCACAATCCAACTTGAAATATCTTAAATGCCAATTTAACATTCAATCCAATTCAATAATACATCAAACTACATATTAAAATAAGTAACATTATGTAAAAACTGAACGAATAACAAAACAAATTGAAAATAAAATGAGAGATATTAGTTAGATAATGAGGGTCATATTTAAATATATATACAAATTAAATAAGTTATTTTTCTTAACTTAGGTTAGACTAAATCGATTTCGTTAGATTATATTGTGAAAATCTAATAACCAATACAATTTTATTAGGTTCTAGGAAGTTGAGTCCAATCTGATCCAATCAAATAAACAAAATTAAAATGGTTTGTATAAGCTAGATTGGTTGGTTTAATTGGATTTGATTGGATTTTGGACACACCTCTAGAACCTTTCCTGCATTTCTAGCTCATGCAATGGTAATCCCTGAGATATTTATTGCTTAAAGATACAATTTAAGGATTCTTTGGATGATAGGATAACATCGAACTTTGACAACCTTACAACAAGTTCCTTAAGTAGTTTTGTTGACTGGGCTACGTATCTATCAAAAAGGCTTCTAGGATAAACAATAGATTAATAATATTGTCGGTTTTTTTTTTTTATGAATTAGGTTGTACATTTAGTTATATATATATAATACTACTTTAATGAAAATTAAAGTTAATTTAAAGGCTGAAGTTTCTTATTTTGTCAATTTTTCTTTTTTAATCATCGCATGTTGAACCAAAGTTTAAATTTAAATTTGTTCTGTTTATACATTAAAGAGAGAATCTACTCACCAAATGTTTGTAACTTATCTCCATGAATTTCACTTTAATTGACTGAGAATTGAATTAAATTAGATTTGATTGGAACGCGACTACAAGACTGAATCAAAATTAGATTTTATTCCATGTTCAAATCCGAGCTATACTTAAAGTGGTTTTCATAATAGTATTCGGAGAACGCAAAAGTAAAAAAGCAAGGGTAATAAACATGGGCTTGTCCTATTGGCTTCTCAACATAACCCAATTTGAAAATAATAGAGAACATGACTATATATTTTTTAAGTTTGAAAAAAATGAAAATATGATGTATAGAAGTTAGAATAATTTTGATTGGCGGTCAAATTCCGGAGATATTTAAATTCAAAGTCAGATTCATCAAAACTCGTTGTAAAGCAGAACCATTCAGGATAAACTTCAAAAGTCCTATTTCTCAGGCTAAGTGTCTGATGTATAATGACCCCATTGAAACTATTGATCACTTCTTCTTTTCTTGCCCCGTGGCTGAAGGAGTGTAGGCCCTTGTTCGAAATAGAGGAGCTCGGGTTATTCGAATTTGATTTGATGGTTAGACGCTAATTGAGTTTTAACAAATCAAGACAAGTATGACGTTGATTTGAATGTGGAATAAATTTTCATGAAGATAAGTGTTATTAACAGTTCTTTTTTAATTTTATTTTTCAATGGGATTGCTCACTCTCTCTCTCTCTCTCTATCTATATATATATAAAAGAAAAAAAACAAAAACAAAAACAAAACTCATCTCCAATTAATAATTGTATTCCAAAGACTTTTTCTTCCAAGCACGTATGATTGAACTTAAGGGGAAAGACGTGACTAATCCAAGTCTCTTCCACAAATAAAAACAATACCACGTAAGCATGTCGAATACGTTTCAAACTATAATAGTAGAAACTGCCGCACACAAACTCATGTTAAGAGTGAATTAAAGACCACAAGTAAATTGTGTTTATCCAAACTCTTGCCCGATGAACTTGGTAGACTTCTCTTTAAAAATAAGATAACAAAGTAAAGACTTGTATCCACAGACAAGCAGCAAAAATGTTTACAAAGTTTGCCTTGCTCTTACATCTTGTGCTACGATTATTCGTATTCTATTTAGCTTCTGTTTATGAAGCGTGCAACCAAGTCGATCAAGACGCCCTATTGTCTCTTAACTTCAACACTTCTTCCCCTCCTTTGAATTGGTCTTCTTCGATCGATTGCTGTCTATGGGAAGGGATTAAGTGTGATTTTGATGATCGTGTCACTCATCTTTGGCTACCCGGGAGAGCCATTAGTGGCAAAATCTCCCCTTATATTGGGAACCTCACACATCTCTCACATCTCAACCTTTCACACAATAGCTTTTCTGGTCCTCTTCTCAACAGTTCCTTCCTTCTATTTATTCGACTTGAAACTCTCGATTTGAGTTACAACTTTCTTTCTGGTGAATTTCCATCGTCTCTCTCATCCAGTTATATCAAATTGGTTGATTTTTCCAGCAATGACTTCTATGGGATGATCCCCTCATCCTTCTTTCAGCTGGCTGAAAATTTGATGAGCTTTAACGTCAGCAACAATAGTTTCACAGGCGCTATCCCTTCCTCTGCCTGGACAAATTCCTCCTGCTCTGTTAGCCTCCTGGATTTCTCCTACAATGATTTCAGTGGCCAGGTTCCTCCTGGACTAGGAAATTGCTCTAAATTGCAAAGTCTTCGGGCAGGTTTCAATAACATCTCGGGGGTGCTTCCTAATGACATTTACTCAGCCGCATCACTTGAAGAGTTATCCTTACCTTTTAATCACATATCTGGATCCATTAGCAACAGCCTCATCCAACTTACAAACCTCACTACTGTTGAGCTTTGCTGGAACCAGTTAACTGGCTTGATTCCTCAAGATATTGGGAAGCTCACAAACTTGAAACATTTGAATCTTCATGAGAATAGCCTCTCCGGTTCACTGCCCCCATCTATGGAGAATTGCATCAATCTTGTTACATTGAGTTTACGCGCCAACAACTTCGAGGGAAATCTTTCTGCTTTCAATTTCTCCACGCTTCTCCAGCTTCGTACTCTTGACCTTGGCGCTAATAATTTTTCAGGTAGCTAGGGAAGAAGCCACATTGGGACGAGTGGGGGCAACTGCCCCCATCGAGTCCAATGTGACGCTTAAATTTTATTTTTTCGATTCATATAAACTAATTTATTTTACTATATAAATAATAAATTTATTCAATAGATTATAATAAAACTGAAAAAATCAGTTATTAGAAGTAAAAAGCAATCTTTCTTTTTGTTTCATCATTTCATAAATATTTTTCTCATACATTTAGTGAAACTTTCTCAATTTTTGACACACAATAACTTGTTTTCTAATATTTATCAGCTTATTTTTTTTCTTTTGATCTTGGATATATTTTATTTTTATTTGACAATAAATAGAATTTTTATTTATGCATCCAAGAATATAATTAATACGATTTGATAGAAGGTTATAAATTAAATTATGATATAAAGTTTTTTAACATACAGAATTACATTAAAAAAAAAAAAACTATACGGAGTATGTATAATGACTCAATATGTTTTATATTAATTATTCTGTTGCACTTTTTAAAGTTGCCCCCACTGACTGAATATCCTTGTCACCATCCCTGCAGGCAGCTTTCCATTAACTCTTACTTCATGCAAGTTGCTCACCGGAGTTAGATTGTCTGTTAATAAGCTAGAGGGAAAAATTCCCCCTCACATTGTTAAGCTAGAATCTCTGTCTTACCTCTCCCTTTCTGGCAACAACAAGCTAACTGACATTGCTGGTGCCATTAAGATTTTAATGGGTTGCAAAAACCTCAGTGTTCTCTTCCTCACTGACACTTTCATCAATGAAGCAATGCCCGAATATGACATCTTAACATCTTCAGATGGATTTCAAAATCTCCAAGATCTGGCTTTAAGTGGCAGCCTCCACAGTGGTAAATTGCCAACCTGGATAGGCAAGCTCAGAAGGTTACAAGTCTTGGACTTAGCTGAAAATATAATCTCTGGTTCAATTCCAGGGTGGTTGGGATATTTGCCAAACCTATTATACATAGATTTATCTAATAACCTTTTTTCGGGGGAATTTCCAAAGGAGCTTATCGGACTGCCAATGTTGGCATCAGAAGAGTCTCACAATCATATTGACAAGAGCCCTACAGCGTTGCCCATCTTTATGAATCCCAGGAATAATGTTTCCAATTATAAACAAATTAATAGACTCTCCAACGTAGCAGGAGCAATTTACTTGGGAAATAACCACCTCAGAGGTTGTATCCCGACTGAGATTTTTCAATTAAAATTTCTTCAGGTGCTTGATCTTAGCAATAACAGCTTCTCTGGCAACATTCCTAGCCAAATGTCTCAACTCACTAACTTAGAGAGACTGGATCTGTCTGGAAACTATCTATCTGGTGAAATCCCTGTCTCACTCCTTGAACTACATTTCTTGTCGTGGTTCAGTGTTGCAAACAACAATCTCCAAGGACCAGTACCTTCAGGAGGTCAGTTTGATACTTTTCCTAGCTCCAGCTTTGATGGGAATCCAGGATTATGTGGCCCTGTTGTACAACGCTCCTGTGCTATTCAACCTAGTACGACCATTCTTCCTGTACCAAAGGAATCTTCAAACAAAGAGCTTGTTTATGGACTAATCGCTGGAGGCACTTTTGGATTCATTGCTGGGTGCACAAGTGGAATACTAGTTCCCCTTAGCAGATTAAAATTTCTACAAACACTTAATGTATGAAGTTTTAGACGTCAATTTTTAGAGGAAGGGAGAATTAGAGTATATGTAGCAACCTCCAGATGAATTTACAGAGGTATGAAGGCTTTGAAAGATTTGCAAGAAATAGGCAGTATGCCTGAAGGGGCGCAATGAAAAAATGCATGAGAAACAACAAATCTTTGTTGTAGCTTGTCTGATGACTTTATAGACATTTCTTACACTACTAAGAGAAAAACGGCTAGTATTTAGGGCCCAAATGGTTGATGCAGCCTATAAAATAATGAGCTTCTGCTATGAGGTGTAAATAATAATTCCCTAATAAAGTTGTAAGATGTTTGACAAAAAACTTTAAGAACTTATAGGGTTTTTCAAAAATAGAGTAGAAGTGTTTGTTAAATCAGAGTGTTTTAACTTTTATATTTTTTCAAATGATCAAATATACATTACATATTATTCATTTGTACTCTTTAATTATTAATATTTTATATGCAAGTGTTTTTCTTGTTTTGACTTTTTTCTATGACTTTAAAAATAAATTTGACATAGCATGGTCTGTTATATCATTAGCTTATTTTAGTATTTACATTAATTTAGTTGTTTAGAGTTTCATTGATTTGGGAATTTATCTTTTAAGGATTTTACTTTAATTAGGGATTTTTATTTTTCATAATTGACTCAAATTCTCAATATGTCATGATTTATTTTCTAGGGTTTAGACTAATTATATATAGAGGATTTTCATTATTTTTGTTTTTATACTTGATTATTGAGAATATTGAATTGAAGATTTAGATAGATACTCTCTATCTAGTTCTTCACTCATTTCTCCCTATTATTCTTTTCTTGGACTTTTGTTTGCTAGTGACAAGTCCTCAATAAAAATTAATTTATTGTTTTATAATAGTAACAATACTTAATAACAATCATAAAAAATTAAGCTTAGTTTTTTAATTAAATTTAAAAACTATGAACCATAAAAGCACAATGATAGTTTATAATAATTTTTTAATAATGTAAATAACTAATTAATATGAGTTTAAGGGGTTTTTTTTTTTTATCTAAAGCCTCAATTTAACTTATTCTCAAACTTTAGATCTATTCATGATGTTTTTTTTTCTTTGTTGACTTAAGACTTAATCTAAGATATTTTCATCTAAATAGAAAAAGCTAAAAATTTTAACTTTTGTTTGAATGCAAATATCTGAATCGTTTATTGCTCCTCTAATCCTTCCAAACACCCTTATAAAATTCATGTATGACCAATTTGTGCATAGCCTCATATTTTAATTTTGAAATTTTATTATTTATTATTTATTTTATATTATGATTCTCTATATATTTTAAAATTATTTTATAGCCATTTAACTTATTTATATATCAAATACTATTAGAAAAAATAACTTCTTTACCCAATTATACACATTTAAATAAATTGAATTCATAATAAAATTTTGTAATGCAAATATTTTTAGTGAAATAAAATCACAAGTGAAAATAATATGTATAATTAAGCATATATGTGTAAAACTATTAACTTTCAGATATTTCAATTTAGATATTAAAATAAAAAAACAAACGTATCATTCATATTTTTATATTTAGACCTATTCAGATTATAGTTTAATTTAGACATATTCAGATTTTAGGAAAAAAAAAAAGTTGCTGCCTAAGTGTTAGTGTCAACGTGTACTACACTTGCATTTGACATGCACATGATAATTTTGACCAACTTGTGATAAAACTAAAATGTTATATTGTTTCTCATTTTGCTGTTTCCAGAAGTATGATTTAGGAAGTATTTGATTCATAATAAATATCTTCTTAGATTAGGACATTATTTAATGTATCCAAGTTAAAATAGGAGAATATTTATTTGTGTCCTAATTCCTTTGGCAGTTAGTTATATCACTTCTTATTATATTTGTCTTTATCCTAATAAGAGTTTGATTAGGATTTTACAGGATTTTAAGGAGATTTCGATCAGGCATTCCAATGTACATATAAGGTTATGTTTACATAACATATATATGTTGGTTGAGTGAGTTTATGTCACGACATTCCAGGAATTGAAAGGAGAGCTTCAACGCAAATTGGAATGCTTCACTGATTTGATTTTATAAGTGTTTTATTCATGTATGAGAGGTTGAAATCGTGCATGAATTTTTTATTAGGTCTGTCTAAGTTAGTATACACTTGAGAGAACTTGCGAGTTAAGTGTTTTGTGTAATTCAGCGTCAGACGTCATTGTTATCTATTACTTAACAGTGTGTTGTTAAGTTATCAGTGACAGAGAGTAAGCAGTGTCACCAGAGTTTAAGATCTTGACGAGATTTTGTTTTACAAAGATTAAATCAGTGTGTGAAAGTGAGTCAGCACTGTAAACAATCCTAAAGATTGTACAAACAAGAACTTAGTGAATTGCAGCTCTA
Source organism: Boswellia sacra (assembly GCA_013180625.2). Taxonomy (NCBI): domain Eukaryota; kingdom Viridiplantae; phylum Streptophyta; class Magnoliopsida; order Sapindales; family Burseraceae; genus Boswellia; species Boswellia sacra. Next base: position 192,923 of record SNVD02005923.1, read on the forward strand.
AAGCTGTCTGTGGATGTAGATTTTATAACCGAACCACGTAAAATCCTCCTGTGCCAATTTACTTCCAGAACTTACTATTGGTATCAGAGCAGGTTCACTAATATACAAGTGAAGAAAAGATCACGTTGTTTTGGAGGGATGGAGTTTATTCGTAATGGAGGATCCGGAACACAACCACCTGTTCTTGATAATAGCAATTATTCATATTGGAAAGTAAGGATGGACACCGCCAACAAAGTTGAATGCTTTTGGTGATTTCAAACCCAAACCTGATGAGGAATGGACTGATGAAGAATAACGATGTTCAAGCTAGAACTCAAAGGCTCTTAATGCAATTTTTGCTGTAGTGGACTTAAATAACTTTGGATAGATTTCAAGGTGCAAAGTGGCCAAAGAAGCTTGGGACATTCTTGAGGTAAAACATTAAAGTACTACATCTGTTAAAAGATCTAAATTGATGAGACTAAATTCTCAATTTGAAAATTTGATGATGCATGAGGATGAGTCAATTTCTGAGTTTTTCTCTAGGTTATGTCACATCACAAATTCTGCATACATGCTTGACAAAACTTTCACTGATGCAGAAATTATTAGCAAAATAATCATATCTGTCCCAGATAAATTTCAACCTAAAATTTCAGCTATTGAGGAAGTTAAAAACACTGATGAGATGAGGGTTGATGAACTGATTGGCATTCTCTAAAACTTTGAAATTAATCAAACTACTAGAAAGCAAAAAGGAAAAAGCATTGCATTCAATGTTAAAACAAAAAAATCCGATGATGAAAGTAATGATGAACTTGATGAAACTGATTCTAAACAGATTGCTTTTTTAACAAAAATTATGTCAAGTTCATGAAAAAGAATTTCAGGAAAGAGAGTCAAGGAAAGCCATCAAACTCAAATGAAGACAAGTTCAGGAAATTCAACAAGGAGAATGACAAGAAGAAATTGAAGCAACCTGATAAGAAAGGACAGATTCAGTGTTATGAATGTTCTGGTTATGGGCATATTCAATCTGAATGTGCTAATCTTAAGAAGAAGAACAAAGGCTTGATAGCTACCTGGAGTGATGAATCAGAATCTGATTCGGAAGATTAAGAATGCATGAGTAATTTTGTTACATTCACAGCATTTGCAGCTGACAAAGCGAAAGCTGTTATGACTGATATAACAGAACATTGCAGAACCAATGTTGATCATTTAGATACTAAAGATGCAAGAAACTTACAATGCAATCTGTAGTGAATGGCTGAGTCAGAAAGAAGAAATCAAAACTTTGAAGAAGGAGATTGAAGCGCTGAAATGTGAAAAATCGTATGCTGAAAACTGCATCACAGAATTGGAGCTTGCTTTAACAGAAAAAACAGCGCATATTGACAAAATTACAACAGAACTGATTGAGAGCAAAAGATGTATTGATCAACTGAGAATTGGGTCAGCCAAACTTGATCAGGTATTGAGTCTTGGAGGAGACAATTCCAACAAACATGGATTGGGGTACACAGAAGGTAATATTGTATCCTCATCAACAACAGTGTTTGTAAAAGCTTCAACATCAGGTAAAAATTCTGAACCTAACTCAATAAGGTCAAGTCCTAGTTCAAAAGGCAATGAAACATTTGTCTCTCCTCTAAGCTCTTTCAAATCCAATCCTAAAAATGTAAGAAAATTCATTCCAACTTGTTATTTTTGTAGTAAAAATGGACATATTAGATCTAGATGTTTTAAATTGTTGAATCTTTTGCATAAAAGATCAAAACAGTTCAAACTGTTACCTAAGACACAACTGCAGTGGGTTAAGAAAAAGAAGACAATCTGCAAAGTTGCTTTTACTGCCCTTAAGCATTCTTCTAACGATTTGTGGTATTTTGATAATGGTTGTTCCAAGCACATGACTGGAAATAAACAGTTTTTGAAAAATTTTGAAGCATGCAGGGAAGGAAATGTCACTTATAGAAATGGAGCAAAGAGTAAGATCATTGGTAAAGACACTTTGAATGTCAAAGGACTACCCAATTTCCAAAATGTCTTGCTGGTTGAAGGTTTGAAAGCTAATCTAATTAGTATTAGTCAGATATGTGATGACAAGTATATTGTTAATTTCACACAAAACAAATGCATGATCTTAGACAATTGTGGTAAATGCATTTTAGAAGGAAAGAGACCTTCGGATAATTGTTATCACTTAAAAATTGCATTTCAAGCTAAGATTTCGGATTTAGAATTGTGGCATAAAAAATTAAGACACTTAATTACAAAGACTTGATTAAATTAACTAAGTTAGGTGCTGTAAAAGGAGTTCCTCAACTTGATGACAAAGTTAATGAAATTTATGGACCATGTAAAATGGGAAAACAAATTAGAAGTTCACACAAATCCATTCCACATCTTAGCACATCAAAATACTTGATTTGCTTCACATGGATCTTATGGGTCCTATGCAAATTGAAAGCATTAGTGGTAAGAGATACATATTTGTTTGTGTAGATGATTTTTCTAGATATACTTGGGTTGATTTTATTAAAGAAAAATCTGACACTTTTGAAGCTTTTATAAATCTTTGTGTTAAGCTTGAAAATGAGCAAAACAGGAACATTAGTAGGATAGTAATTTAAAATATTTTCATGTTTTCGGATGCAGGTATTACATCTTAAATGACAGAGAGCAGTTAAGCAAATTAGATCCAAGAAGTGATGAAGGAGTTTTTGTGGGATATGCATAAAACAGCAAAGCATTTCGAGTTTATATTCCTTGAACTAAGGCAGTCATGGAATCTACAAACGTAGTATTTGATTATATGGATGATTATGCAAAATACTCACAAGAGGAAAGCATAACCAGCTTTACAAAAGATACAGAAAAATCATATTCTGATAGCAACAATAATAGAGACAATTCAGTTATAAAAGAGGAAACAACTGTTGTTACATCTGACACAACAAGGATAACTAACAACTTAGATCTGAACAGAACCTTAATTAGAAATGAAGATAAAAGAAAAGATCCACCTACTTAGATACAGAAGGCAAATCCGACCAGCTCTATCATTGGAACACTAGATGGCAGATGAAAACTAGGAGCAAGGTAAGGAATCAGGTAAGATTTACATGTTATGTTTCATTAGTTGAACCAAAAAATATGAAAGAAGCTTTAAAAGAAGATGTTTGGATCCAGGCAACACAAGATGAACTTAATCAGTTTAAAAGGAATGAAGTATGGAAATTAGTTTCTAGACAAGAAAATGCAAATGTCATTAAAACTAAATGGATGTTCAAGAATAAAATTGATGAAAGTGGTCAAGTATTAAGAAATAAGGCTAGGCTAGTAGCACAAGGTTACACACAAGTAGAAGGCATAGACTTTGATCAAACCTTTGCACCAGTAGCTAGACTTGAGTCAATTAGATTACTACTTGCAATTGCTTGTTCGCTTGATTTTAAGTTGTAGCAAATGAATGTTAAAGCAACCTTTCTAAATGTCTATCTCAATGAAGAAGTTTTTGTCGAGCAGCCTAAGGGTTTTGAAGATCCTAAACATCCTGATTTTGTGTACAAATTGCATAAAGCTTTGTATGGATTGAAACAAGCTCCTAGAGCTTGGTATGAAAGGTTGACAAACTTTTTGATCAACAGAGGTTATAAAAGAGGCAGCAATGATAAGACTTTATTTATCAAATATGCATCTAACTATTTTATTGTTGCTCAAATATATATAGATGACATTGTGTTTGGATCAACTAACAAAAGCAAAAATAATGAGTTTGTTAAGTTGATGTATGAAGAGTTTGAGATGAGCATGGTAGGAGAATTAAATTTCTTTCTTGGATTGCAGGTTAAGCAAATGAATGATGGGATATTCATATCTCAATCAAAATATGCTAAAAATCTTGTAAAAAAATTTGGGCTTGAGAATTCAAAACCAATGAAAACTCCTATCAGTATTAACCTGAAACTTTCAAAAGATAATGCAAGAAAAGAGGTTGATGCAAGTTTGTATAGAAGCATCATTGGCAGTTTATTATACCTCACAGCAAGTAGACTAGACTTGTGTTTTACTGTAGGACTTTATACAAGATTTCAAGCAAATCCCAAAGAATCACATCTGACAGCAGCTAAAAGAACCATCAGATATGTACATGGAACCCATGATTATGGTTTATGGTTTTCTAAAAATACAAATTATTATCTTACAAGGTTTAGTGATGCTGACTGGGTAGGAAATACAGATGACAGAAAAAGCAGATTAGGAGGATGTTTTTATCTTGGTACTAACTTAGTCTCTTGGCACATCAAAAAGCAGAATTCTATTTCTTTGTCTACTGCTAAAGCTGAATACATAGCAGCAGGAAGTTGTTGCACATAACTATTGTGGATGAAGCAAATGTTGAGTGATTATGGTATTAAACAAAAACCTATAACTGTGTCTTGTGTTAATACTAGTGCTATAAACATTTTCAAAAATCCTGTTTAGCATTCTAAAGCAAAACACATTGACATAAGATACCATTTTATAAGGGAATTAGTAGAGTCTAAGGTGATACACATTGAACACATCTCCACTGATAAACAATTAGCTGACTTGTTCACTAAGGCGTTAGATACAACAAGATTTGAGAATCTAAAAAAGGCCTTAGGCATTTGTCAGTTTTCTGAATAAACATTGCTTGCTGTTATGTTAATTATATCTACAATATCATAAGTTCTCTTCTAATTTATCATGTGTAAGTTGTAATATAAAAATTGTGTTAATGATAAGATAACTGATTTAAAATAAAAAAATATAGAGAGGGCTACCAATATATGATATGTGAAAGCCATCATTGAGAGTAACCTCAGGATATCTAAGAAATATAGTGAAGTCACTCACTCGATTGAAAAGGGCTACCTCTATATTGTGTGAAAGCTACTGTTTTTGTAATCCAATGGGATTAATTCTTAATATATCAAAATAATATTTTTGACATCTTAATCAATTAAAATGATAAATGAAAATAGCTTTCATGTAAAAAGAATAAACAGCTCTGAAATATGCTTCCTTAGAATGATTCATATGATATTCAGATATTATTGTTATGTTACATTTAACTGTTTTTTGTTATGTTTTTCATGTCATACAATGCTCTTTGTGCCTATCTGAAATTTGACTTTTCTTGTGTGTCTATGTGTCAAAATGTCATGTCAGCTTTATTGAATTAAAGGGGAGAAACTTCAGTGGCGGGAATCCTAACTCTATTAGAATTCCTTATTTTAATGGAAATCAAATTTTAAATTCTTGTTCATTAATGATATTTATTGAGTTGTTTTGGAAAAGGATTTAAATTTAAATTTTGTGGGAAACAAAAATATATTAAAAATCAGCCCTTCCCATGTATATCACAAATACAGTTAGGGCATTCTCTATTCATACCATACTCGATCAACAATGTCTCCACTCTCTCTCGTCTTGCTTCTCTCTATTATGAGATAATCTTGCAACCTTGAAACCCTAGCAATGGCAACATCTTCTGATTCTTCAAAGACCACCAGTTCATCATCTTCCCAACACGACTCTGGTCACAATAGCAGCAACAGCTCACAATCGTCTCATTCGTAATAACATCATGCAGAGATCCCGATTGATCATGCAATGAGTGAAGACGAGTTAATTCCTGTCAAGAGAATGAAAGACAAGATAAAACCGAAGTTCAAAAAATTCCTCTCAGCAGCCATTAAGCAGAACTTCTTGAAGTATATGTCAAAGAGGAAGTTGCAGATTGAAAGGCCAGTAAACTAACCGACTTCAACAAATATGGTTTGAGTGAGCTTCTTAAGTCTATTTACTAGACTCGAATGGTAAACAACTTCATACCCCCTGTTAAGTCTTTAATTCCAGAGTTTTATGCAAATATCACTGCTTCCATTGATGACCCGAAGAGCTATCATTATCACAAAGTGTATTGCAGAGGAAAGTTTGTGAAATTCTCACCGAATGTCATCAACACATTCTTTAATATACCAATAGGCAGTTTGCACTCTATGGATGAAAACTTTGATATGGTAGTTGTGATTAAAGAGTTAACTGGTCGAGGGGATATAAATTGGAATCCAAGAGATGGAATTGATCAACAATATCTTAAAAAAAAGTATAGGGTACTGCATAAAATTGCTCAATTTGACTGGTTTCTCTTTTCACACGAAAACTAGGTCAGAGGAGATAGAGTAAAATTTCTGTTCTGCTTGGGCACCAATAGACCTGTTAATCTAGGGTTATGGATTTATCAGATGATTGTTCAGATTGCACCATATCAATCCAACTACCATTTGCTTGTCTTTCCTTGTTTAATTCAAGGCATTTTAGCTCAAAATTGTATTCCCATTAGGCCCAAAGAACGTACTGAAATTTTGTCCAAATCTATCACAAAAGGCTTTCTACATCGCCTGCATGATAAAACTCATCTGTTTGCACCCGAACCAAAACCAAGAAGAGTCCGCAAAAATCCCATGAGCAATGTGGAAGAACAACTTGCTTTGATCAATTTTGTTATGACTGATATTGTGCAAGATCTTAAGGACATCAAAGCAAAATAGTCTATTTTGGAGGCAAAAGTTGCAAGACAATTCGGTGCTGCAGAAGAACCACAGCCTATGGAAACTGAAAATGCGGTACATTAGCAGTCTGTTGAGCACATGCCGAAGACTGATGCACCAATGCCTAAGGCAGCTGAGCAAATGCCTGCAGAAGATCAAGCTGAACAACCTGCTATTGAGACAAACTTAACAGCAGAAAAGAAGATGAAGAAAAAAGAAATCCAAGAAGAAAGCAAAGGGAACTGATTTAAAGGGCAATAAGAAGGTTAAAGTGGTGAAGAAAAAGTCTGACAGGAGGAAGAAGAAAATTGAATTAGCAGTCCCAGAACTGAGGGATGAGTCCTTGTCAGATGAACCAATACAAGAAGAACCCGAAATGACATTGCCTTCACCACCTACTGAGGCAGAACCTAATGTTTCTCTAGACCCTGAAGCAGAACATCATGACTCTCCACCATCACCGCAGTCACCCCCACATGTCACATAGACCATACCAGGTGTAGACCATACACAAGAACCCATTCCTACAACAAACACAACATAACCAGTCACAACACTCCCATCTCAACTTGGAGCACCTGGTACCTCTACACAACCCTGTTGTTGAGTTACAGTCAATAGAAACCAATGTTGACCGACTTGATAAGGAAATACGCAAGATTGTGGTTAAAGTCACTGCCACTTCCTCAGATACAACTGAAGCACAGCCTATTCTTGTGACCTCTGAACAGCCTACACCCACTATCACTGGGAAAATGTTCAAAATGAAGGCTGGAAGGTTCAAGAAGCGCTCTAGCAGTTCCTTTTCCCCACCTCTTCGCAAGTCTCCACGACTTCGTTAGTTTTTGGAACTTGTTCTGAAATCAATGGGGAGAAGAAGTTTCTGATATAATTTTGTTTTGTTTTAATTTTGATTTGATACTGCTAATTCTAATTCTGTTTGATATCTTCTTCTTCTCAAGGGTAGTAAGTAAGGAGTAAGGGGGAGTAAGGAATTTTTATGCTTTGTATGCATTCGACCTATTTTATACTTTGTGTTTTTAACTTATTTCTTTACTATGTTCTGTGTTATTCTCTGCCTATTTCATTTGATGTATGCTTTTGTTATTTGCTCTAATCATGATTTGGTTGAAGTGTTGTTTGACAAGTTTGTCAACTTCACTTTGTGTTGTTTTTGTAAGATATACACATTCAGCCATTGTTCTGTTATGTGTCTTGTAACTGCATACTCTTTTTATCTCTTTAAGCATGATATTTCTGTTTGCTAGATCATGATTGCTTATAGTTATGTCTGACTTATCTTTGTGTGATTTTCTTTGATCAGAAACAGTTTGGTATTTCATCACAAGTTGCCAAAAAGGGGAGATTGTTAGTGTCAACGTGTACTACACTTGCATGTGACATGCACATGATAATTTTGACCAACTTGTGATAAAACTATAATGTTATATTGTTTCTCATTTTAGTGTTTCTAGAAGTATGATTTAGGAAGTATTTGATTCATAATAAATATCTTCTTAGATTAGGATATTATTTAATGTGTCCAAGTTAAAATAAGAGAATATTTATTTGTGTCCTAATTCCTTTAGGAGTTACTTATATCACTTCCTATTATATTGGTCTTTATCTTAATGAGAGTTTGATTAGGATTTTTATAAGATTTTAAGGAGATTTGGATCAGGCATCCCAATATATATATAACGTTATGTTTACATAACATATATATGTTGGTTGAGTGAGTCTATGTCACGACATTCCAGGAATTAAAAGGAGAGCTTCAACGCAAATTAGAATGCTTCATTGATTTGATTTTATGAGTGCTTTATTCATGTATGAGAGGTTGAAATCGTACATGAATTTTTGATTAAGTTTGTCTGAGTTAGTATACACTTGAGAGAACTTGGGAGCTAAGTGTTTTATGTAATTCAGCGTCAGACATCGTTGTTATGTGTTACTTAACAGTGTGTTGTTAAGTTATCAGTAAGAAAGAGTGAGCAGTATCACTAGAGTTTAAGAAATAAGTAGCAAAAACTCCTTGTTAGTAAGCACGACCGGGATCAGTACTTTCACAAAATCATCTTGGACTTCAAGGAGGGTGTGATTAGGTAGGTCCTGTCAATAATTTATATGTTAAACCATAAGAGAATTTGAACTTGATGACGCGGATTTTAGGCTACAATGTGTTGATTTTCTGCTACTGATGTTGACCATCCTTGAGCTCGATCCACATGATTAGAAGAGGTTAAAGAGACAAATACTAATTAATCTTCGGTCAGCTGGATACATTAATTATGTAATCTATAAAATTTATGAAATCTCTACGCGTCATGGCTCATCTTTCAAATGCTGATTTCACGCTCTTGTTCTAAGCACAATAGACTTAGAATATATGTTTGATAAATGTCCCAATCACTAAATGTCAATCTGTTTAATTTCTAAGCAAGAATTATATATACATGTGGATGCAGCAGCAATTTATGTTTATCTAACATTTTCTACTTATTCTGAAAGCTCATGATTTATGGTTACATTAATTGAAAATGAGATCTTTTTCTTTACTCTCGGTCACCACCATAATTGAAATTTTCTCTCTAAGGAATTTGGACTAAAAATTTATCCAAGACGAATTTAGACTAGGAAGGTACGACTTAATGGTAATTGGCTTGTCAATTTTTAATAAACTTAATAACTCTCTTTCACGCATCAGAATTTTTAATTTGGTGTTCTAATATTCAAAACGACCACAAATGTTAACATTTTCTGTAGTTAGATTACCAGTTGTTATTATCTATGTTAACATTTGATGTCCTACAAGCACTGTATATATATGCTGTACGTTACGAGGGCAAGATCGGACTAAACTAAAGTCTTCCCGAGAAAAAAGATGATGCATATATGGTGAATGACAATTATATTAGACCAACTCCAATCACAGTACTGTATATATACGGAAGTAACATCGTCAGTATCATTTTGCTTTCGTATTTTGAATTTCTTATACCAATGACTATATTTCGGTCAAGAATAAAAAGACAAAATTATAGCAATTTTCCCGAGAACATGTTAGATTATCCTCAACGCATGATTCAAAAACAGAAATCTAATCAAGCAATAATAAATTAGACAAGATTAAATAAGAATGATACAACACCAAAAATTTACTGTGGTTATTTCAAAGTTGATCTACTTCCTCGGAGGTCAACCAAGAGATCTCTTCTGCACTATATTTAATTAATAACAATAAATCCTCAGCAAATCCGATCTAGATCTCCGAACCTAACAGTAGATCCAGATATGTGTATCCAAAGAAAATAATAGTAATAATAATAAATTAAAAAAAAAAAGAACTCTCGCGAAATTTGATCTTTAGCTGATTAATCGTTGTCTACGGGTACATTCAATTTGAGTTCTTTTGGTTCTTTCAGTTTCTAATTAGTAATTAAAGAAGACGCTTAAAAATTAAGAGGACTTTCAAATTTAAACCATTCTTAAAAATTTTGTGGATGATTAATAAAAAAATGTCTTCTTTTTCATTATAAAAAAGACATTTTTTAGACCTATTCTTTATATATTAACATTTATGATAAATTACCTTAAATACTTTTTAATACAAGATATTTTTAAATAATAATTTAGTTTGAAATTATTTAAATATTGACATAATTAAGATTTGAGGACACTTCTGAGATACCGTTTTGTTAAAAAAATGTCCTTAAAACATTTTAGAATGGTTAAAAAGGGCACTTAATGACCATTTTTGTAGTAGTGAATCTTCAAGGATCAATACCCTCAGGAGGTCAGTTTGATACTTTTCCTAGCTCCAGCTTTAATGGAAATCTAGGATTATGTGGTTTTATTATACAACTGACATGTGCTATTCAACCCAGTATGACCATTCTTCTTGTACCAAAGGAATCTTCTGTTGAACAAACTAGAGAACAAAACTCTAATTTTAGGAGCCAACGAATAAACAAAATAAATTGTTTGTATTATAGCCACACCAAATCTCACTGCAACATTTCTTTTAATTCGAAGAATAAAAAACTCCAAAATAAACACTCAAAAGGAAGAACAAATATTTTCTTTGATTCTAGGATTCTTGGATCGTTAGAATTCTTAGATGCTTAGATACATAAAACTCAAACAAAAGAGGACTATTTATAGTTTACAAGAAATAACCATAGCCACACAAAAGCAAACCAAACCTATACCACACAAGTGTAACTCACACCAATAGATAAACTTTTTGTACCCACTATACAAGTATAACTCACACAACATATAAATATTTAATACCCACTTACACTAGTGTAACTCACACAACATAAATAAACATTTAAAACACATCATACAAATCTTACATATAGGCTTTGCGATGGACTTCAGTGTAAATGAGACTTGGACCATGAAATGGGATGGGGTTGATTTCTTAACACTCCCCCTCAACACCAGCTCCCATTCTTTTTACTTCATTAAGTTGACGTCTAAAGTTTTCGAACTTGCCTGAACTCAAACTTTTTGTGAGCAAATCTGTAACTTGATCATCTGTCTTGATTTGCCTTAACTCAGTTTCTTCTTGTAAAACCTTTTCTCTGATTAAGTGATACTGCACTTCCACATGCTTAGTTCTAGCATAAAAGACTGGATTCTCTGCCAAACGAATTGCTAATTGATTATCACAATACGAGGGAACTGCAAAATCAACTGTTTGATGTATATCATTCATCAATTGTATTAAACATGTACTTTCTTGAGCTGTCATTGCTGCTGCTCCGTATTATGCTTCCGTTGTTGACAAAGATACAGTCAGTTGTCTCTTACTACACCAAGAAACTACTCCTGATCCAAAAGTAAACACATATCCAGTAGTTGATCTATGAGTTTCTTGATCTCCTGCATAGTCAGCATCACAATAGCCTACTGGCTTGCAATCTTCACATTTCTTGTATAAAAGACCATAATCAATTGTACCCTTTATATATCTCAATATTCGCCGAACTGCTTCCAAATGAGACTTCTTTGGATTTTGCATGTATCGACTCATCATACCAACTCCATAAGAAATGTCAGGCCGAGTTAAGGTTAAATAGATGAGGCTACCGACCAACTGTCGATACATTTTTCCATCTTCCAAATCTTTTCCCTCATGTGCACACATCTTGGCATTTTGTTCCATGGGTGTCGAGATCGACATGCATTCAAGCATCCCAAACTTCTTTAACAAATCTCTGGAATATTTTTGTTGGCAAAGAAATATTCCTTCTTGTAAGCGATCAACCTCAAGACCAAGAAAGTGCTTGAGTTGTCCAAGTTCTTTCATCTGGAAACGGATAGGTTTTCCTTTATTTGGTGAATTTCTATCTCATCATCCCCAGTGATGATTAGATCATCTACATATACCAACACCACAGCTAGCTTTCCTCCATTATTTTTGACAAATAAGTCGGGATCTACAGGTGCTACTAAATAGCCATCTTTGGTAAGAAACTCAGCAATCTTACCATACCATGCCCTTGGTGCTTCTTTCAATCCATAGAGCGACTTTCACAGCTTACACACATACTTAGGATGGTCTTGGTTCTGAAAACCCATTGGCTGAATCATATAAATCTCTTGATCTAACTCCCTATGCAAAAAGGCATTTTTCACATCCATTTACCATAAGTTTCAATCTTTGTTGGCTGCAAGTGCTAGCAGGACTCGTACAATTGTAAGTTTTGCCACTGGACTAAACGTTTCATCATAATCTAGCCCATATTGTTGAGAGAAACCTCGAGCAACCAATCTAGCCTTATACCTTTCAATTGATCCATCTGGACGATGCTTTATCTTATAAACCCATTTATAAGATATAGGTTTCACATCTCTTGGCTTTAACAATAGATCCCATGTCTGATTTTGCTCTAGTGCTGTGACTTCTTATCTCATAGCTTTAATCCACTCAGATCTTTGAGATGCTTCTTTAAAAGCCTCAGGCTCTTTTGCAACTATTTCTTCAACTATGGCTGCACTGGCATATTTGGGATTTGGCTTTCGTACTCTTGTTGACCTTCTAAGTTGTGATTGTGGAATTGATTCTTCTACTTCGCGGGGTATATTATCTTGTCTATACACACCAGTTTGCCAAGGATTCTAAGCTACATTTTGATCATCATCATTATTATCATATGGATCTTCATCTTTATCTGAACTTGTTTGAATTTGGACAATATGCTCCATCATCTTCTATTACAACTTGTCTTCAAATTCTTTTGAATCTAATAACACCTTCTTTTTTTGAGGACCACCAAGAAGATGTTTCATCGAACACTACATTTCATGATGTATAACACCTTCCGCCTATAGGATCACAACATTTCCATCCTTTTCTTTGGCTATCGTATCCCACAAAGATACATCTAATTGCTTTCTTTTAAACTTGCAACGTAAATGATCAGGAACAAATACATAGCATACAAATCCAAATACTCGAAAGTAGCTAATCGTAGGTTTCATGTCCCACAATTTTTCAAAGGGTGATATAGATCCTAACCTTGGTTGAGGAATGTAGAGTCTCAAATGTAAATTAATATATATATATATATATGCATTTATATATATTACAAATTTAGAAATTATGTTTAAAGGATTAGTGGGTTAGAAGTTGGTGGACTTAGGCCCATGAGCCAAGGCCTTATGGATTTTTCTAGAATTAAAAAGAAGAAAAAGGAAAAAGAGAGAAGTCTTTCACAGTTCCAGGAAGAGAAAAAGAGAAGGAGGAGAAGAAGAAAAGAGAGGGAAGGAAAGAGAAAAAAAAATTCAAAGAAATGTCTAAGCTTAGAAAACAAGTAGGGAGTTTCTAACACTATACTTACCTCATATCATGTATTTTGTTGTTTAATTGCTATTGGTTTGTTATGCATGTGATCTATTCTAAATTGATTGTTTTATTGCTTGGATGATGAACTATGAGTGAAACTATTTATTGTAAGTTGATTGTTTGTGGATTGAATGAGGAATTATGTGTGAAAACTAAGTGTTGATGAAGTGGAGTAGAGATGGTTTTAAGGGGAGTTGTAGTTCATGTGACTGTCTTGTGTAGTTTGAGCTGATGCATTTTTCTGGATTGAGAATTGTGTGATTTTTTATTTGTTTAGAATAGTAGACATATGAAGCTTTAGTTTGCCGTTGATTTCATTGAATTTGGAGTCAAAATGGATTTTTGGTGAATTTTTTAAATTAGAGGTCGAAATCTGGAAATGGAATGGTGTAACTGACTAAATGGAATAGGTTTACATGTCTGGAAGCAGCTCTTGACTCTTAGCTCAACACCACTCGACACTTGCCTGTCGAGTGTCGAGTGAACAATGTCGAGTGTCGAGTGAACAGTGAGTGCACAGTGTCAAGTGTCAAGCGAAATTACAGAACCACCTCAAATCGACTATACACTTCCCAAAAAGTCCTGGATTTTGCATAAAAATTGTATTTTCTTGAGATTTATCATAGTGATGATATTGAAAGGTTGTTGATGTATGCACTGGACCTTGGATGGGCCATTTTGTATACGAATGCAAGGAGAATGCGGAGATATACATGATGTGTTAGACCTTGGATAGGCCGTTTTGTATACGGATCCAAGGAGAACACGAATACTATACACATGAGGTGTTGGACCTTGGATGGAATGTTCTGTATACGGATCCAAGGGGAACACAAATACGATATACATGATGTGTTGGACCTTGGATGTGCCGTTTTGTATACGGATCCAAGGGGAACACGATTATAAACCTGATGCGCGAATAAACAAAATTGTTTGATTTATTATTATTATTGAGTGTGTAATTTTGTACTTGAATATTGGTTGAATGCATGTGATTTAGTATAACATTAGAATTTTCCTAGTAGGCTTTATGCTTACCCCCTCCCTCCACAGGTACACAGAAGGATATTCCTCCTAGTGATGTTCCAAAGCTTTCCTAGGGAGTCTGGAGTCTGCATGCTTACAATGAATTTGGGGATTGTCTTGATTCTCCTAGCTTGTCATGGGAGATTTTGTTAGGTGACTAGCAACTGATGTATTGCTTTTATCACCAGTTTATGTAAAATTAATTTTGAACAAATAGCCATAAGTTGTAATGAATTCATGTGTTATAAATACATTGATGGAAAAAAAAAAGATATGAATGACGTACTTTTTATTCATTTCTTATTTAATCACCCCTAAAATCTCTAAATAAGAGATGTTAGGGTGTGACAAGAAAGCTTATTGATCACGTTAGTAGAGGTTCTCATAGCTTCAGCCCAAAATCCTCCAGGTACAGTCTTTGTATGTAACATACTTTGATAAGTTTCTGCAACATGTCAATTCATTCTTTCAGCTACACCATTTTGTTACAATGTATTGGCACATGTATGCTGATGACGTATTTGGCATTTTCGAAGGTATTGAGAAAACTCGCCTGAGCTATATTCTCCTCCATTGTCTGTACGCAAGCAACGAATCTTCTTTCCCATTTCTCCTTCAACTATCTCTTTGAACTCTTTAAACTTTGAGAATGTGTTATATTTTTCTTTCATAAAGAAAACCCACACATATATGGAGAAATCATCAATGAACGTCATATACCATATTCTACTAATTGATGATTGCTTAACAGGCCCAAACACATCAGAGTGAACTAATTCTAATGGTTCTTTTGCTTTAAACTTCGATTCTTCGTACAGCAATTGATGTGCTTTACCACACTGGCATCCCACATAGATCATGTCTATTCTCACTCAAGCTGAGGAAGTCCCTTAAGCATCGACTTCTTCACCATCACATTTAGCTTTGAATAACTAACGTGACCCAATCGCATGTGCCATAAATCTGCCGTCTCATTATTTCTTGTCTTTTCTACATATGCAGACTCTACTGACATCATATACACTGACTCCAGTCGCCGTCCTTCCATCGTTGGCTTTTCTGATATGTCGATATCCTTTTACAAACTTACATCTCGCGGATCGAACCAGACATAATGACTAGATGATGTTAATTGTGCCATTGAAAGCAAATTTTTCTTCATGCCAGGAACATGATAAACATCTTCTAGCATCACTTGACTAGAACTATATTGGGGCACAACTATTGTCTTACCAATGTGAGTCATCAGTAATCTTGAATTATCAGCTGTTACCACAACTCTATTTCCCTTGTATTATGTCAGGTCCTGTAATTTATGTTTATCACTTGTCATGTGATTTGAGCAACCAGAATCAACAAATCCAATCATTTTCATAACTGATCTGTTCATTTGTAACTATCAAAGCTAACTCTTCTTCCTCCACTGCAAAGGATGCTGAACATCTTCGCTATTTTCCTTAGATTTGGAAGTAGCAGCATTACTCTCTATATTCTTTTTCTTAGGCCAACAATCTTTCGCCATATGACCCATCTTTCCATGGTTGCAACACTTGCCATTGAACTTTCTAGTATTACCGCGATTCTTCGAAGCTCCACCTAGATGAGAGCCTCCATCTCCTTGATGACTTTTTGTATTGTCACCATTAGATCTATCTTTGGCATGCTGCTTGAAGATACCTTTGTTTTTGTTGGTGTAGAGTGCTTCCTCCTCTCTTTTCAAAGAAACTCCTCCCATTTGCTTAGCCATAGCTTCTTAACTGGTAAGCAAATTTTCAAACTCAACAAGTGATGATTGTGTCGGCCATCCCTATACTGCAGCAACAAAACCTCGATATTCGGGTCTTAAACCATGGATAATTATTTGTTTTATCCTGGCTTTCCCAATAGCAGCCGTGGACTCTAACTCTGAAATTTTTTGGCATATCGACTTCACCTTGTGAAAGTATTGGGGAATTGTCATGTCACGTTGCATCATTGATAACAACTCATTTTCAAGAAGTTGCAATTTTGTATCGTTCCTTTTTGAAAAAAGTGTAGCCAAAGTGTCTTAGCATCTCAAATATGCTCCAACATTTCTTCTTCAACTGTGGTCTTTAAAGCAAACATTTCTTTGCCTGCTTTAATCTTCCATTTTAGCAAAGTGCCATTTGTATCTTCTACTGTCGGTTATGTAACTTCACTACCACCGACCATCTTCCAAAGGTCTTGACCTTGTAGGTAGGACTCTAAACACATTGCGCAAGTGTTGTAGTTTTGGTTATTGTTGAGCTTTTTAATTCCTCCAACTACTTGAAGGTCACCTATCATGCCGGCAAGACTTTGACTTTACCGAACAAGCTCTCTTTCAAACTTGCAAAGTACCAAACTCTTTACGACTCAAGATAACTTCACTGAGATTAGTTCATGTATCCGTATACACACCTCACTGTTGGACTGTAACCTAGAATGGTAGTAAGTGCCTATACGATTTAATATACACCAAGAAAGCTTCCAGGAAAAATTGGAGGGGTCACAGACGGTCCCACTTAAAAACCAGTTTCCTTAGACTTTTATAGTCCTTTTGACAAAGCTTTCCTAGACATGTATACAACCATACAAGTACCCATTCACTAACCCAAGCTAGGTTCCTCCAACAATACTGTGTACGGCTTAACACCAAAGCTCTTATACCAAATGTTGAACAAACTAGAGAACAAAACTCTAATTTTAGGAGCCAATGAACAAACAAAATAAATTGTTTGTATTATAGCCACACCAAATATCACTACAGCACTTCTTTCAATTTGAAGAAGAAAAAACACCAAAATAAACACTCAAAAGGAAGAACTAATATTTGTTGACCCAGGTATGGCAACCTAAGAGGGGGGTGAATTGGGTTTTTATTTATCAAAACGGATTTGTAAAACTTTTCTTGAAAGATCAAAATTAGTTTACTCTTTCTTTGAGAATAAAGGTGAAGAAGATGAAATTAGAAGTTATCAAATATGTAATCAAGAGAATAATAATAATGAACAATTACAAGTGCAAGTAAATGTAAAGAGTATAGGGATAGAGAGAGTGCAAACTCGATGTACGTGGTTCGGCAAACCTTGCCTACGTCCACGGGCTCCTAGCTCCACGAGCTAAGCTTTCCACTAAGTTGTAGAAATCTTTACAACTTGCTTGATGAACAACCTCACCAAGACTTTTTCTTTCAACTCTTGATAACACCACACCAAGAGTTCTTCTTGATGAACAACCTCACCAAGGCAACTTCCTTCAACTCTTGATAACACCACACCAAGAGTTCTTCTTGATGAACAACCTCACCAAGGCAACTTTCTTCAACCTTGATAACACCACACCAAGAGTTCTTCTTGATGAACAACCTCACCAAGGCAACTTCCTTCAACTCTTGATAACACCACACCAAGAGTTCTTCTTGATGAACAACCTCACCAAGGTAACTTCCTTCAACCCTTGATAACACCACACCAAGAGTTCTTCTTGATGAACAACCTCACCAAGGTAACTTTCTTCAACTTTTGATAATATCACATCAAGAGTTCACTCAAAGATAACTTTTATCCTTTACAAGAAGATATCACTCTCACCACAATACAAGAACAAAGAACATTTTTACAACAAAAGTACAACTCTCTTCAAAGAGTAGATAAAGAATATAAAAGCTCTCTAGACTTGATATTTCTCTTGTTTTATGCTTGATAGATTCTTCTATTCTTCTTTCTGAATGCATGGGAGAAGGGCTCCTTTTATAGGTAAATGGGATGAACTTAATCAAGTGAAGACACCAACTCCAAATTTTCTGCCCACCATAAAAACCGTAATTTTGTCTGCCATTTTTGTCAATGTTCCATTTGAAATTTGAAAATCTACAAAAAATAAAATATCTGAAAAATGGAATAAGCTTTCCAACGCATCAAGAACCAAGTTATTTGGATATCTGTAACTCAAGATATGGCCAAAACACCATTCAGTGCTCATGTGACTTGATTTTTCTTCCTTGTGTCAGTCCACCGAATTGAGTGATAATTCTGTCAGCCTTCTGTTTGAAATTTGAATTTCTTAAAAAAATAAAAGATCTGAATATTTGAATTAGCTTTCGAAAACATTAAAAATCAAAGCATTTGGATATCTCTATCTCAAGATATGGATAAAAAATCATTCAGTGCTCATATGAGTTGATTTTTCTTCTCTGTGTCAGTCCACCGAATTACATGTCAATTATGTCAGCCTTGCATTTGAAATTTGAATTTCTTCAAAACATATGAAATGTGCCTCATTAAGTCCTCTTTCCAATTCCGTAAGAATCAAGTCATTTTGATATTTTTATCTCAAGATATGTCTAAAAGAGTATTCGTTGCTCATGTTAGCTGCTTCCATTTGTCTTTCAACTTGCATGATAATTTGGACAACCTTGCACTTGTTCTAAAACTTTGGTGCCTTTAACATGTAGTCTTCTCCTTAGCTTCAACACTTCATTTTAATAAGCCTTTTCTTGATTTTACAATTATTTCAATGATATTACTCTTACACATAAATAAACATGTTAGTAAATCATAATGAATCAATGTGTATTGATATCATCAAAATTATCATGTAGCCTTAGGGCTAACAATATTTTCTTTGATTCTAGGATTCTTGGATCCTTATAATTCTTAGATGCTTGGATACATAAAACTCAAACAAAAGAGGGCCATTTATAATTTACAAGAAGTAACCATAGCTACACAAAAGCAAACCAAACCTACACCACACAAGTGTAACTCACACCACATAAATAAACTTTTAACACCCACTACACAAATATAACTCATATAACATAATAAACATTTAATACCCGCTTACACAAGTGTAACTCACACAACATAAATAAACATTTAACACACATCATACAAATCTTAGACATAGGCTTTGCAATGGACTTCAATGTAAATTGGACTTGGACCATAAAATGGGATGGGGTTGATTTCTTAACATCTTCAAACAAAAAGCTTGTTTATGGACTAATCGCCCGAAGCACTTTTGGGTTCATTACTGGGTGCAAAAGTGGAAGACTAGTTCCCCTTAGCTTATTAAAATTTCCACAACACTTAAGGTTTGAAGTTTTAGACGCCATTTTTTAGGACAATTAGAGTATATGTGGCAACCTCAAGATGAATTTACAAAGGTATGAAGGCTTTTGAAAGATTTGCTTGTGCTGGATTTGCAGGAAATAGACAGCATGCTTGAAGGGGCGCAATGAAAAAAAAAAAACAAAAAAAAAGAACAAATCTTTGTTCTAGCTCGTCTGATAACTTTTTAGACATCTCTTGCACTACTTGGAGAAAAAATGGCTAATATTCAGGGCCCAAACGGTTGTTGTAGCTTATAAAATAATGAGCTTCTACCATGACATGTAAATAATCCCGTGACAAAATAAGTTGTAAGATGTTTGATAACCCAACTTTAAAAAATTATTGCATTTTTCAAAAATAGGGTAGCAATATTTGATAAACCAAAGCACTTTAGCTTTTATATTATTCAAATAACAAAAATAAACATGATATATTATTTGTTTGTACTCTTCAATTATTAATATTTCAGATGTAAATTTTTTTTTGTTTTTAAATTATTTTTGAGACTTTATAAATAATTTAGTTAATTTAGGCTTTCATTGATTTAGGAATTTATCTTTTAGGGATTTTAACTCAATTCAGGATTTTTTTTTTTCATAATTGACTCAAATTTCTAATAGGTCATGATTTATTTTTCTATTTTTCATTAAGGTTTAGACTATTTTATATAGAGGATGTTCATTATTTATGTTTCCAAACTTGATCTTTTAGAATATTGAACTGGGGATTCAGATATATAAGTTCTCCCTTTCTAGTTCTTCTCTCTTTTCTCCCTATTAGTTTCTTGGATTTTTGTTTGTTAGTGACAAGTCATCGATCAAAACTAATTTATAATTTTATAATAGTAATAATACTTTCCAATAACCACAAACATTATGCTTAATTTTTTAATTAAATTTAAAAAACTGTATGTGAACCATAAAGCTTAATGCTAGTTTATAATATATTTTTTAATAATTTAACTAATTAACTAATTTGAATTTAAGTAATCCAAGTTTTTTTATTCAAACTAAAATTTTGATTATAAAATCATGTCTAAAATAAAATAACATCATGATAACCAAAATATAATTAAATAACTATGTTTAATAAAATGTATCACTAATGTAATTAAACTATAATTAACCTTTCTTAGATTAGATTCTTGTATGAGCTACTTATATTTTATGTAGATTTAGAATGGACCACCTAACAGCGTAAGAAATAAGTAACACAGCAACTCCTTGTTAGCCACCATGACCAGGATTAGTATTTTTATAAGAACATCTTGCATCTCAAGAAGGAGGTGATCAGGTGCTCCTGTCAATTATATACTCAATAATTTATGTTAGCTATATGTAAGAGAACTTGAACTTCTCTGGAATGTGTAGATTTTCTGCTAATTATTTTGACCATCCTTGAGCTCTACATGATTAGAAAAAGTTGAATAGATAAATGCTAATTAATCTTGCGTCTGCATACATTAACTATGTAATTTATAGAACTTATGAATCCTCTATGCCATGGCTCATCTTTCAGATCCTGATTTCATGCTCTTGTTCTAAGCATAATAGATTTAAAATATGTGTTTGGTAAATGTCCAAATTTACATAATCTGTTTAATTTCGAAGAAAGACTTTTATTTCCATGTGGATGCACCGGTGATTTATGATTACCTAACATTTTCTACTAATACTGAAAACTCTAATCCCAATCTATTATTTGTATTTTTAGATTTAGGATGAATTGTAAAACTTCCCTAAAGTTTCGGATTATCACTTTATCACAATCTCATGTTTACTGGTTACATTAATTGACGACGAGATCTTTTTCTTTACTCTTGGTGGCCACCGTAATTGAAATTTCCTCTCTGTAGAATTTGGACCAATAATTCCAAGACGAATTTAGATTAGAAAGGTACGACCTAATGGTAATTGGCTAGTAAATTTTTATTGAACTTAATTCTCTTTCACGTATCAGAATTTTTATTGTGGTGTTCTAATATTCAAAGCAGCCACAAATGTCAACATTTTTTGTAGTTAGATTACAAGTTGTTATTATCTATGTTAACATTTGACCAGAAGTAGAATGTCCGACAAGTAAAGTTACAAAAGCAAGCTAGACTGGACTAAACTGAGTCTTCCCAAGAAAAAAGATGATGCATAAATGGTGAATGACTCCAATTAATAGACCAAGTCCAATCACAATACAGTACAGTATATAAATAAAAGTAACCTCATCAAGATACTAAACACAACAAAAGTAACATCAAGAGGATTACACAACATGTCATATTTTTAAACTAGCTACACCAGCCATAACAACTTCTCCGAGAACATTCCCAATCAAAATGTCTCAGCTCACCAACTTAAAGAGCTTGGATCTATCTAGAAATCAACTAACTGGTGAAATCCCTGATTCACTCGGTGATCTTCATTTCTTGCGTATATTCAGTGTCGCTGACAACAATGTTCAAGGACGAATTCCTAGAGGAAGTCAGTTTGACACCTTTCCTAGCTCCAGCTCTGATGGAAATCCAGGATTGTGCGGTTCTATTGCACAGCGGTCATGTACTACTCAACCAAGTACTAACAATCATTCTGAATCAAGGGAATCCTCAAAGAAGGAGCTTCATTTTGGACTTATGGCTGGAGGTACATTTGGATTAATTGTTGGATGCACAAGTGGAATACTAGTTCCCCTTAGCAGATTAAATTTTCTACAGAACTATTATTGGCTACGGAAGACGCCATTTTTTTTAGAGGAAGGGGCAGTTAAGAGTAGAGACGTTGCAGCCTCAATATCGAATTGGCAGAGACATGAAGGCTTTTACAGATACGCTTTGTACTGGAGTTGTAAGAAAAAGTAAATAAGGACGAGAGGACAATGATCGATTAAATTAAAAAAAAAAAAACAAATTAATTTTATCTCCTAATTTGCTTTTTATGATATTTTAAAATAAAATTTTTAATTAGTAAATTTAAATGAATAAAGATTGCTTAACCCATCTAGTGACATAGTAATTGTGCCATTATGTAAAATAGTATGATGAATACTGAAGGAATCAAAATCATTTTTTATCCTCAAAAGTTATAGACTTCACAATACAAAATATATATATATATATATATAATAATAATAATAATAATAATAAATATAAACTGGAGTTCAAGGAGATTTCCATATCACAAAAATCTTATAAACTGGAGTTTAAGAAATTTTCAAAAATCTGGGGAGCCCTACCTTAGCTAAAAGTATTTTCATAATTGGTTATACATATAAATTACAAAATTATATGGTATCATAAAATTAAACATGGGAAAATATAGTAAAGAGTTTGCGTTCAAAGAGAGAAACCTTAGAAAGCGGAGCGGCAAAAATGTTTGCAACACTTGTTCTCTTGTTTTATGTTTTGCCTATTGACATGTGTACATAAAATTTTTATCAAAATATTATAATCCCTAATAAATCATAACAATATTTCCTGGAACACGGCTTGCTCCACATCTGATACAAGCCAAGCAGTCTAACAACTTATGTCATTGCTGATGTTACCTGCAGAATTTGGTTTTCTTACCAGTTCACATTCTACATACAGCAGGTATGAGCTTTCAGAAATAACATTTTAGCCAATATTATAGTAAACTACATAGCTCAGGGTCTTATTTATGGTATAAACACTACCAAACCGGTTCCTGCATGATAAGGAAAAGCACTGCCAACATTATAAATTAAAAAAAAAAAAAAAATTGTTATAATTTGAGGCTTATAATTCAGGTTAATTTATTTATTCATGTTAAACTACAGAGGAGCTCAGGGAAGAACGTTGGCTGGCAGGGAGTATTGATCAGATATGGTAGCAAATTGCCAAAAGGAAAAGCTTATCAGCACCAAACACAAGCTATAATTGCATTTAGTGCAATCATAAGCAAACTAATTATATATAAAATCAATTAACTACCACCATCTTAACATATCAACAAATACTAAGAGGAACTAAAATTAATACGACAGCTTTTCTTCATTAACATATTTATAAAACAAACGGACTTACCACTAAAGAACAATTGTTCATTTGGAGCACATTCTGAGGTTGCAGAAACCTTTTGTTTTGAACCGAATTCCCGGAGATGCTTTACCTCATTTTCAATATCCAGCAACCGCTTAGACAGCAAAAAAAGTCAATCCCTGTGTGCTTCGAATTTCGTATTCCATCCTTCTTCAAACTCTTTAATTTTCTTTTCAATCAATAATTGAGTCACTCTCGCTTCATCTTCCTGCTTCATTCTCTTGTCTTCTTCCTGCTTCATTCTTTCTTCTTCCTCCTGGATTCTCTCTAATTCTTGCCTCTTCCTCTCTTCTTCTTGCTTAATTCTCTCTTCTTCTTGTTGCTTCGCACGTTGCTTTTTCCATTCCATACTGCTTAGAACTAAACCTCCAACACCAGCAACATCCTTGTAGAGTGGTTCATCGGCCTGTGGACAGCGTGCTCTGTATTCAGCAAATGCCTTTTGAGTCTGCTTCAAAGCCTTCCTATATCTTTGAAGGACATTTCCCACAAGATAAAGTTCACGTTCAAGCCTATAAACCTCCAGGTGCCTTTTTTGCTGCTCCTCATACTTGACCTTATGCAAGTGTTCAATCATGTTTCGCCGCTTCTGCAACTCATCATATAAAAGCTGTTGATTCACACTAGTTTCCTCACAAGCCTGTTCTTCTTCCTGATACAACATCCTAGCCTTTCCGATCCAATGCTGCATTTGCTCCAAACTCACATCAAATTCTGATGGTGAGGCACTCCTCATACGCTTATTGCTAGCATTAAGAGATTGATGCGGCAACTCATTGCCCTGATCAATCTGTCTCTTGTTCCCATTACCAAAATGTGATGATGATCCAGCTGGAATTGTATTGGTATTGTTATCAACCCTTGAGGCAAGAAACTCCCCTGGTAAATCATCATCACAAATTGGGATTCCAGGAGTTCAAAAAACTTGCACTGCTTCCATTCCTTGAATGAGATTAGCTGAGGTTACCATCTCTAAATTCTCAACCCTCGGACAGCGGCTAAATCCCCCTTCATGCCGCTCCTCCTCCTCCTCCTCCTCCTCCTCTTCTTCTCCTCCCTCCTCATCTCCCTCTTCCACCACTTCTTCTATCGCTTCTTGTTTCTTTTCCTCTACCTCAGAGTCCATGGCCTTGATATCACCAAGAGTACACCCCCTCAAGAAATGCCCATTCTCAGGGACATCATTTTTCTCATGCAAGAACCAATGACCTTTTTCTTCATCTTTATTTCCCCCAAAACTGAGGACAACATCATCTCCAGCAAGCTCTTTTTCCTCTTTCCCAACACTCTCCTGCAAATTAACAAAATTTTCTTGCACACTACTCATATTCTCTTGCAAATTGACGACATTATCTTGCAGAAGACTTGCATTCTCCTGCAAAGTAACAACATTTTCTTGCACAAGACCTGCATTCTCTTGCAAATTAACAACATTTTCCTGCCCATGACCTACATTCTCTTGCAAATTAACAACATTTTCTTGCCCCAGACTCAGATTCTCTTGCAAATTAACAACATTTTCCTGCCCATGACCCACATCCTCATGCAAATCAACAACATTTTCTTGACCCTCACTTGCATTTTCGTTCAAATCAGAGACATTTTCTTGCACAAGACTCACATCATCTTTGAAATTAACCACATTTTCTTGCCCAAGACTCAAATTCTCTTTTAGATTAACAACACTTCCCTGCCCGAGACTTGAAACCTCTTCTAAATTACCTACATTTGTTTGCCCAAGACTCAAATTCTCTTTTAAATTAACGACATTTCCCTGCCCGAGACTTGAAATCGCTTCTAAATTACCTACATTTTCTTGCCCAAGACTCAAATTATCTTTTAAATTAACAATAAGTCCCTGCCCGAGACTTGAAACCTCTTCTAAATTACCAACATTTTCTTGCCCAATACTCAAATTCTCGTTTAAATTAACAATAAGTCCCTGCCCGAGACTTGAAACCTCTTCTAAATTACCAACATTTTCTTGCCCAAGACTCAACTCGACGTTACTCTCCTCCAACCCTGCCTTTTTACTATCTTCAACTTTTTTACTACCTTCAACGGCGTCAAGCATTTGCACGTTCCCATGAACGTCCTCTTCCTCTTCTTGTTTGACATCTTCTCTCAACATCCCCTCTTTTTGGTTTTTGATCAAACAGTGCATATGCTAGGCGTAATAACAATGGCTCAACTGAGGCGCCGTCAACTCTTTCTGCACCATAAACCAAATCAAGCTAGCCCAATCCATCTTTTCAACGTTTCCTTCTTTGATCAATTTCATCCAATTCAACACATCCGAAGGCATCATCCACGTGTCATCGTGCAAAAGCATCCAATTCGACACTGTCTCCTCCACCAACCGTATCGACTCCTCCGATTCCTTCTCAGGCAACTCCCCAGACCCATCTGACGCAACCTTATCTTTCCTAACCGACAAATTCAGGGCACGGGCCAAATCCGCACGGTTCACGGGGATTTTCGCAACGTTGACGTAGCTGCCACGCGCACTAGGGCAATAATTGGCGATCAATTGTGCGATGAGATCGGTGCGTATGTCGGAATCGAACTCGAGATGAAGGAAATCCCATAAGCCGAGCCGTTTGAGGAGAGATTCGTGGGGAGAGAAATCTAGCGTCTTGAACAGCGTGAAAGGGATGGGCTTTAGCTCTTGCTTAAGCAATTCAAGCCTTTTCATGGATTTCTTCTCCTGTTGAACGCGTTTTTTCTGCTATGGCGCGAGTTTCCTGCGTTTGTTGGGACGATGCTTGTATACTGAGGTGGTGGGGGGTCGATTTCGGATGGATTGAGATTGAGATTGAGAAAGGGGCGAAAGCATCTCGAGATCGTCTTGCTCAAGCTGCTGCCGCTGCCCTTGTTGTTGGTTTTGGGGATTTGGGATTTCCAGGGTTAGGGTTTTAGGCGATTGTGATTGTTGTTCTGGTGGTTCGTCATTCTGAGTGGTCATGTTTTGGGTTGTGTTCCGGTGTTGATGCTCGGAAGAAGCAATGGCATTGCATGGCAATGGTAAGTGATGAGAGTGAAGCTAAGCTTGCTTGTTGCAGAGCAGCGGCCTTCCAAGGTGGTAAATGTATGGATATGGCTTTTGTTTTCTTTTTCTTTTTTCTTCGGGAAAATTGAGAAAATAGACAAAATTAGGAACCCTTGTTAAAATTTAGACGCGTTCTCAAAAATTTTTATATTATAGACATTTTCTTGATAAAAAGACCCAATTACCCTTATTTTTTAATTTTTTTCTAAAGGTTCATTTTCGAAACCCATCTCCCTCTCTTAGTTCCTTTCATGTCTGTCTGTTTTTACAGTCTAAACTAAGTAGAAAGCATGTCTGGTGTAAACTAATGTGATTTTTGTAGGTTAATGTGTGTGAAAGCCATTGAAACAAGTTATGAATCCAGTGTTATTTCTCTGTCTTCAGATGACCGAAACCCATCTCCCTCTCTTCAGATTTGATTTAATTTTTAGGAAATTTGAATTCGAGATTTGAGCTTCCGAAGGATTTGTGAACTGATTTAAGGATAAATAGAGTCTTATAATGTAATTTTTATAGGTTAATGCGTGTGAAAACTGATGAAACGAGTTGTGAATCCAGCATTACATCGCGAAGAAGAAGACACTCGACACTCGAAAACAACCTGTCGAGTCATGTCGAGTTATATAATATCGAGTGTCGAGTGTTTTCGAGTGGTGAAATGTCGAGTTTCGAGTGCTGTCGAGTGGTGAAATGTCGAGTTTCGAGTATTTTCGAGTGGTGAAATGTCGAGGTGAAATGCCTGAGTTTCGAGTGTTTTCGAGTGGTGAAATGTCGAGTTTCGAGTGTTTTCGAGTGGTGAAATGTCGAGTTTCGAGTGTTTTCGAGTGGTGAAATATCGAGTTTCGAGTGTTTTCGAGTGATGAAATGTCGAGTTTCGAGTGTTTTCGAGTGGTGAAATGTCGAGTTTTGAGTTTGTCGAATGGTGAAATGTCGAGTGTTGAGTGTTTTCGAGTGGTGAAATATCGAGTGTCAAGTTGTGTCGAGTGTCGTCTCCGCGTGATATAATGCTCTAAATACTTTTAATTTCTTTTTAGTCCCCATAGTTTGTAATTTAACAATTTCATCCAAAAAAGAGTGTCGGATGCAAGTAATCACATGCAAGTAATTTCAAAGGGTATTTTAATCTTTTTGTCAAGAAAGTATTTATAACATAAAAATTTTTTAGAACATTTCTATTTTTTAATTAGACCTCCTAATTTTATCTATTTTCTCAATTTCTCTTTTTCTTTTGGCTGGCTACATCCCTCCAAATCATTGGCGCTTTCTGTGACTTTTTCGCTGAGTTGGCGGACCCCAACAGCAATCCTTCGTGGCATTTTACATTGGATTCTCCGCTCCTCTCCTCTCCTGCCTTACATGGAAAAATCTTTGACTGTAGTCATATTCCAGTAAGAGCAGGGACAGGTGGGTCTGATTTATTTGTTCGAAATTCAAATTCCCATTATTTATTTGTGTAATTGATATTTATATATATATATCCTAAATCTACATTTTAATTTAATATTATGTTACTATAAGCACACCCAAATACTACTAGTCATATCCTAGTAATCTTTCCTTCCTCCCAACTTAAATTTACAAATGGGGAATAGTCGAATGATAAAAGTTTAATCTTTCCTTTCAAACACTGGAAGCCATTGTTTTTGTATTTTTGAAGCAACAACAATCTCAAATTAGTGCTATATCTTATTATAATTCATGCGCAAAGGGTCATGTATCAACATTTGAGCACAAAAAAAAAAAAATAATAATAATAATCTCTGTGCTTATGTGCCAGTCATTTTTTGTTGCCTATTATTATTTCTCACTTATTTTTATTTTATTTATTGATTTTACTCTTTGCAATTGCTGAAAAATAAGGTTATAATTTCAGTTTTCTTCTAGTTTCCTTGCAATTTCGTTATAATTTCATTTTTCTCCTATTTCCTCACAATTTCTCTCTTTATTATTAACCCAAAAAGCATAAAACACTTACCAAAAGGATTCGACTGTAACACTTTTTGAGAGCTTGTAACCCAGCAAATTATCTGGAAACATAAAAAGTTTTTGAATTTTGTGACTGGTAGAAAAAAACGACTCCTTTTTCTTTTCTTTTTTATTAATAACGTTTGTACGTACCATCATCATGAGAATAATCAAATAATAAACGAATGAATTGTACCAACTAAACCTCGGGGGGTTGACTTGCACCATGCAGTTGAATAGACTTCAAGATGGTCATGAGCAAATGTTATCTTATTTCAATTTATTAGATAATTACTTAATAAATTGACTTCATAAAGAAAGTATTGAGAGAGAAGACCATTTGGACTTTCTAATTAATTTTCTACCTTTTCTTTCTTTAAACTGGACAATTAAATGGCTAAACAGGATCTACATAGGATACATTTCACATTGAAAAAATATACAATTGCAAGACACAAACTAGCTGTGTGCCCAAGGGGCTTGGTCATCAGGATAGAAGGAAGCAATCTACAAGCCAAGAAAGGCAAAATACAAAGTTAAGCATTTCTATTTTACATGCATGTTAACCTGTACTATTATTGTTAACCAAAAAAAAAAAAAATCAGTACGGAGAAAACAGACAAGTTATGAATGGCAAATTTATATTGTTTACATTTGTATAAGATGGCCATCAAAAGAGCTCATGGCTAGCTCCAGGCTTGATATGTCCCTATGTAACAGGCTCCATTGTAGTCTAGCTGTATTTCCCATTTGTCTCTCTTTAACTGTGTTTGATAGCCTGGACACATAAGATATGAACAAGTGACTCTCAGTCGGAATATCCATTCATTATAACACAGGAAAACTGGAAGCTAAAGAGCACTCTAAATTTGTTATTAGGCAGTTAAAATGAATCCACAAAACGGGGTGGTGGCGCAGTTGGCTAGCGCGTAGGTCTCATAGCTTCTGAGTTATCCTGAGGTCGAGAGGTCGAGCCTCTCTCACCCCAAATACCTTCCTTTTATTTCAAAGTGATCTAAGACATTCAAGTACAATTCTATTTTGCTCAATAGTGCCATACCAGGATATTCAAGTAATGTTTTTGCCAATTCTATTTTGCTCAATGGTGCCATACCAAGATATAGTGGACTATATTATGATTCCAAAAGTGCCTCAAGCAATGAGACCATAACCAAGCTCCTTGTTTGAGGGTTCTTTTGGTACCGGGAGAATTGTTGTGTTTGGTTGAATAATGCATAAGCACAGTAACATCAGACCATATAATCCTGGATTGCCTTCGAAGCTGGAGATAAGAAAACAATCAAACTGACCTCCTGTAGGTATTGGTCCTTGAAGATTGTGTCTGCTATATGCTGAACAAAGACAAAAAACTGAGATATATGCAGGCTGGATTTCACCGATATAAGATTTTCAGAGAAATCCAGTTGAACTCGATTGTCAGATAGAAGATTGACACATAATCCCGATGGTATATTTCGTGAGAAGCTATGTCTGAGATCAAGGACGTTAAGAACTTTTTTGGACCAATCTTAGTAGGGACCGATACTACCATCGAGGCTGTTGTTTGTCAAGTTTACTTCTATAGCAAGCAAATCTCTTGAGTCAAGCAAACACATAAAAACAATCAGACTAAAGGCGCAGTCAGAAATTTACTTTCGGCTAGCTAGATTAAACAAAAATGTAGGTATCAATTGTTGTTTCTTTATTATCAAAAGATCATTCAAAATACATATTTCATATAGCGAAAACAGTTCTTGCAGTATTTCCAAATTTTACGGAAAGTCTTATTAGCTCTCGAATACAATAATAGAGATAACAGTGGAAAAGGCCTACTCTGCTTCAGTAGATATATCCAGCTATGTTTTTAGAAAACCTGCTACAAATTTGCCTTTTATTCTTGACTTGAATGGAGTAACTGGTACAATAATTACAGAGTACAAAAGCAAACTAATATTGACTGAGTATAATCTCATTATCCTTTCCTGGCCATAACCATTCCTTGAGTGCTGAGGAAACTTTAACCTGCGCAGGGGAAGTATCCCACTTGTTTACCCAATAATAAATCCAAAAACCCTTCCAGCAATAAGTCCAAAGTGGAGGTCCTTGTTTAAGGATTGCCTTGGTACATCAAGATTGATCATAATTGGTTGAATGGTAGATAAGCGCCGCACAAGGGATCCACACAATCCAGGATTTCCATCAAAGCTGGAGCTAGGAAAGCATCAACCTGACCTCCTGAAGGTACTCCTTGGAGATTGTTGTCTGCCACATTGAATGAAGATAAGAAATGGAGATCTCTGAGTGAGATTGGGATTTCACCTGATAGATGGTTTCAGATAGATCCACTCTCTCTAAGTTAGTAATCTGAGACCGTTGATCAGGGTTGTTGATAACAAACCGGTTACGGCTGAGATCAAGCCTATGAAGAAACTTTAATAGACCAATGTCAGTGGGGACTCTGCCACTGAGGCTGTTGTTTCCAAGGAATAATCCCGGTGGCGCATTGGATAGTTTCTTATATTGTTTAGGACTATAAGAGAAAGAAATACCTGTAATTAGAAAGACAGGCGAGTCTAAATTGCTTTTGTTAATTTGACTGTGAGACTGTTCGGATGCCAGCATTGGAAGTCTGCTCAGTTCCTTAGGAAATTCTCCAGAAAAAAGGTTATGAAAAACGTCTGTGTAGAATAGGCTTGGCATATTCGCTAACCACCTTGGAATTGAACCTGTGATTAGATTTCTCGATAAATCTAAGTACTGTAACTTCCTGAGCTTTCCTATCCAAGTTGGGACTTGACCACTGAGTGGGTTGCTGCCTAACCCCAGAACTCGGAGATTTTGAGTTCCATTTGAGGATGTTATGATGTCATCATCTGGCATTTCTTCATACATGAAAGTTCCAGTGAGAAGGAGAGCACTGAGGTTTTTGCAACCCATTAAAATCTTAATGGTACTAGAAATGTCAGTTAACTTGTTGGCAGAAAGAGATAAGAAGGACAAAGATTCTAGCGCAGCTATATCAGGTGAAATTTTTCCCTGTAGATCATTAACAGCTAGCCTAACTGCAGTGAGAAACTTGCATGAATTAAGACTTCATAGCAAGCTACCTGTAAAATTATTATAACCAAGGTAAAGAGTTCGAAGCTGGGGAATCTTAGAGAAATTAAAAGCAGGAAGTTGTCCATCAAAGTTGTTGCCCCATAATTTCTCCATGGATGGAGGCAGTGAACCGGATAGGTGATTAAAAATGAAGGTACAAATATTTCAAGTTGGAAAGCTTCCCAAAATCTGGAGAAATTAAGCCAGTAAATTGGTTCCAATAAGGTAAGGACGATTACAAGGTAAGGATAACTCTTAAAGTGGCGTAGCTGAGTAAATGCCATCAGCAAGTAAACCAGAGATATTATTGAAGCCTGCGCGAAATGTTTTCAATATGGAGCAATTTCCCAGTGCAGGAGGGCTCTCGCCACTGAAATCATTGAAGGAGAAGTCCAGGAGGCTGACAGAGCATGCAGAGTCAATCCAGGAAGGTGAAGGTATAAGGCCGGACAAACTGTTGTTGCTGACATCAAAACTTACCAAATTATTAGTCAGCCAGAGGAACGATGATGGGATGATCCCATGGAAGAAATTGCTAGACAGATCAACCAATTTGAGGTAATTGGCTGACAAAGATGGTGGAAATTCACCAGAAAGATAGTTATGACTCAAATCAAGAGTTTCAAGTCGGATTGATGTATGAATGGAACCGTTGAGAGGCGGACAAATGAGGTGATTTAGGAAAGGTTTAGGTGGGTCAGATCTGTGAGGTTCCCAATAAAAGGGGAGATTCTGCCACGGATGCCTCTTCCGGGTAGCAATAGATGAGTAACACGGCCGTCAGCATCACATCTGATCCCTTCCCATTGACAACAATCAATGGAAGAAGACCAATTTAATGGAGGGGAAGATATGTTGAAGTTGAGAGACAGGTGAGAGTCTTGATCCAGCTTGTTGCAGGCTTGACTAGGACAAATAAAGCATTCTATAACGAAAGGTATTACAAGGTCTAGGACCAAGTTAAAAAAAATTCTTTGTAGGATGCGTCCGGCAACAGATGCTGTTTACTATCTTACGTTAATGGGAAGATCAAGAAGAAACAAAACATAAGCAGGCGTCCAAGTTTATAATCTCAGTTAAGCTTGTTGTTCAATTGCCGACTGCAGTGTTAGAATTACAAAACCTCTTTGACGTTCAAACAGATTGAAAATTATTATTTTTCCACTTGTGTAGCTTTCTGGTAGTTGTTGGACATTTTTTAATGACATAAGATGTGGGTTTTAGTCCGTTGATGATGTTACTTATAATATATAATAACATGAGATGTTGATTTTTGTCCCCAAGGCCTCCTAGCTTGATAATGTTACTTATTATATATAGCTTGTAGCAGTTGGCGTACTTGTCATTCAGGATCTGGGTTTACTATGATATGTAATTATATATATCATCTCTTTTGTTGGGGAGAGACATGGACTAGTCCAGTCTTGCTCGCGTAAGTTATGTTTTGAAGACCTTGACAAATTAACATAAATATGTAAATGTTTGTTTTAGATATTCATGTTAGGTACTAGTTTTGGATATACAATAGTCCAGTCTTTTCTGGGATTATATGAATTTTCAATAGCATTACTTGTATGGCTTCTAGTAATTGGAGATCTGTTCAAATATGACATTTAACTTTCAACGAATTAATTATCAAAATTTGTAACTCATCTAAGAAAAAGCAAAGATTGATGAGTTTGGGATGAATTATCTAAGTTTATAACGCACATGTGTTAATGTTTTACATCTATAATTATTTCGTTTGGTGTGTTTTTATTTTACTATAATGTGTGCTTAGTTTAGTCTAATCTATGATACAGCAGGCGTATGGGATCTTGGAGAGATTAATACTTATATTTGATCAGTTTAGATTATTGGGTCAAATGTGAACCTAAGGCAAATGAAAACATGTCTGCATAGGAAGATACATTTCTGGCTTGAAACTTCATACATATAGTCGAAGAATATAAAAGAATATATAAATATAAGTTGATATATATGCAATGGAATTAAGATTAAAGAAATTAAAGGATAGATAAATTGATAACTTATTGATTATAATAATACTCAGAAAATTAACAAATGAAACACATTGATTCACCAAGAATACCAAGAATTAAAAAAAAAAAAAAAACTCATACAAGAGTTAATTAGTCTTTAAAAAATGTATCTATGATGGCTATAGAGACATTGATTTATACTTCACTAACCCTACATCTAATAGGAGAATTATTTCAATAGGAAAGCAAATAATATTAAAATTAAAAATATTTTTTATAATTTCAAATCAATTTTAAAAAGAAAAATAAGTCAAAACATAAAAATTAATTAAATATTACACAATTAATATACAAAAATGTCTCTGAAATTAATTAACTTTTAAATCCGTCTTTATTACCTCTTTTGCCTGCATCACAAGTAGATCCTAGATGGTTGTCGAAGATCAAAAAGACACCTCATTCTCAATCAAAGGATGTTATCCGGACAAGCTCTAGGCTTGATATGTTAGTATGTAGAAGGGCGTATAGTTTGAGGAAAAATTTCAATTAATTATTTAATGGAGAATTTTAACCGCCAAATCCAGCTCATTTCCGACCAAAAGGATAAAACCAATACCGGATTCATATAGAGCGGCTTCCGACGAGCTTTCTGTTACTGTATGTATCTCTCCACGTGCTAGTGACCAACGCTCGACAGCCAAGGATATCGGATGATAGTCGAATACGATGCTACACCAATAACTGTTTTAATTTTTTTTAAAAAGTAATTTTAATAAAAAATTTAAAATATATTTAATTTTATAATTTATAAATTAATTAATTAATTTTAATATTTTAATTTTTAGGGATATTTTTAGATTTATATTAAATTATAAAGTTATATTGGTAGTTTAGTATATCTAAATTTTATCTTTTTAAAAGTTGTTTTGTACCTTATTTTATAATCTAATATAAAAATAAATATTTGAAACAGTAACTTATTGAAGAATCAATTTCAAATGAGTTTACTAAACGTCAAAATTGTTGTAGATAGTAGTAAAATCTAAAAGCTGATATCCATCGGTAGTCCCAAATACACTTATGTACCGCTTATTTTAACTCATCTCTTACCATACTTAATAATTATCAATAATTAATATATATGCTCCTCGGAGTTTGTAATTTCTTTTTTATATTTGTTTGGAACTCCTTTATATATAATAATCATAAAGCCTAATGATAGTAACGGAGAGAAGAAGACTACAACTCATCAATCGCCAACAATATAATTATTTACATTATGGTTAAGATAAACAAAAATATAACATTTAACAACAATTTGGTTGTTATTAGATATGAAGCAATGGAAATCTAGGGGTGACAATTTTTGACACGACATATGAACACGACTTGACACGATACGGTTTTAAACGGGTTTGAGTTTTGACATATTCTGTTAGTCAAAAGAATAAGAGTTAGTTAAGTCAGTTAAAGAGTTAGTTAAGTTGGTTAAATAACTGACTGCTTAGTCAGCAATGAATAAATACACATGTGTGTGTGTGCCAGCTAAGCGTGAGAGTATAACAGAATTCTGTTACTCTGTTGCTTGCTGCATCACGAGTATATGTATGTGTAATGTACTGGAAACAATTAATTAATTCAATGAAACAGAATAATTTGATCAATTTCTCTTCTTCTCTGTTTTTCTAACTTGGTATCAGAGCTATCTAGAAGTTTCATGGCAAATCATCCAAGTTATTTTCCTGGAAACCAAAATTTTTCTAGAAACACTTTTCCTGGAAACTCAACATTTACAGATCAAGTAAACAATAATTCAAACACAATTCCTGCAAATTTAAGTTCAGATTTCTCCAATTCCAATCTACTGCTTCCAACAATGTTACCATCAACCTTGCCAGCCACAGCAATCAAACTTCAACGAGGCAACTATGGATTCTGGAGTCTTCAAATTCTTTCTACTTTGAGAGCCTTTGATCTGGAAGGATTTGTTGAAGGAACTAAAATTTGTCTTCCTTCAATGATCTCGGTTCAAGATCCAGCAGGTACAGATCCATCAAGCTCCACAATCACTCAAATCAATCCAGATTACCTAAACTGGAAAAGAATTGATCAATTCATCCTCAGCTGGTTACTGTCTTCCATTTCCGAATCCATGTTTGGCTATGTGGTAAGATACATCACTTCCATGGATGCCTGGAACACTCTCAAGTGCTTACATCAAACAGAATCAAAGGCTCGAGCTATGCACATTAAGCATCAGTTACAAACAACAAAGAAAGGTTCACTTTCAATTTCTGAATATTTTCTAAAGATGAGAACATTTGCTGATACATTGCATGCCATTGGAACTTCTGTATCCGATTCTGACCTGTTACTGCACATTCTTGATGGTCTTGGACCTGAATATGATGCTATCATAGTTAATATCACATCCAAAACTGATTCTGTTTCACTGGAAGAAGCACAATACCAGTTACAGAGCTATGAATTGCGTCTGGAACAACACAATACTGCTCAGGTTGTTCATGTAGGTCCTAGTGCCAATGTTGCAAATAAAATGTATCAAAATCAGTCTCAAGGATTGAATGCCCCTGGCTATGGTTATGGCAGATTCTCCTCCACTCAAAATAATAGAGGAAGAGGAAGAAATAGACAGTTTTATGCAAGAAATGCAAACAATAGCACAGCAAATGTTAACAATGTAGCTCAAGGTCAATCAGGACAAAACATTGGTAAACCAATTTGTCAAGTTTGTTCAAAACCTGGACACACTGCACTTAAATGTTATCGCAGGTTTGATGTGAGTTACCAGGGACCTTCAGCTACACCTCAGCAAGTAAATGGACCTCAGCAAGTCAATGCATCAAATCATCAAGCTTTCATAGCTTCCCCATCAACAGTTGCTGACAATTCATGGTATATGGACACTGGTGCAACTGATCATATCACTTCCAATCTCAGTAACCTCTCAATCAACTCTGAATATGATGGCAAAGAGACTGTACAAGTAGGCAATGGTAACAATCTTTTAATCTCTCATATTGGCTCTAATACAATCTATTGTCCATATGCAAGAACGAGCTTATCTCTGAATAGAATTCTGTGTGTTCCTGCTATCACAAAGAATTTGTTAAGTATATCACAGCTAACTAAAGATAATGCTGTCACTGTTGAGTTCAATTCTGATTCATGTGTTGTCAAGGATCAGGTTTCACAACTTCCTGTGCTCCGGGGAATACTTAGGAATGGATTATATCAGCTGCAAAACTTCAATACAAGTCAGTCAACATGTTCTGCATCAGACCTCAATGCTTCTTTCCAATCACAGACACTAATGTCCTGTACTGTCAATAATTCCAATAATGGATCAACTGATTGTGTACTCTGGCATAAGAGACTAGGCCATCCTCATTTTCATGTATTGAACTATATTTCAAGAACAACAAAACTGTTCTCTTGTAATATGAATAATAAACTGATTTGCCATTCATGCAAATTTGGCAAGCAAAGTCATGATGTG
Organism: Boswellia sacra; assembly: GCA_013180625.2. Classification (NCBI taxonomy): domain Eukaryota; kingdom Viridiplantae; phylum Streptophyta; class Magnoliopsida; order Sapindales; family Burseraceae; genus Boswellia; species Boswellia sacra. The sequence goes on from SNVD02005923.1 coordinate 230,160, forward strand.
TATCCACTTCATTTACAGCATCCAAATCTCCCCTTGATTTAGTTTTTACAGATGTATGGGGTCCAGCACCTGTTACTTCAGTTGAAGGTTACAAATATTATCTTCTCTTTGTTGATGATTTCAGTAGGTATAGCTGGATATTCCCTTTAAAGACCAAGGCTGAAGTTTCCAAACTGTTCCAGCAATTTCTGGCTCTAGTTGAGAGGCAATTTCAAACAAAATTAAAATGTCTTCAGTCTGATTGGGGAGGTGAATTTCGACCATTAGCTCCACTGCTTGCTCAGCTTGGTATTCAATTTCGTCACCCTTGTCCACATACACACCAACAAAATGGTTCAGTGGAGAGAAAACACAGGCATGTTGTAGAGACAGGTTTGACCCTTCTAGCTCAAGCCTCCATGCCCTTAGCCTATTGGTGGTTTGCATTTGTTAATGCTGTTTATCTTATCAATAGATTACCTACACCAAAATTGCAGTTTTCTTCTCCTTTTCAATCACTGTTTCACTCCTCTCCAGATATCAAACACCTTAAAACCTTTGGCTGTGCCTGCTTTCCAAATTTGAGACCATACAACACTGTCAAGTTCTCCTTCCATACTACTCTTTGTGTTTTTCTTGGCTATAGTATGGCTCACAAAGGATACTTGTGCTTAAGTGATTCTGGCTGCATCTATATAGCTAGAAGTGTCTCATTTGATGAATCCTGTTTCCCATTTCATGAAGGAGTATTTCTTAAGAATAACTCCTCCTCTATCACAGCTGCACTGCCCTCTGATCCTTGGCACTTTCCTTCACTTTCTCTACCTTTATGTACATCAACTCATCCTCCAACCACAAATTCTAACCCTGTTGCCTCCCCATCTCCACAACCTGCCAACTCTATTTCCTCTCCTACAAACTCTAATGCAACAAATACCTCTACAAACTCAGCAAATTCTCATTCCTTTAATTCTCCTCATTTCTCACCAAAATTACCTACTGCAGCCTCTCTTACTGTCCCAGCTTTAAATACTCACCCCATGATCACTCGTTCTAAACATGGTATCTACAAACCCAAACTATATCTTTGTCATTCCCAATCAACTCATTCAGTCACAGAACCTGATACAGTTGATGATGCACTAAATGATCCATCTTGGTTCAAAGCTATGCAAGAAGAATTTACTGCACTGCAAGCCAATCAAACCTGGTCCTTAGTTCCTTTTAGACCTGACATGCATATAGTTGATAACAGGTGGGTATTTCGAGTTAAGTACAACTCAGATGGTAGTGTTCAACGTTACAAAGCCAGATTAGTGGCCAAGGGGTTCCAACAAACTTCAGGGATTGATTACTTTGAAACCTTCAGCCCAGTCATTAAACCCTCTACCATCAGAGTAGTTTTTTCCCTTGCTGTCACTTTCAACTGGGATATTCAGCACATTGACATAAACAATGCCTTTCTCAATGGAGACTTAAAAGAGACAGTGTACATGTCTCAACCTGCAGGCTTTATTGACTGTCATCATCCTACCTATGTGTGTAAACTCCACAAATCCTTATATGGTCTGAAGCAAGCTCCCAGAGCATGGTTTGACAAGCTCAAGGCAGCTTTGCTTCACTGGGGGTTTCTCATGAGTTCATCTGACAGCAGCCTGTTCATTCACAAATCTGCAGGAGGTAAAATCATTCTTCTTTTGATCTATGTAGATGACATACTTGTCACAGGACATGATACCATACAAATTCAGAAAATGATCTCTGACTTGAACAAAACATTTGCACTTAAAGCACTGGGAACTGTTAACTACTTTCTTGGTTTTGAGATTAAAAGAACAGATAACATCTTGTTCCTATCACAAGCCAAGTATGCTGCAGACCTCTTGAAGAAATGCAATCTGTATGAAGCAAAATCTTGTTCAACTCCCATGCTGTCGGGCATCAAACTCACTGCACATGATGACAATGCATTTGATTATCCTACACTTTACAGGAGTGTCATTGGTGCACTTCAGTCCTTATGTTTATCCAGACCTGATATTTCCTATGCTGTAAATAAACTCAGCCAATTTATGCAAAAACCAGCTTTATCTCACTGGCAAGCTTGTAAGAGAGTACTGAGATATGTGAAAGGAACAATAATCTTTGGATTGACTTTCAAACCTATGAAATCAATAACATTTTCTGGTTTCAGTGATGCTGACTAGGCCAGCTCTGTAGATGATCGAAAATCTACTTCTGGCTGTTGCATTTTCTTTGGAGATAACTTGATTTATTGGAGTTTCAAGAAGCAGAAAGTAGTGGCTAAATCCTCCACAGAATCTGAGTATCGTTCCTTGTCTTCAGCTGCTACAGAACTGATTTGGTTGCAAGGATTACTTCAAGAATTGAGCTTCCCTCTTGCTGACATTCCAGTCCTCTGGTGCGACAACAAGGGTGCTGAATCACTAGCAGCAAACCCTGTGTTTCATGCTAGAACAAAGCACATTGAGGTTGATGTTCACTTCATTAGAGAAAGGGTTCTTGCCAAACAAATTCTGATCAAGCATGTTTCAACTGAATTCCAAATTGCAGATGTTCTGACGAAAGCTCTATCAGGTCCCCGGTTTGATTATCTTAGACAGAAGCTCACAATTCAACCAATTTCTGCATGCGATCAACTCTGAAGTTATTCTATACAAGCCTGCTAACTTGAGTCATGTTTGAAACTCAACTTAGCTATGCTTGAGAGGGGATGTTAGTCAAAAGAATAAGAGTTAGTTAAGT
>SNVD02005924.1:0-23801 GCA_013180625.2 Boswellia sacra
GCCAACGCATGCAAAGGAAAAAAATAGTAGAACTTGTTAAAGGAACAACTAATTTCCCACAAATGGTATCATGAATACCCATGACTCATAGACCACTTCATTTAAACCACTCATGTGAACTATTAAATCAATCACTAGGTCAGAAAAAAAATATCATTAGAACAGCTAAATCATTACTGTGAATTTAAGTAAATCATTACCCATTTACGCAAAGTCACAAATTAAGTGCAATATATCAAATATATGGAGAGAAGAAAATTACAACCAAAATACAAACAATTTCTCCTATCAAAAAAGATGTTTAAAGAAGTAGAATCACACTTACAGTAGACAAATGAGGCTAACCAATAGCCTACAAATGAAACCCATAAATTAAATTAGAACATCATGCTGAAAAAACACAACATTGACCACTTTAATAAATAAAAAACATTACAAAAACCCAATAGTTAAAAAGCAAAAAAAGCTTTTAGGTGAAAATATTCAACTTTCTAGCTCACCTGACTTCAATGGCTTGACACTAACGCTAAAAAATCTGTTTTTATTATGCTTACTGACTCGTCCCTCCTCCCTGCCAATAGAAGCTTCAGATTCATTCCACTTCATCTGGGAGCAAAGTCCATTCCTTCCCCCAGCTCTCTAGTCAAGAAGTCCAAGAAGTACTTCCACAAGACCAACCCTATTTACACAATTGTTAAAATATCAGAAGGCAGAGGACAAAAATTATCAGAAGGCATAGGATGTAAGAAGATAAGAGTTGGGCCGCAATATCAGGTAAGAAATATTCAAAGATATATGGCCGGTGTTTATTTGTAAGTTGCATTGATTATATATCTCATTAAATGTACATTAGCCTAAGGGTTAATATATTATCACAATTTAACACAAAAAGAGGTCTCATTGGTCCTATCCATATATGCGTAGCAATCCAGTTGCACAAGATGTAAAGTTTTATTAGTTTACAACATTAACTAAATTGCATATCTAAAATTTACCAAAAAACAACAATTCAATTTCACGGTCTTGACATAATCATGCATCGGGAAACTTGGGAATTCATGTATTATATTGCTCTTATTCAAACTTGTGAAGTTCACGATGACAGGGATCAGGAAGTTAAAAGTTCTAAGTATCTGAACAATGTGATATCTAAAACACATTACAAGTACTAAAAATGCATTCATTCAACCATTGGCTAAAGGAAATAAATTTTCCAAAAAACTATTGAGCAGCTTGAACTACGAAACATCATAATACTTTAAATCTCTCATAAACATAGATGATCACACATCCTAGTGCCATAATCAAAACGAAGTCACCACAGTTATCACTTCACAAAAGCGGCTGATTAACTGATCTAGCCAATATAAAGTTACTCACCTAAGGCCTTGTGCTACAAGGGCATCCCTAGCTTGATTTCCAGCAACAACAACACACTTTCGAGTCTCAAGAGCTAATATGCTTCCACCTTGCCATCCTATAGCTTTCATGAGAAGTGGAACAACCTGAAACCATGATTTCCAAGAATACACAATAAACAAAGGTTATGTAAGTACAGAAGGATAAACAAGACCAACAATGTTATGAATCAACTATGTCTACAGCTAGAAGCTTAGACATAAGATAACTAAAAAAATAGACAACCCAGAATCAACAAATATTTGAAGTAAATCACAAAGCAACTACCAACTATGATTAGTAAATTCCTGAAGCCTGACATTTTCTCCAATGAATTAAATCTAGATTATACACATTGAGTCATCCCTAAACCAAAAAAAGGATAAAAATACAACACATACCTGAGGTGTCCTAGCACTAGTGGCTGCCATAGCTTCAGCACATGTAGTACTAGCTGCAAGTTGATGTAGGACACGCAAGCAACTAAGCCGAACACGTTCTTAAGGAGTTTGTGCAGGCTGTGTTGATCCATCGTCAGGTTCATCTGTTCTATCTCCTGCATAGTTAACATTTTTCACCTCTCCTGAAGGCATTGTCTCTCGCCTTCCCTCATATGCCACAGCAGCCACAAGTTTGGGCACATAACCAAGATATCCAACATGGTCTGCAAGAGCAGGGTGAACTCGTAATAACGAAACCAAATCAGCAGATAGAAGCAAAGGCAGCTCAGGGTCAACGACAATCCTCCACCTCCTCCCTCAACCCTTCCTCCCTCCACCTTCTCCTGTCTCCCTTCCACCTTCTTACGTTTTCAATCATCCAAACAACTAAATTGAAAATTAAAAAAAAAACCAAGAACATATTTGAAACAACTAAATCAGGCATACTAAGAGAAATTAATTGATCAACTTGAAATGAACAAAAGCCAAAACGAAGAAAAATAAATGATGTAGTGTAACTTACATGCTACCTCAATGACAAGCGTTTCATCACTGGTCACACCATCGATTACAAAAATTTCGATCTGCACATCCCTCCAAAGCACAACACCATTTAAACAAGTAAAAACACAAATCCCTAATCAATTGCCACTGCAAACCCTGATCAATTCCCGCTGTCAATCCCTAATCAATCCTCTGGAATTCTAACTCTGAAATCAATCAATAAATGTAATAACAAGCCGCCACCTCTTCAAACCATCACTAACAACATTCAAAAACTAGTCGCACTATCAAGTCCTCAAGCCGATACCCATGGGTGAGAAAAATAAGCATTTTAATTTTTCAATAAGCGAAATGAAATATAAGAGAGGGCACAGCGAGAGAGCGAGAAGAGAAACGGCAAGGGAGAAGAGAAGGGATCGGTGAAGTAGAAAGTAGAGAGAGAGAGAGACAAAAAAACAGTAATAATTAATGATTTTTAATTAAATTTTTCGCAAAGATTTTTTTCAATATTTTAGCATTTAAAAAATGTATGTAAGTTTATCAGTATACCTCTTTATTCATTAACATAAGCCGACGAGAGGTAACAGTAGGGTTACTTTCACCATTTTTCAAACGTGAGGAACATTTTGTATTCAGGTTCCATCTCGGACAGGGACCGACTGAGAGAGAGATTGAGGGTGATGGAGGAAACAAATCGGTGAAAGATTCAATAAGTGATGGAGGCAACAAGAGCAGGGATGAGTGATTTCAATTAGTGAATAAGAGAGCGGGCTAGGGCAAAATGGAAGAGGGAACGGCGAAAAAGAAAGAGGGAAAGAGGAAATAAGAGATTTTGGACTGCCTTTAATATGGAATGGCAATTCTGTAATTTAGTTATATAAAAAAGAGTCAAATAAGTGAAATAAGCGGATTGACTTTTATGTGCTACGTCTTATTTGACTAACTTTTAAAAAACCCTCAAATAAAGTAAAGCTTGACTGTCAAATATTTTAAAATTTCTTGTAGTGCATACAGAAGACGAAAAAGGACATCTAAAGAAAAGATGCTCATGAGTCTCATTTGCTGAGGCACAGAGAATACAGCCCGAAGAGGATAACATGCCATGACGCTGTAATCGATCCATAGTACGAAGACGACCCAAGGAGGTAAGCCAAAGAATAAAAGAGTGTCTTGAAACATGGCCAGGGTACTCATTGTCTTCCCCCAAAAGAGTCTCTATATGTATAGTGCGCCTTCGCTATTTTATAGGTCTTGGGTTTCACTATATTGTGAGTTGAAATTTCTTAGTATATTAAATAATATGTGAAAATTAAAATTTATGCACAGAGAGAACAATAACTTTTTCTCCCCTTTTTTGCAATGTGTTTTGTTAAGCTATTCTGGACTAAACATCTTCAACTTCGTTAATTAGTTAAACGCAATTGAACAAATAAGCAATATGCATATTTATATGAACGATTTTTTCAATTGTAAGGGGCTGAATATAACATCTATATATAGCATATTTGTTCAACGATGCTAAAAAAAATTGCTTCATTGTTTAAACATCTTTATTTTAATTTTAGAACTCTTAACATAAAAAATTTGCATAGAAAGCACAAACTTAAGAGAACAAGTTTACCGTATTTGACATGCTATAGGAAAAATGTAGAAAATATATAAAACTCTAATGTTTATTTACCCCTCACGAGAAGATTGAAACCCTACAAAAATAATAGAAAAATAAATAGAATTATAATGAATAAAAAAAAACCGCGGTCATCTTGGAGATCAAGAGTTGAAGTCTTCGACATTACCAGTGATATACCCCTCTTTACACTCAAAGTGAGTGTCTCAATATAAAAACAAACGATAAGATAAATTGTATATAACATTCAAAATTGCGCATCAGTTTCCAACTTAATTACAAAATTTTGCATTGCTGGCTAATATGATACATACTCAGTTTATTATTAACAATCTAGTTGATTAACCAATTGAAACAAGGAACAATAAACCAAATAAGTAACACCACTCTTCTTAAAAATTCTTCTAATTTTTATTAACCCACGTGATTAATCATTAACCAGTTTATGTTGATATGGATTATGTATTGAACATCGACACATTCTTATGAAAATGGGACCAGTTCACAACTCCGCTTTCCGGGTGGAAGGTGACATCTACCATTCCTTCAAGTGATTTGATGGTAGATAAAATATTTTGGTAAAAATTATGAATAATAAAAATTCCTGTTTATTGGATGCTTCATGCATCTCTAATTTCCCGCATATAAACTAAATCAAATGAATTGGGCCAACAAAATGTTTTTGGAAGGGTTGTTTTATTCAATTATATATGAACACGAAGCCTCACGTCCAGTACGTATATATATGTACCCAAATTTGACTGTCTTAAATTCTATTAATCATATTAGCTAAAATTAGTGTTAGGCTAGATGTGAGAGAGAAATAAATATACATGACTTAATATCCTTAAACAATTGTAAAAGAGATATGAGACATGCGCCATCTGTATATGATCTATAGTGCTACAACAAATTACATTTACAGAAAATAAGCTGAATAGTGGCAATCACAACTTGGGAGGTAGGAGAAGCCACTCGTTTCCATTAAGGTAAGTGATGCTTAAAAATGGTTTAGCTTCCGCATTTGATAGTATCTTGACAAATTCAGGTCGGGTAGAGGAGCTAGCCCCAGGTCCCATGCACTTATACTCTCCATAATACACAGTTCTGCAAAATTTTCAAATCAAAACATAGTTTATTAATTAATATGTTTATTGAACTCATAATTAGTTTGAATAAAAATGAGGAAACCATGTGGGTTTGTACTTGCTACGATTAGGTTTTCCGAATTGTCCATCACTCCATCCTTTAACATTGATGTGAGGGCCCATGTATGTGTAAGCAAAGATCACCTTAGGTCTCTCCTTCCATGCGCGACCAAGGTAAGTGTCACCAGTGCCGGTTATGTTGCAATGGGCAAATGCGAATCCGCTGTCGTCATTTATCTTTTCTCTACCATGTGCCGTGATCACTCCCCAACCTTTAGCAACTGAATGTATAATAGTGTTCTGCATAATCAAAATACCAATTGTTAGCTTTCATTTAAAAAAAAAAAAAGATTTTAATAAATTGAATGAATATCTAACACATATACATAATATTTTTACTATATATAACTGAATATAATTCCAACCATGTAATAATAAGAGTTGGTGGCCTCAGGAGAAGTACCAAATAAAGGGATTTTCCATTTTCAAAGATGAAATCAACTGTGCCTTCGATATAGCAATCGTTGAAGAAATGCCTCCCTTTATCATCACATAAGGTGTCTTGGTAACCTATAAACCTGCAATTGTAAAATGCTGCCTTATCTCCTGATATTCTCATGGCCAGCGCCTGTGCGCCTTCTCTTTTGCCATCTGGCATTGGAGCTGAATTCTGCATAAATATAATAAGAAACCAACATTAATAAAGAAATATAGAAGTGCTGAAGGTAGCTTAATTTTAAAAGAAGAAACGCACCACAAAAGCAATGTTAACGCCATGAAGTAGTCACTCTCTACGGCCACTGTAGCACTATTCACTGTACCGTATTTTGCAGCTGTGCCACCGTACACAAGTTTAGGCATGTTATTTGGGTCCCCGTAAAAGGTTATAAACTTCTTGGACCTGTCAACGGTTATCTTTTCCACATACTCGCCTCGACAAATCTTGATGACCATCCTTTTTGAGTTCTCCAATGGGATGCTCTTCAAGGCATCAGTCACCGTCTTGAAATCTCCGCGACCATCTTTGTTGACAGTTATCACCCTAAAATCATTCTCTGCAATAGCCAAAGCCTCATCCAATTTCTTACCTTGTCTCAGTTGGTTATTGCTTTCCTCAAAATGTTTTATGTTTTGGGCAATCCATGCTTCGAGTTTCGATGAATCTGGTGGGATGTCTTCAAGGTCGCAAACCACGACTTGGACAAGCTGAAGAGAAAGTAATAGAGTTGTTGTCAAAAATGTTGAAAGAAGGGAGAGGTGCTTCATTTCTTGAACCATTCTTGACTACTAGTGTATATTTTAATGATATGCACTTCAATGAGGGCTTATTGGGTTATTTATAATAAGCTGTATAAGTGATGGGTATTAAAGTTGTCTAAGCTTTTGGTTTCGGATTCTATATTTAATTTGTTAGTTGACTATATTTGACTACCTTATTAAATTAGTTAAATGCACAATTATATACCTTAATAAAAAATGATAAGAAATGAATTTTTTGTTTCTTTAACAATATTTGGGTAATGCATGTACGCATTTTTTTCTCGAAAAAGATATACTCAAAATACGTCATAATAAAAAATAAAATTGAAAAATGGTTATTATAAAAAAATTTAAATGAATTCACTGTCAAAGTTGCTTTTACATAAGTATTCCTCCATACCTCACACATACAAGCAAATATAGAAGTAGTCGAAAATGGTCTCCATATATTAGGCACGTTAACAGAAGGAGATTAACCACGTTGAATTGGGTAACCAACATATTAAGAGAGCTAAATTTTTGCCAAAATGGGCATGACATTTATATTTTCTTGGACTAGCCTAAAGGATAGCCCAAACTATTTGTTGTTGCAAATCAAGTTTAACCCAATATAAACCTGGAATGTCAGGCATAAATCAATGATAAAGTTGCTTTCCTCCTTTCCAATAGACAAAAATTTGTCTCTTAGGACACAATGATCAGTTAAATCGAGATCAAAGTCCAACTTCATTACATTGTAAGAAGACATGTTTTTGAAGTGGTATAGTTATACGTTGTTGAGCAGTGGTGGACCTTCGAATTTATGTAAGAGAGGGAACCTTAAAAATTTTAATATTTAAATTTTTTATTGATAAAATTTGAAGGTAGAAATTTATTAAAAAAAAAAGAAGAAGAAGAAGAGCATACCTAGATCTTACAAATTAATTTAGCACAACTTTATTTTGAGCAATTAACATTTTTCTCTAAACATGATGTCGACTCAAAAGTAAGTTTTCTTTTGAAATATCTCTACATAATTGTTTTGAAAAATTATTTCCTTACATGCATTATCATTCATATTTCAAAAAGACCACAACCAAATAAAAATAATAAAAAGTGTGAAACATAGCTTTTTGTAATGATTTTTACTAATTTCTTACTCTAGCTAACCAGATATTATTAAACATGTCTTTGTTGGATATATCAACAAAATATTTATATAGATTGTCAAATAAAAATAGAGATATTTCTAAGATGCAAGAAAAGCATGGTATATTATAAAATAACTTAACGAGAGTCTAAAATTGGGAAAGTTTTAATTTAATATAGGAGAATAATATATATGTATAAAACACAAAAAAAAGTAAGATAAAGATTGCTTGTATTTATCTTAATTGATGCTATTTGATTGTTAATTATGTCTATAACATAGTAATTTATTGGACCAATTCATGATTTACATGATAAAATAAATGATTTATGTAACTAATAATATGAAGACTGAAAGCGTCACATTGAACTCCGTGCATGGGACGATAGCCCCCACGGTTTCCAATTTGTAACAGTCCTTGTATGTGGACTTTTAAGAAATTAAGTGTAAAATATTTTCATGATGGATTGATAGCTATAATAATTTAACATGCAAATATTAAATTTTATTCTACTGATCCAATTATAATTTATTATTGTGACAATAATATACACGGTAACATAGAACAATATAGTAATATATAATGTAATCTTAGTTATAATTTTATTAATACCATTCACTCTTGAACAATATTTACACAATGCCAAATTCATTTAATTGATTCTTCTTATTGTTATTTTAAAGAAAAAATTAAATTTTTTAAATGATTTGTCTTCAAAATTTGTTATTATAGCCTACCCTTGTCTGTGGACTTAGTGTGTACCAATCGCTTTGCAATAATCCTTTTCCATCAATAGAGTTGTTTATAACCCGATGCTTCCTCATTCTCTATTTATATATGTAAAGACATATAGTCATATAAAACATTATTACATGAGATATAGAGATGGAAATTGTACGCAACCAGTCCGAGAACTCAAACTCCCCTGCCATGTTAATTGTTAATTAGGGCGGGGAATTTCCCAAAATTCCAGAATTTCACATGGGATACATTTCAAAATTAATTAGTTATTATATATAAATATTCAACATAATAATGAGTTATTATTATACTTGGACTATTTATATTAATTATAAAATAAAGCATTGAAATATGTAAAAAATTACTATATATATATAAATAGCAAAAATTATATATGTAAAAAAAAAAAAAAAAAAGAAAAGAGGTGGCCGGGCCAGGAGTAGGCCAGCGTTTTCCTTAGCAAGCCTGCCCAAGCCTTTTTTGTGTTTTTGCAAAAGCTGGAAATTTGGGCAGTACTTCGAACCTGTGCTTAAACATGTGAAAAAAGTTGACACAATCAGTTGAGCTGGACATCAACGTGACGGTTGAGGTCTCAAAATATTAACATGAACTCTCTTCTCTCCGACATTGCACTTTCTCGCAAAATACACCATCTAGCAAGTAAATAAGTTAAATAGGAATTTTGTTGTGGTGACTTCATTGTAAACAAGATTACGATTTTCAAATATTATTTCCTAAAAGGACTTTTCCATTTTAGGAAGCGATATTTACTCCGACAATATTTTGAATAGATTTTGATGAATACAAGCCCTCGTATAAGCATTTAGCCTTAATCCCATATAACAATTTAATTTTTCCTAAGGTGTATCCAACGATGCAATAAATCATTGAAAATAATATTGGCAACGAAATTTCCCGCAATACATATATATATTTCCGAGGGTCTCTCCGAGCATTATCAAGGATGTAAAGTTATAATCACAACCAAGAATAGCATGTTCCATTATTATTTTTCAAGGGTTTTTTTTTTTCGCCATAGGATTGACTGCTTATTCCGACTACAGTTTGTTTATTTTGAGGAATACAATGCTCTTACAAAAATATTTATAAATTTTTACTCCTAAATTTTATATTTTACAAGGGGCATCCAGCAAATAAAAGGTTGTTAGGAATAATTGTGGCAACAAAGATTTCCGGAAGGGTTTCAAATATTAACGAGGATGAAAATTCCACTATCATTTTACTATAATATTTGCCAGTGTCTTATTCCATTGTAGAATAGTTGCTTGTTCCGACTAACTCTTTAGATAGTTTGTGATATGTAATAGCCCTCTAAAAAGCCAATCATTTTGGAATTTTTTTTTTATTTCGAGGATGAAACCCATGGAACATAAATATCCTCGGCAATAAAAACGAAGGTAAAATTTTCCCAAGAAAAAAAATCTAAGACAAGTTAAAATTTTAGGAACAAAAATAAATTTTAAATTGATGATGAGATGAACTTCAAGTGATGATGATAAGGCAATACGTGGCAACTTATTATTTATTGAGCACATCAAATAAGCATAGTAAGATGGTCAGCCAAGTATATGCAAAGTATTTCTCATTTATATGATAGTAATTTTGGCATTCAGATTCTCTAATTACCGGAACCCAAAAATTGCCCCAACACGGTATAGCAATTAAGCCACCATGGTCAAGGATCCATTTGTTGGCTCCAGCCGCTGCTATGTCTTCTCCATCTTCAGGCCCCTTTCCAAGCAACCTCAAGGCAATGTAGTTTAACGATGAGCCAAACATTGTGCTATGACCCTCTATGTGAAGTCCCCAACCTTCATCTTCATTCTGCGAAAAGGTATAAAAAAAAAAAAATTTGATACTCTTTTACTAAGTTCTGACGTGTATAAAAGCAATTCTAATTAGGTGAAATTATTTAGTGAGTTGCATGATATCCATCTGTTTCATAAATTATCATGCGGTATAAATTCTGTTGTGAAGTGGCTCTTCAAGAAGTTTTAACACAAGAGCAATAGGAGAAAAGATGGCTAGCAAGTGAGTTGGGCTGGCAGTTTCTTATTTAATCAGATTTTTAATATGCAGTTATTCAAGCACAAGAAATGTGATATAGCGGTTACTTTATTCTGAGTGCGGCAGTTCTCTGTTTTGTGTTTTGTTCTCAGACTTGTGTGTAACAGGAATACTACTTGAGAGTTATCCATGAAAGTTTTGTACAGACTCATGTCTCAAATTTATTGAGAGGTTGTATCATTTATTGTGCTGAGTGTGTATTGTTTTTCTACATGGTGCACAAGAGATCTCTTCGTGGAGCTTCGTGGATGTAGATAATTTTAGATCGAACCACGTAAATTCCAATGTCGATTGTTTCTCTTCCATTTTTCTTATTGCTTAATTTGTTTACTGAATCCTGAGGTAAGGACATCCTAACACATTCAATAAAAGAATAAAATAATACAAAAACCAATCACGATTGAATGATTTCAGTGAACATAAATAAATGTATATGTAATAAAATTTTTATTGAACAGATTCATATATAAATCATGGAGTATGTACTTTGATATTCGCCTGAAATGTATCCTTGATTTGGTAAGGAGCTCGCACAATGTGTATAGTACACTAGTAAATTAAAACTATAACATACCTTATGATTAAATATCGATCTAGCGTTAATTTCCTTTTGGTCTTCAAGTGATAATAAACGTTGTTGAGTGAGCTAGTGATATACAATGCCATTACCTGCATATATTACAATTTTGAATTATTTGATTAATAATTAAAAATAATAATAATAATGCATAGATGGATTCCTCTATAATCATGATAAAAATAAAATAAAAATCCTTCGATACTAAAATTCTATCTCTAAACCAAAAATTTATCTCAAATTACTCAAACCCCTCCTTCCAAACAAGCTTCTATTCTCTCAAACCTTTCCTTATAGCCATTAAAATATTAATTTACTTTCTTTTTTCATTTTTAACTATGAACTTCGCTTAGCAATTTACTCTTATCTCACCTCATCTCAGGTTTATCTCTACTATAAATTTGGGGTGGGGTAATTTGTACCAAAAGTGTTGGAATAAACCTAGCTATTTTCTCACTATGAAGTCATTGCTAAAAGTTTTAAATCCCATTATTTTCTATAAATGAACACCCATCAAAATTCTTAAATAATTTTATTTCTTTTTTCAACCATCTCTTAATCTTCATCCTCCTTCTAGTCTATCTTTTTCATTTCTCTTTATTTAATTTGTCTTTCAACAATTAAGAAGATGAAATATCATGATAAATATTTGTATGTTTCTTTAGTAATCATTTGAGAACTAATTGCTTAACAAATTTTGAAGATTTTTCTTTTACCAACGTTTAAATCCTAGCTACGAAATAGAAAGTAATAAATTGGGCCCCCAACATTTTGCATTCTAGCTCCGTCCCTGAATAAGAGTTCAATGTGATATCAAGTGGGATCAAATTAAACACAACTATAGATTGTTAGAATCCCAGTAATATTAGGACTTCCAATTAATGTGAGACTGAAGAATTATTAACTAATTAGAAAATTAGAGTCCTAATTGGATAAGGAATCCACTACTAAGTGGTTGATGGACTAGGAAAACTAATTGTTAAAGGAAAATACGTATTCATTAAGTATTCCTTATCCTAGTAGAAAATAACTTATGCAAGGTCTAGGCCCTACATATATAGACTTGTATGTGAGAGCCAATAGACATAACCATAAGTAGAGAGAAAAGAGAGAGTCAAAGAAAGAGTCTTTTCTTAGATTTGTCACTAGTTATCTCTAATATAGAAGTTGAAAGTGCTTGGGTGGTAAAAGGGTATAGGGTTATGTTTCTTAAGATTCTCTTGGAAGTTATTGCTTTGTAATCCCATTATTTTAATAGTGGAAGTTAATTTCAGAGTTCATTCTACGGATATAGACAAGAAGCTGAACCACATTAAATTCTTGTGTTATATTTTTTTAATATTTCTTGATTATTATTTGTACTTATTAACTTATTTGGTTTTTCTCATTATAATCCCAACAAATGGTAATAGAGTGAGGTTTTTGGTGATAGTGTTAATAGACAAAATCTATAGGAAGCTCTGTCAAAAAGACTATAATTGTCTAAGGAGGTTGGATTTTAAGTGGGACCGATGTAACCCCTCTAATCTTTCCTCGAAGCTTACCTAGTAGGCATTATTTATTACTAAAACCAAGCTAGACTAAAGGGTTATAATGGAAGGTGATAATAGCACTACTATGATTACGCTCGATAACTCAAATTGGGTGACTTGGAAGCCAATAGTGGAAGATATTATCTACTGCAAAGATCTTCATGGCCCAATTGAAGGAGATCAAGGTGATGCGTTCGAAACTAGCAAGTATACTAGTAGCACAAGTAATAAAGTGATAAGTAGATATCGTTCCCACGAGGATTGATTCTAATTGAATTTGTTATTCAAAAGCAACAACAGAATAAATGGGGGGGTTTTGTTGATGGATTAACTAAATGAAATATTAATGTAAATGCACAATAACACAACACAAAGTAAAATGGAGTGAAAAATCAATGAGAGACACTTGGTTAAGAGTTCATTCTCTGCTATAAGATATGAATTTGTGAAATTAAAATAGAATTGTAATCCAATTATAGCATTGAAGTTATCAACCGTAGATAACAACAAGCTCTGTTATCCCAATCTTTCCTTACTTTGTTGTTAAATAAAACAAGCTCTTTATTTAATCTCTATCCATTAAACAACCTAGAACAAGCTCTCTGAGTTTAATTCAATGGAAGCATTACGATGAGAAAGATAGGTTGATCTAAGCAATAATCACACAAGGTCAGATTATTTAACCTAGGTTGTATTTTCCAATTGCAATCTCTGATCACAATTTTGCTACTAATGATTGGAAATTCATGACAATTACGGATCAAGATTTCTAATCTAGCAATAGACAACAACAGATTATATTCAGTTGGCCATTCCAAATACAATCAGTAAGCAATCATAAGCATTAGATATGGGAAAATACAAGCAACTTCAATTAGAGAATTGGATAACAATTTCTTACACAATCAACTCACAAAATCCATATCAAGGGCTTTGAAATCACCCTCAACCAATTCAGATTTAGTTACACATATTCAATCAGAATAACAAATACAATACAGAGAAATTCCAGAATTGAAAAGGAAAGAAAGAACTTAAGCAAATTCTTTGAAAATCTTCTTTGTAGATGAATCTTCTTGGAATTGTAGTTCCTCCTCTTTCAAAATCTTCTTTCTCCTTCAAGAACTCCAAGGGATGAGAGAAATCCAGAAATGCAGCCTCCTCCCACGTTTTTCCCCTCTTCAAGTTATGAAATAAAACCCTAAAATGTGTTTAAATACTCTGCTACAGTAATGTGCTACAGTGTCCGTATTATACATGCTACAGTGATGTGGAATTACATTTCTACACTTCTCACACTGTTTTGATTACAACTTTCGGTACACTGAATGGATTCATAAACCGTAAATTTCTCCAAAAAGTAGACTTCGAGAGCATTTCAGCGGTATATGATATGTCATCGGGTTCATTGTATATCAATACAATTAAATCCGAGAAGATGGTTGACTAGCAGAGGTGAAAATGAAGGTTTTACTCCATTTTTGTGCAAGTTGCTCCAAAACTCCTACAAACATCAAACCCACACAAAAACATAAAAATACCAAGGAATATAGCAAAGAAACATGGACGAATTGATATGAAAATGATATATAAATAGACACTTATCAAATTCCCCCACACTTAGACTTTGCTAGTCCTCGAGCAACTACGACAATATGAAATAAAACTAAACCGAAACAGAATCAACAAAAAAAATTAAAACACACAAATGCTTCATCTTGCAAATAGGCCTCAAAGATTTTACTTAATTATAACCCAAGGAAAAGTTCAAAATAATGCACTTCATCAAGAATTTTATCTCAAAGATTAGTTTCGCTTTATTTCAATTCCTCAAGTGTGTGTGTGTAGAGCCATTCTCACCTAATCACTTGTAACTCGGATGAGTTTATGCATAAAAATGAATCATATTTAATATTGAAGATGTGTGTATAAATGAACTCCATAGGCCTGCTTTTCAAGTCACTCTCCACTAATGTAGACATGCACAACACCAAGGATCAAGTAGGACTTTATTAAGCTTGTAACGTTTGGCTTGGGTGAAGGTATGATAAAGGATAATAATTTGGCTCAAATCACCCACAAACACATAAATCATTCAAGACTATGTAGAGCTCAACCCTATAACACAACTTTATTTCAATTCACCAGGTTACTCCCCCAAACTTATTTAGAACACTCAATCTTTTTTTTTTTTTTTTTTACAGAAAACAAAAGAAAACTACACCCCCACACTTTGTTGTTTCATTCTTTTTAAGAACACTTAAGGGTATAGATCTCTTATTCTTCTTCTCTTTTTTTCTTTTTTTTTTTCTTCTTTTTTTTTTATTACACTTCCCCTCCCCCACACTTAAACAACACATTGTCCTCAATGTGTAAGTACGTGGACGATAAGTACAGATTGGCTTTTTTTTCTTTTTTTTTTTTTACAAACACAATAGGACTCACTTGCATTGCTCATGACACATCCCAACCTCCTCTAACTTCCCAAAACCAGAACATAGCTCAGAATTTAATTGTGAATGATCTACATGCTCATAGGTAAGGGATAAACTGTTTGGAACAAATTCATTTGAGGTTAGGAAATCTTTAGTGAGTTAACAAAGAAAAAGGCTTACAGAGGCTCAAAGGGGTAACTAGGGATCAATTTCAGTCAAGGTTGGCTATTAAGGCTCAAACGGTCCAAAGATGGCCTAAATCATTTCCCCAATGTTGCACAGTCTAGGATTTCGCCTCGAGTGACCATCAAACAAGTTCTAGAATTCATTGAAATCTGAAGAAACATTTAAATTACATAAACTTTCTCTAAGTGAACAAATAACTCAGTGATAATAGCTCAGTGCTCAATGTTGCGCAAGGAATCAAAAGCAAAGCGAAAACCAATAAACATTTCAAGCACACAGATCCATGCATCATTTATCATTTTCCAAGAGTTATTCTTAATTCAATCATTATCTTATCATCGACCCACAAAATGCAAGAAAAGAGGTACGTGGCGTTGTTACACCTGAGTCAAGATTGTATATTTCAACAATCCTTAGGACCAGTAGCCCGCAGACTTAAGGTTTCCAGCCTATATACCTTTATTATGAAAGAACAAAACAAGACACTTCAAACAATATGAAATAAACAAACTACAGATTTATTTAGAGAGAATGCGTTTCAAGAGTTAAGGAAACCCCATATTCTGCCATTCTCAGGTTTTTCCACAATGTTTTTTTTTTGAATCGAAACTGATAAAGACAAAAACACACAACAACTCGAAATTACATAAAACTAAACTTACTCAGAAAATAATAAAGTCCAACAAATCAGCAAACACAAACAAGTCAGTTAGAATGGGTCTAAAAAGTTTAGAAGTTAGCCTCCTTATTCAGCCATTATGGATTGAAGAGATCCAGAATGCGTTTCAAGAGGAATTAAACTTTTAAGCCACCACTCTAAAAGCCATGATTAGAAAATATTACCTGGGGCGAAAGAAATAACCTGAAAAAGCTCAAAAGAAATGACATGAAAAATCTCAAATAAACACACTAAAAAGAAAGTAAACAAAAACGAAGCAAACCAGATAGATAGAGATTACAGATGGAGCGTTAAATCCAGTCTACGCCTTTTTTTGCCTTCTCCAAACCAATCTATCCGAGCCGTTGTTGGATCAGGCGAATAGACGAATTCTTGGAGTTTATCAATTAACTCCCCTGCAGTTGAAGCTGTAACCAGGATTTGCCTCGCCGACGGTGAGATGAAATTTTTTTCTACAGCTTGATCAAGAAAAGACAACAAACCATCAAAAAAACTATTGACATTTAACAAACCAATGGGTTTCCGATGGATGTTTAGCTGTGTCCAAGAGGTGATTTGAAATATCTCCTCTAATGTACCATAACCACCAGGCAAAGCTATAAATGCATCGGACTTAACAATCATATGTGCAATACGCTCATGCATGCTAGAGACTTGTAACTCTTCCCCGATTGTATTGCCTATGATATCTCGTACAGCTAATGGTTTCGGGATAATGCCGAGAACTTTGCTCCCTCCTAGGGATGCAGCTGTTGACACACACCCCATTAACCCAAGACTATCCCCTCCATAAATCAAATGAATACCCCTCTCAGCTAATGTCCTACCAAGATCAAGAGCTACTGTTGTAAACTCTCCATCTTTACCAAATTGCGATCCACAAAATACGCATATATTTTGAAATCGCCGAATTGGTGTTTTCTCCATTTCTAAAAGTGCTCTAAACTTGTGCAAGACAATGATGTACGTTAGGTATTATGCGATTCAAGTCAAGACAGGTTATACAATGACATTTCAAAATATGCAGCATGGATATATATACACGTAAAACTCTCAAATTTGACACATGGGGACATAATTTCGGTGGGGGTTGCTCGATGCAGATTTATCGCCCCAAGATTTGAAAACATGAGATATGCTTTCGGTGGGGTTTGACAAAACCTACACACTTGTCTCCCACGTGAAACATGAAAAATGGAGATATACTTTCGGCGGAGGTTGACAAAACCTCCACACTTGTCTCCCACGTGAAGCATTAAAAAATGGAGATACACTTTCGGTGGAGCTTGACAAAACCTCCACACTTATCTCCCACGTGTACTTATGCCATAGGGTAGTCATATGGTTTGTCAAAAAGAAAACTTGAAATTAAAACAAACAAAATCAACAAACAACAATAACACAAAAACACATTGATAATCAGATCAAACGAAACAAGAAAGAAATAAAATTCGACAACAACAACACACATTCAAATATACAATTAGTTGTGATTGTGGCTCACATCTTCCTCTGGTTTTACGTCCAGTAACGGCTGAAACGCCTTCTATGAGTCGGGGATTTGCTTCCCATCCAGTTTTCTTATAAACTGGCAAACAGGGTCGTTTTTAGTCAGATTCCCTAGACTATAACACTGCAATTTATCACGAAATTGTGTCCATAGATTAAGCAATTCATGCTGAACAAGTCCACAAGAATGTGACTCGAGAGTTAACAAAACATTATCCAGCGACTCATTACTCAAACCATTCTTAATAAATGAAAGTTTATCTTCTCTATTCCTGGACGCAAAAACTAATGAACGACAAGTCTGTTTACAATTCCATCTAGCACATTTATAACATACTTGTAACCTTTTCGCTCTTCGCCTCTTGGCGTAGTAGCTCTTTTCCTAGACCAGGCATGTATTTTGCGAGATTAATGTCCGGCTCACCGGACAATCTCACCTTGGCTTCGATAAGCCATCGGATATCAGCAGGCACATTTAGGAGCATCAATGCCCAAAGTCTAGTCATCCGTACGTTATAAATTTTAAACACAGCATTTTGAGGAAGTGAAGGGAAATATTTACGAAGGTTCGATAGAAAGATATCAGCATCCATTGAAGAGGAGAAAATGAGAGATATTACCGATAATGCGATTGAGTTTGTTCTTCTCCCAGATATGCACGTTTCAAACCTTCGAACAATGGCTTCAACTCCCGTTTGAATGTGTCCTCAAGCTGTTGCACAACTGAACTCGAAGCACGGAATAATCAAATTAAACACAAGAAAAGAAAAGAAAAGAAAAGAAAATAGAGACACATAAAAGAATAAAAACACAAGAGCAAATGAAAGTCAAAAACAAACACAAACAATTAGAACAGATGGCAAAGAGAGATAAATACCTGATCAATTATAATGGCCCATGAGAGGAACCTCCTCTAAACACAAAAATTGATCGTTACTACCTTCTTTTCTTTGTCTCTTTTTATTTATGTTTCAAAAACATTGGGTTGCCTCCCAATAAGCGCTTGGTTTAATGTCCTCAGCCCGACGTTACTTGCCATCACCCATCAAGATAAGCTGGCTCGTAGAGAGGTACCTCATCGATGTCCTGCATCACTGAATTCTCATAGTAAGGCTTCAACCTGTGCCCATTCGCCTTGAATACTTTGTCCGTTTTTAAGCTCTTGATTTCCACTGCACCATGAGGAAAGACATCAGTAATAACGAAAGGTCCAACCCATCGAGATCGTAATTTACCTGGGAATAACTTGAGGCGGGAATGAAATAAAAGAACTTTCTGTCCCACTTCAAAATTCTTCCTGGAGATCAGTTTATCATGAAATGCTTAGTTCTCTCCTTGTAAATTCTGGAATTCTCATAGGCATCATTTCTAAGTTCTTCCAATTCTTGCAGTTGAAGCTTCCTTTGTTCACCAGCAGCATCCATCACCATGTTACAAATCTTTACTGCCCACCATGCTTTGTGTTCGAGCTCTACCGGAAGGTGACATGGCTTATCATAGACTAACCTATATGGAGACATACCAATAGGTGTCTTTTAAGCAGTTCGGTATGCCCAAAGTGCATCATTCAATCGTAGGCTCCAATCTTTTCGGTTCGGATTCACTGTCTTCTCGAGAATGGACTTGACTTCTCGATTTGAAACTTCAACTTGACTACTAGTTTGTGGATGATATGTAGTAGACACCTTGTGAGTGATGTTGTATTTCTTGAGCAAGGCTTCAAATAATCTGTTACAGAAGTGTGTCCCTCTGTCGCTAATCATGGCTCTTGGTGTTCCAAATCTTGCAAAAATATTAGATTTCACAAAATCTACAACAACTTTAGAATCATTAGTTCTCGTAGCTTTTGCTTCCACCCATTTAGAAACATAATCCACAGCAAGTATAATGTAAACATTACCAAAAGATGAAGGAAAAGAACCCATGAAATCAATACCCCACACATCAAAAATCTCGACAATAAGTATAGGGGTTTGTGGCATTTGATTTTTGGCACTTAAATTACCTGTCCTTTGACAACGGTCACAAGCTTTGCAGAACAGATATGCATCTTTGAACAATGATGGCCATTAGAATCCACAATCAAGAACTTTCAGGGCTGTTCTTTTTGGTCCAAAGTGACCGCCACATGCATAAGAATGACAGAAGGTCAAAATTGAATTAAATTCAGATTCAGAAACACACCTTCTTATCACTTGATCAGAACAATGCTTCCATAAGTATGGATCATCCCATATGTAATATTTGGCAATGTTTTTAATCTTGTCTCTTTGAGCTCGAGTCAAGTCATGTTGTAGCTTCTTGGTAACTAAGTAATTAACAATATCTGCATACCAAGGGGCTGCTACATGTAGAGACAGCAATTGTTCATCCGGAAAACTTTCTTGTAATGGCAGTACATCCTCGTCATGGACAATGCGACTGAGTGGTCTGCAACTAAGTTTTCACTTCCCTTCTTATCTTTGATCTCCAAGTCAAATTCCTGTAAAAGGAGTATCCACCTGATAGCCTTGGTTTTGCATCTTTCTTTGTGAGCAAGTACCTCAAAGCTGCATGATCAGAATAAACGGTTACTTTAGTACCAATCAAATAAGATCAAAATTTTTCTAAAGCAAAAATAACCGCTAGCAGCTCTTTCTTAGTGGTAGAATAATTAAGTTGAGCATCATTTAAAGTCCGAGATGCGTAGTAAATGGCATGTGAAATTTTGCCAATTCGTTGACCCAAAATGCCACCCACAGCATAGTCACTCGCATCGCACATGATCTCGAATGGATAATCCCAATTTGGAGATTGGATTATTGAAGCCAAAGTCAAGAGTTCCTTCAGTTTCTCAAATGCCTCTTTGCATTTCTCATCAAATTCAAAGGCCCCATCATTCTGTAATAATCTGCATAGGGGCAATGCTATCTTCGAGAAATCTTTGATGAATCTACGATAGAAACCTGCATGGCCAAGAAACGAACGAATATCCCGCACACTTGTGGGAGGTGATAAGGAACATATAAGATTTATCTTGGATTTATCCACCTCTATACCCTTAGCAGAAATAAAATGTCCCAAAACTATACCCTGATCTACCATAAAATGACATTTCTCCCAATTTAGAACAAGGTTAATTTCTGTACATCTTTGAAGTATAAGGGTCAGGTTGTCAAGGCATTTATCAAAAGAATCACCAAAAACACTAAAGTCATCCATAAATACCTCAATGATGTTCTCAACATAATCCGAGAAAATACTTACCATACACCTTTGGAAAGTGGCAGGGGCATTGCAAAGACCGAATGGCATGCGTCGATAGGCAAATGTACCGAATGGGCATGTGAATGTAGTTTTCTCTTGATCCTCAGGGGCAATGACAATCTGATTATATCCTGAATAGCCATCAAGAAAACAATAAGGAGAATGACCTGCTAATCTCTCCAGCATTTGATCAATGAATGGCAAAGGAAAGTGATCCTTGCGAGTTGCAGAATTGAGCTTTCGATAATCAATACAAACTTGCCACCCGGTTTGGATACGAGTGGGAACTAGCTCATTATTGTCATTTTTAACCACCGTAACACCAGATTTCTTTGGAACGACTTGGACTGGACTCACCCACTTGCTATCCGAAATTAGATAAATCACACCCACATCTAACAATTTCAGGATTTCTTTCTTGACAACTCCCATCATTGGAGGATTCAACCTTCGCTGTGCTTCTCGAGTAGGCTTGGATCCTTCTTCTAATAAGATACAGTGCATGCATATGGCTGGGCTAATACCTTTGATGTCAGCAATTGTCCACCCAATGGCTGTTTTGTGATCTCGAAGCACTCGGATAAGTTTCTCTTCTTGTAATGGTGTAAGGCCCTTGGCTATTATGACTGGCAAAGTATCCTTCTCACCCAAGAATACATACTTCAAATGTTCTTGAAGAGGCTTAAGCTCCAAGGTAGGGGCTTTCATCACAGAAGAGCATTTTCTCATTAGATAAGCAATCAATGTACGAAACATTTAACCTGTTTGTGGTGATATTATAGTCCCGCACCCAAGCTTGCCACAACTTCCTCCCCTTCTTTAGACACATGTATCAACTTTCCTGGTTCTTTGAAACTTTCTGTCCTTATGTGTTCACTAATGGCTACTTCCAATTCATCTTTGTGAGTTAACTCAAAAATTTGTTGTGCCAAAGAATCAATGACATCAACTGCAAAGACAGAATGTAAGTCAGTCGGGTATCTTATTGCCTCAAAAATATTGAAGCGAATCACCTCGCCATCAAATTCCATGGTGAGAGTGTCATCATGAACATCAATCTTGGTTCGGGCAGTTTTTAAGAATGGCCTCCCTAAAAGAATTGGTGTTGGATTGGGAGACGTCTCATCCTCCATTTCCAGAACATAAAAGTCTGCTGGAAAACGCAATTGATTCACCTGCACAAGCACATCTTCCACAACTCCCTTGGATAAGCATTAGAACGATCACAAGTTGAATTACCATACCGATTTCCGGAAGGGGTACCAAGATTCAAGGAAGCATAAATAGATAGGGCATGACAATGAATTGATGCTCCTAATCTAACATAGCTCTTTCAAAATTGGTATTGCAATGGTGCCTGGAAGGGGTGAACGTAACCTGGATCTTTCATTTCGGAGGAATTTTTCTTTGGCAATACAGCTTGAAACATTTTTTCCCCCACACTTGACATTTTCCTTTCAACTTCCTCTTGTTTGTGCATAACTCCTTGAGAAATTTTGCATAACGAGGTACTTGCTTAATAGCATCCAGAAGTGGTATATTTACCTCGATCTTGCAAAAAGTTTCAAGGATTTCCTGCTCTTGTTCCTCCTTCTTTGATTTTGCAAATCTACTAGGAAAAGGTGGAGGAGTAACATATGAAGGAATATGGGTTTTAGGATTTACCTTAGAAGATGATGTTTTATTCATGGTGGGAGTGGTGTCATCCCCTTCCTCAGTTTGTGATTTCTTTGGTGGAATCTCTAATTGCTTCCCACTTCTCAAAGTTACAGCACTAGCATTCTCTCTTGGATTGATCACCGGCTGAGAAGGTAATTTTTCTGAGCTTTGACTCTCAAATTTGCTCATGTTAGTGGCCAATTGTCCCATTTGATTTTCCAGGTTTTGGATACTTGCCCTAGTTTCCTGCTGAAATTGCATTGTGTTAGTGGCAATTGCTTTAACAATATCCTCGAGAGACGTACCTGAATTTTGTGGAGCTGGTTGCGGTGCTGGTTGTGGTGTTTGTGGTGGTTGTGCTTGAAATGGTTGCTGCACCCTTGGTTGATTGAAACCTGGTGGTCGATTTGGTATGACATTTGGGACAATTGGTTGACGATTCGCATATCTTAAATTAGGGTGATCTCTCCATCCAGCATTGTAAGTATTGGAGAAAGGGTCATACCTTTGCCTTGGTTGTCCTGGAAATCCACCTATAGCATTGGCTTTTTCTGTATCTCCTTCTTGCAAAGTTGGACACATGTCGGTTGGATGGTCCATGGCAGAACATACCCCACATGCATAAGATTGCTGCATATGTCCTACAGCCATTTTTTTTACAAGATAGGTAAGTTCACAAAGTTGTTGTTCAATGTTTGAAGTACTTACCTCATTTACTCTTTTTGGTAGTTGTGGCTCAAATTGACTGCTGATTTGTTGGGAGTTCGCTGCCATGTCACTAATCAACTCTTGCCACTTCGGTGTTTTATTAACTAGTGCTCCACCACTAGCAGCATCAATGATACTCCTTTCCATGGGTAGGAAACCCTCATAGAAATATTGAATTAGGAGTCCATCACTAATTTGGTGGTTTGGACAACTAGCACATAACCTCTTAAATCTCTCCCAATATTCATGAAGTGATTCTCCATTGTGTTGTCGAATGCCACTAATATCTTTTCTAATATTTGTAACTTCCGAGGCTGGAAAGTATTTCTCCAAAAAGAGTTTACCCATCTCATTCCAAGTGGTAATGGTACCTGGTGGTAGGTAGTATAGCCAATCTTTTGCCGAATCTGCTAATGAGAATGGGAAAGCTCTCAATTTAATTTGCTCTTCAGAAACGCCGGTTGGCTTCATACTTGAGCATACCACATGAAATTCTTTGAGGTGTTTGTTCGGATCCTCTCATGCAAAACCATGAAATGTAGGTAAGAGATGAATCAGTCCAGATTTAAGTTCAAAATCTATCTCAGAATTGGTGCTTCTGCATAGCGGTTGTTGATCAATAATTGGAGCCGCTAACTCCTTAAGAGTCTGATCGTTTTCCATCGCCATTGCTTCCGATTCAGATTTGATTGAACTGCAAGAAGATGGGAGGGAAGTATGTCGTGCAAGGTCAAATTCTGGAGGTGGAGTTGAAATTGACCGATTTAGCCTTAAATTCGAGGATTAGAGAAACTCATTAATTCTCTTAAGTCGTTGATCCGCTTCTCCCTCGGACATAAAAGCCTAAACACAAACAATCAGGAAATAACAATCAAGAATCAGTAGTAAAAACAGAATAACAAATTGATTAGAAAATCAATACCCGGCAACGGCG
>SNVD02005933.1:0-23655 GCA_013180625.2 Boswellia sacra
ATCTAGGGTGACCAAGACGGTCATGCCACAGCTTGAAAGTTTCTAGATCAATGAACTTTTGGTTCATTACTATATAAGCTTTACTTGATTCTATAGAAGTATAGTATAAGCCTAATGAGAGATCAAAAAGCTCCTCCAGTATATGTTTATAGCCTTAAATAGTTGAAAGGAAGCAAAGAAATTTTGTATTATCTTCACTAGTAGTTTTTGATGAACACTTAAATATGCATGTTTAATAAGAGTTTAGTTCATCATATTGCATTAATAGTGTCATTAAATTCCTCAACTTAAGCATATTTGTAGCATTTGCATCTTTGGAATTAATTTCTCTTAATTTTGGTTTTGCTACAGGTTTGGTAAAATGGGCATAACTCTCTATTTATAGATCAGAATGGTGCAATTCTTAATGTTTTGGAAAGCTGATTTAATTGTCTACAAGATTGCATTTCACAAACATCATCAAATTCGGGCTCTTAGTGAACCAAAAGTGGGCTTGAAGTGAACCCATCTACAGTCTCGGCCCAGTCTGACCAGGCCTCAGTATTTGGACTGTATCTCTCAAAATACGTACCCAAATTGTGCAAATCAATATGTTCTAGAAAGCTGAGAGAAATATCTACAACTTTCATGAAGACATGTGATTAAAATTCACAACATTTCGATATCAAAATTGATGGTCAAAGTTGGTGCCTAATGATCCCAATTGTCAAAGATATTTACAACTAATATTTGACAATTATGCCATTGTAATTTGACAAGTTTGCCCCTGGATGTATCTATAAATAGAGGTGCCTTGTGACCCATTAGGGCATCTTGGCCTTGGCTGGAACATTTTGGCTTTGGATAGGATCTTGTATTGTGTTTTGTGTGTTTATGTTATTAATGAATTTCCTTTTTCTTGCATTTTATTTTCTTTCTATTATAATGTTCTTCTAATTTCTCTTTTGCTAAGGTGAAAGGGTGAAACCTTTGATATGAGAATAATGATTCTCTAACCCTTAATATGTGCCTAATAATCTTAATCTTATGTTGTTTATTTTATATGAGTTACATTTACTTCTTAATCAATCTTGACACCACTCGTAAAGTGGAGGTCTTGATCCATTGTCGACAATCCTTGGCACATCAAATGCTTTGATCCTTTCTAGATGATGTATGGTTCTTCCTTACCGACACGAATCTAGTTAGGAACCTTGATTTGTTGTAGACATATGATGATTGGCACATTGGATGCTTGAACCCATTTACAAGAAATGGTATAAATGTTGGTAATGAAACAAATATAATTCATATAACTAAAATGGGCTAATTATCCTTATTCGAAATATCAAGGGCGGATCCCCTAACCTTAGCCTTCATTGTTATTATGTTAATTCCTCTTGTATTTTAATTATTCTATTGTTTATGAACTTTTTATTTTATTTACTATGGTAGGTTCCACCACCTTATGAAATTGTTCTTTAATTTACTATGGTTGGTTATACCACCTATTTCCATGGATGGTTTTACCTCCTCTTGCTTTTTGTATTCTATTTGAATGGTCGGTAATACCGCCTACCATCTTACATATTTATTGATATTATCTTGTCATTTATTTGAATTATTCATATCATATTTGCTTATCTTATAATTTGTAACGCTAAAATCTCCTTTCTCGTGGATCGACCCCGGTCTCACCGGGTTTTATTACTTCGACACTCCTATACTTGGGAGACAATCCTTTTTTGGATGTGTCAGTTTTGATGTGGTATCCAATAAGCCGTATATCTTTAAAGTTGAGTAGATTTCTTTTGGATTTACTTAAATATAATTCTTCAGGGTCCACAATTTGGTGCCACTTGTCAACAAGATGGTGGCTCTATCGACGCCTTCTATCAAGTCCATAGATCCTGATATGGTATTCACTTTAGTTGTAGCCAATGATAGATGCAAGGAGTGCTACATATCTCGTAGGATGTATGTGTTGTCCCATGCCAACCAAACGAATAAATAACTCCATCGCTCTCTGTATTAATCGAGAATTTATTCATTGTCTTCATAACCTTAAAAACAGATAAATAAAGAAATATAGACATTAACTATGCATAAAAAATAAACATGCATTTTTCCATACTCAGTGCTTCAATCATGATCTATGAAAAAGTCAGAAGCTTCAAAATGCGTGTTTTTTACTTGATCATTCTTCTCTTTAGTTCTCTAGGTTGTTTGATAAAGATCCAATCGATGTTCCAGCATTATATAGGAATGAGACTAGTGGCCTTTTGTTTCATATATGTGGCATGAGTTATCATAATTTTTATTCTTTGCTTCATTTTTCTTGAGCTAATGTCTATCGCATTTCTAGTGGGTGCTATTGTTGTTATTATTACTATTGTTGTTGTTGTTGTTGTTGTTGTGATGCACCATATTCTTATTGTTTCTTTTAGAGTTCTTTCTGCGATGTCGTCCATATCTTCTATCACATTTTGTTGACAACATAAGCATTCATCAAAACTAGCAAGTATACTAGTCGCACAAGTAATAAAGTGATGAGTAAGATATCGTTCCCACGAGGATTAATTCTAATTGAATTTGTTATTTGAATGCAAAAACAGAATAAACGGGGGGTTTTTGTTGATTGATTAACTAAATGAAATATTAATACAAGTAAAGAATAACACAATGCTAAGTTAATTTGAGTAAAATCAATGAGAGTAACCTGGTTAAAGGATCATTCTCTACCACAAGATATGGATTTGCGAATTAATCGTAGAATTATCATCCAATTACACCATTGAAATTATCAACCGTAGATAACAACAAGCTCTGTTACCCCAATCTTTCCTTATTTTGTTGTTAAATAAAACAAGCTCTTTATTTAATCTCTATCTATTAAACAACTCAGAATAAGCTCTCTGAGTTTATTTCAATGGAAGCATTACGATAAGAAAGATAGGTTGATCTAAGCAATAATCACACAAGTTTGGATTATTTAACATAGGTTGTATTCTCCAATTGCAATCTCTGATCACAATTTTGCTACTAATGATTAGAAATTCAAGACAATTACGGATCAAGATTTCTAGTCTAGCAATAGATAACAACCAGATTTTACTCAATTGGCCACCCAAATAATATCCAGCAAGCAATCATAAGCATTAAACATGGGAAAATACAAGCAACTTCAATTAGAGAATTGGATAACAATTTCTTACACAATCAACTCACAAAATCCATATCAAGGGCTTTGAAATCACCCTCAACCAATTCATATATAGTTACACATATTCAATCAGAATAACAAATACAATACAGAGAAATTCTAGAATTGAAAAGGAAAGAAAGAACTTAGCAAATTCTTTGAAAATCTTCTTTGCAGATGAATCTTCTTGGAATTGTAGTTCTTCCTCTTTCAAAATCTTCTTTCTCCTTCAAGAACTCCAAGGGATGAGAGAAATCCAGAAATGCAGCCTCCTCCCACGTTTTTCTCTCTTCAAGTTATGAAAATA
The DNA here is from genome assembly GCA_013180625.2 of Boswellia sacra. NCBI lineage: Eukaryota > Viridiplantae > Streptophyta > Magnoliopsida > Sapindales > Burseraceae > Boswellia > Boswellia sacra. The sequence continues at coordinate 3,489 of SNVD02005933.1, forward strand.
AAACCCTAAAATGTGTTTAAATACTCTGCTACAGTAACCTGTTACAGTGTCCCGTATTATACATGCTACAGTGATTTGTGGAATTACATTTCTATACTTCTCACACTGTTTTGATTACAACTTTTGGTACACTGAATGGATTTATAAAACGTTAATTTCTCCAGAAAATAGACTTCGAGAGCTTTCCAACGGTATATAATATGTCATCGGGTTCTTTGTATATCAATACAATTAAATCCGAGAAGATGGTTGACTAGCAGAGGTGAAAATGAAGGGTTTTACTCTATTTTTGTGCAAGTTGCTCCAAAAACTCCTACAAACATCAAAACCACACAAAAACATAAAAATACCAAGGAATATAGCAAAGAAACATGGACGAATTGATATGAAAATGATATATAAATAGACACTTATCAAATTCCCCCACACTTGACTTTGCTAGTCCTCGAGCAACTACGACAATATGAAATAAAACTAAACCGAAACAGAATCAACAAAAAATTAAAACACACAAATGCTTCATCTTGCAAATAGGCTTCAAAGATTGTACTTAATTATAACCAAGGAAAACTTCAAAATAATGCACTTGATCAAGAATTTTATCCGAAAGATTAGTTTCGCTTCACTTCAATTCTTCAAGTGTGGGTGTGTAGAGCCATTCTCACCTAATCACTTGTAACCCGGATGAGTTTATGCATAAAAATGAATCATATTTAATATTGAAGATGTATATATAAATGAACTCCATAGGCCTGCTTTTCAAGTCACTCTCTACTAATGTAGACATGCACAACACCAAGGATCAAGTAGGACTTTATTAAGTTTGTAACGTTTGGCTTGGGTGAAGGTATGATAAAGGATACTAATTTGGCTCAAATCACCCACAAACACATAAATCATTCAAGATTATGTAGAGCTCAACCCTATAACACAACTTTATTTCAATTCATTAGGTTACTCCCCCAAACTTAGTTGGAACACTCAATCTTCTTTTTTTCTTTTTAGAAAACAAAAGAAACTACACCCCCACACTTTGTTGTTTCATTCTTTTTAAGAACCCCCAAGGGTATAGAACTCTTTTTCTTTTCTTTTTCTTTTCTTTTTTTTTTAACTGCAATTGCACTCCCCCACACTTAAATAATACATTGTCCTCAATGTTTAAGTACGTGGAAGATAAGTACAGATTTTTTTTCTCTTTTTTTTATTACAAACATAATAAAACTCACTTGCATTGCTCATGGCACAATCCAACCTCCTCTAACTTCCCAAAACCAAAACATAGCTCAAAATGTAATTGCGAATGATTACATGCTCATAGGTAAGGGATAAACTGTTTGGAACAAATTCAATTGAGATTAGGAAATCGTTTAGTGAGTTAACAAAGAAAAAGGTTTACAGAGGCTCAAAGGGGTAACTAGGGATCAAGTTTAGTCAAGGTTGGCTCTTAAGGCTCAAACGGTCCAAAGATGGCCTAAATCATTTCCCTAATGTTGCACAGTCTAGGATTTCGCCTCGAGTGACCATCAAACAAGTTCTAGAATTCATTGAAATCTGAAGAAACATTTAAATTACATAAACTTTCTCTAAGTGAACAAATAACTCAGTGATAATAGCTCAGTGCTCAATGTTGCGCAAGGAATCAAAAGCAAAGCGAAAACCAATAAACATTTCAAGCACACAGATCCATGCATCATTATCATTTTCCAAGAGTTATTCTTAATTCAATCATTATCTTATCATTGACCCACAAAATGCAAGAAAAGAGGTACGTGGCGTTGTTACACCTGAGTTAAGATTGTATATTTCAACAATCCTTAGGACCAGTAGCCCGCAGACTTAAGGTTTCCAGCCTATATACCTTTATTATGAAGAACAAAACAAGAAACAAGACACTTCAAACAACATAAAATAAACAAACTACAGATTTATTTAGAGAGAATGCGTTTTCAAGAGTTAAGAAAACCCCATATTCTGCCATTCTCAGGTTTTTCCACAATGTTTTTTTTTTGAATCGAAACTGATAAAAGACAAAAACACACAACAACTCGAAATTACATAAAACTAAACTTACTCAGAAAATAATAAAGTCCAACAAATCAACAAACACAAACAAGTCAGTTAGAATGGGTCTAAAAAGTTTAGAAGTTAGCATCCTTATTCAGCCATTATGGATTAAAGAAATCCAGAATGCGTTTCAAGAGAACTTGAACTTTTTAAGCCACCACTCTAAAAGCCAAGATTAGAAAATATTACCTGGGGTGAAAGAAACAACCTGAAAAAAAAAACTCAACTCAAATAAACACAATAAAGAGAAAGCAAATGAAAATGAAGCAAACCAGTAGATAGAGATTACAGATGGAGCGTTAAATCCAGTTTACGCCTCTTATCGCCTTCTCCAAACCAATCTATCCGAGATATTGTTGGATCAGGCAAATAGACGAATGCTTGTAATTTGTCAATTAACTCCCCTGCAGTTGAAGCTGTAACCAGGATTTGCCTCGCCGACTGTGAGATGAAGTTTTTTCTACTGCTTGATCAAGAAAGGACAACAAACCATCAAAAAAATTATTGACATTTAACAAACCAATGGGTTTCCGATGGATGTTAGCTGTGCCCAAGAGGTGATTTGAAATATCTCATATAATGTACCATAACCACCAGGCAAAGCTATAAATGCATCGGACTTAACAACCATATGTGCAATACGCTCATGCATGCTAGAGACTTGTAACTCTTCCCCGATTGTGTTGCCTACGATATCTCGCACAGCTAATGGTTTAGAGATAATGCCGAGAACTTTACTTCCTCCCAAGGATGCAGCTGTCGACACACACCCCATTAACCCAAGACTACCCCCTCCATAAATCAAATGAATACCCCCCGCAGCTAATGTCCTACCAAGATCAAGAGCTGCTGTTGTAAACTCTCCATCTTTATCAAATTGCGATCCACAAAATACGCATATATTTTGGAATCGCCGAATTGGTGTTTTCTCCATTTCTACAAGTGCTCTAAACTTGTGTAAGACAATGATGCATGCTAGGTATTATGCGATTCAAGAGCAAGACAGGTTATGAAATGACATTTCAAAATATGCAGCATGGATATATACACACGTAAAACTCTCAAATTTGACACATGGGGACATAATTTCGGTGGGGGGTGCTCGATGCAGATTTATCGCCCTGAGATTTGAAAAAATAGATATGCTTTCGGTGGGGTTTGACAAAACCTCCACACTTGTCGCCCACGTGTGCATGAAAAATGGAGATAAACTTTCGGTGGGGTTTGAAAAAAAACCGCCACACTTGTCTCCCACGTGAAGCATGAAAAGTAAAAATATACTTTCGGCGGAGGTTGACAAAACCTCCACACTTGTCTTCCACGTGTGCTTATATCATGGGGTAGTCATCTGGTTTGTCAAAAAGAAAACTTGAAATTAAAACAAACAAAATCAACAAACAACAACAACACAAAAAACAACATCGATAATCAGATCAAACGAAACAAGAAAGAAATAAAATTCGACAACAACAACACACATTCAAATATACAAGTAGTGTGATTGTGGCTCACATCTTCCTCTGGTTTTACGTCCAGTAACGGCTGAAACGCCTTCTATGAGTCGGGGATTTGCTTCCCATCCAGTTTTCTTATAAACTGGCAAACAGGGTCGTTTTTAGTCAGATTCCCTAGACTATAACACTGCAATTAATCATGAAATTGTGTCCATAGATTAAGCAATTCACGCTGAACAAGTCCACAAGAATGTGACTCAAGAGTTAATAAAACATTATCCAGCGACTCATAACTCAGACCATTCTTAATAAATGACAGTTTATCTTCTCTATTTCTGGACACAAAACCTAATGAACGACAAGTCTGGTTACAATTCCATCTAGCACATTTATAACATACTTGTAACCTTTTCGCTCTTCGCATCTTGGCGTAGTAGCTCTTTCCTAGACCAGGCATGTATTTTGCGAGATTAATGTCCGGCTCACCGGACAATCTCACCTTGGCTTCGATTAGCCATCGGATATCAGCAGGCACATTTAGGAGCATCAATGCCCAAAGTCTAGTCATCCGTACTTTATAAATTTTAAACACAGCATTTTGAGGAAGTGAAGGGAAATATTTACGAAGGTTCGACAGAAAGATATCGGCATCCATTGAAGAGGAGAAAAGAAGAGATATTACCGATAATGCGATCGGGTTTGTTTTTCTCCAAGATATGCACGTTTCAAACCTTTGGCGAATGACTTCAACTTCCGTTTGGATGTTTCCACAAGCTGCTGCACAAATGAGCTCAAAGCACAGAGTAATCAAATTAAACAAAAGAAAGGAAAAGAAAAGAGCAAAAACGAAACTAAAGACACATAAAAGAGATAACAACACAATAGCAAACAAAAGTCAAAAACAAGTAAAAAATATAAAAACAAATAAGACAGATGGCAAAGAGAGATAAAACCTGATCAATTTGATGGCCTACGAAAGGAATCTCCTCGAGACACAAAAATCGATCATTATTACCTCATTTTATTTTTCTTTTCTTCTTTTTTTTTTTTTTTCAAAACATTGGTTGCCTCCCAATAACGCTTGGTTTAAACGTCCTCAGCCCGACATTGGTTCCTCATGGGAGGAATCCAATTTTCTGTTGTGCTTCTCATAATGGGCTTGGATCCCTCTTCTAACAAGATACGGTCAATGCATATGGAGGGCCTTGGATTTCAACAATTGTCCACTCAATACTATTTGTGATCTGTAAGTATTTCGGACGAGTTTATCTTCTTGTATTCGTGCAAGGCCCATTTCTATTGTAACTCGCAAAGTATCATTCTCACCCAAGAATCCATGATTCAAATGATCTGGAAGTGACTTAAGCTCCAAGGTATTGGCTTTCATCACAGAAGGAAGAAGTTTTTCATTAGATAAAGGCAATTCAATGTACGAAACATCATACCTATTCGTGGTGATAGCTATAGTCTCATCCAAGCTTGTCACAGCTTCCTCCACTTCTTTAGACACTTGTATCAGCTTTCTTGGTTCTTTGAAACTTTCTATCCTTATGTGTTCACTAATAGCAACATCCACTTCATTCTTGCGAGTTAACTCAAAACATTGTTGTGGCAAATAATCAATAACGTCAACTGCAAAAACAGAATGTAAGTCATTAGATACCTCATTTCCTCAAAAATATTAAAACATATCACCTTGCCATCAAACTCTATGGTCAAAGTGCCATAATGAACATCAATCTTAGTTCTAGCAGTTTTCGAGAATGGCCTCCCTAAAAGAATCGGTGTTGGATTAGGAGATGTCTCATCCTCTATTTTAGGGACATAGAAGACTGCTGGAAAAACCAATTGATTCACCTGCACAAGCACATCTTCCACAACTCTTTTGGGATATGCATTAAAATGATCAGCAAGTTGAATGGTAATACCAGTTTTCGCAAAAGGTCCAAAATTTAAAGAAGCATAAATAGAATATGGCATGACATTAATAGATGCTCCTAAATCTAATATAGCTCTTTTAAACTTGGTATTACCAATGGTGCATGGAATGATGAACGTACCTGGATCTTTGCATTTTGGAGGAATTTTTCTTTGCAATACAACTGAAACATTTTCCCCCACACTTACTTTCTCATTTCCCTTCAACTTTATCTTGTTGGTGCATAACTCCTTGACAAATTTTGTACAACGAGGTACTTGCTCAATAGCATCCAGAAGTGGTATATTTACCTCGATTTTGTGAGAAGTTTCCAGGATTTCTTGTTCTTGTTTCTCCTTCGATTGTGCAAATCTACTAGGAAAAAGTGGAGGAGAAATATATGAAGGAATGGGAGTTATAGGATTTACCTGAGAAATCAGTGTTTTGTTCATGGTGGAAGTGGTGTCATCTCCTTCATCAGTTTGTGATGCGTTTGAAACTAGCAAGTATACTAGTAGCACAAGTAATAAAGTGATAAGTAAGATATCGTTCCCACGAGGATTGATTCTAATTGAATTTGTTATTTCCAGCAACAATAAACTAAACAGGGGGGGATTTTTGTTGAATGCTTTACTAAATGAAATAATAATGCAAACGAAGAAAAACAAAACAGAAAGTTAATTCGAATGAAAAACCAATGAGAGAAAGCTGGTTAAGGGATCCTTCTCTACCACAAGATATGGATTTGCGAATTAATTGTAGAATTGTCATCTAATTACAGCATTGAAGTTATCAACGGTAGATAATAACAAGCTCTATTACCCCAATCTTTCCTTACTTTGTTGTTAAATAAAACAAGCTCTTTATTTAATCTCTATCCATTAAACAACCTAGAACAAGCTCTCTGAGTTTAATTCAATGGATGCATTTTGATAAGAAAGATAGGTTGATCTAAGCAATAAACACACAAGCTCGGATTATTTAACTTAGGTTATATTCTCCAATTGCAATCTCTTATCACAATTTTGATACTAATGATTAGAAATTCAAGACAATTACGGATCAAGATTTCTAGTCTAGCAATAAATCACACCCAGATTATATTCAGTTGGCCACTCAAATACAATCAGCAAGCAATCATAAGCATTAAATATGGGAGAATACAAGCAACTTCAATTAGAGAATTGGATAACAATTCCTTACCCAATCAACTTACAAAAACCATATCAGGGGCTTTGAAATCACCCTCAACCAATTCAGATACAGTTACACATGTTAAAGAACGTGGTAAATACAATACAACATGGAGACATTCCAGAAAATGAAAGGGAATGGAAAAACTTAGCAAATTTGATGTAATCCTCTTTAGATTGTAGTTCTTCCTCTTTCCAAGCTTCCTTTCTCCTTCAAGAACTCCAGGAGATGAAAGAATTCCAGAGCTGCAGCCTCCTCCACGTTCTCCCCTCTTCAAGTTATGAAATAAAACCCTAAAATGTGTTTAAATACTCTGCTACAGTAACGTGCTACAGCGTCCCGTATTATACATGCTACAGTGATGTGTGGAATTACATTTCTACACTTCTCACACTGTTTTGATTACAACTTTCGATACACTGAATGGATTCATAAACCGTAAATTTCTCCAAAAAGTAGACTTCGAGAGCTTTCAACGGTATATGATATGTCATCGGGTTCATTGTATATCAATACAATTAAATCCGAGAAGATGGTTGACTAGCAGAGGTGAAAATGAAGGGTTTTACTCCATTTTTGTGCAAGTTGCTCCAAAACTCCTACAAACATCAAAACCACACAAAAACATAAAAATACCAAGGAATATAGCAAAGAAACATGGACGAATTGATATGAAAATGATATATAAATAGACACTTATCACTTTGGCAGGACATCTAATTGCTCTTCATTTTGCAAAGTTATCGCACAAGAATTCTCTCTTGGATTGATCATCGTTTGACAAGATAATTCTTCTGAGCCTTGGCCCTCGAATTTGCTCATGCTAGTGGCCAATTGTCCCATTTGATTTGCCAGGTTTTGGATACTTGCCCCAGTTTCCTGCTGGAATTGCATTGTGTTAGTGGCAAGTGCATTAACAATGTCCTGGAGAGACATACCTGAGTTTTGTGAAGCTGGTTGCGGTGCTGGATGTGGCATTGGTGGTGGTTGCATTTGAAAAGGTTGCTGCACTCTAGGGTGATTGAAACCTTGTGGCCGATTTGGTATCACATTTGGAGTGATTGGTTGATGATTCCAGTAACTGAAATTATGTTGATCTTCCCATCCAGCATTGTAAGTACTAGAGAAAGGATCATACCATTGCCTCGTTTGTCCTGGAAATCCACCCATGGCATTGGCTTGTTCCATATATTCTTCTTGTAAAGTTGGATACATGTCGATTGGATGCTCCATCGTAGAATATATCCCACATTCATAAGATTTTTGCATATCTCCTACAGCCATGTTTTCCACAAGAGAGGTTAGCTCATAAAGTTGTTGTTCAATGTTCGGAGTGCTTACCTTATTTACTCTCCATGGTGTTGTGGCTCAAATCCGCCACTGAATTGATGGAAGTTTACTGCCATGTCGTCTAAACACAAACAATCAAAAAAGAAAAATAAACAAAAATATGAATCAACAATGAAAACAAAATAACAAATCGATTAGAAAATCAATCCCCGGCAACGGCGCCAAAAACTTGATGCGTTCGAAACTAGCAAGTATACTAGTCGCACAAGTAATAAAGTGATGAGTAAGATATCGTTCCCACGAGGATTGATTCTAATTGAATTTGTTATTTGAATGCAAAAACAGAATAAACGGGGGGTTTTTGTTGATTGATTAACTAAATGAAATATTAATACAAGTAAAGAATAACACGATGCTAAGTTAATTTGAGTAAAAATCAATGAGAGTAACCTGGTTAAAGGATCATTCTCTACCACAAGATATGGATTTGCGAATTAATCGTAGAATTGTCATCCAATTACACCATTGAAATTATCAACCGTAGATAACAACAAGCTCTGTTACCCCAATCTTTCCTTACTTTGTTGTTAAATAAAACAAGCTCTTTATTTAATCTCTATCCATTAAACAACCTAGAACAAGCTCTCTGAGTTTAATTCAATGGATGCATTACGATAAGAAAGATAGGTTGATCTAAGCAATAAACACACAAGCTCGGATTATTTAACTTAGGTTATATTCTCCAATTGCAATCTCTGATCACAATTTTGCTACTAATGATTAGAAATTCAAGACAATTACGGATCAAGATTTCTAGTCTAGCAATAGACAATATCCAGATTATATTCAGTTGGCCACCCAAATACAATCAGCAAGCAATCATAAGCATTAAACATGGGAAAATACAAGCAACTTCAATTAGAGAATTGGATAACAATTCCTTACACAATCAATTCATAAAAACCATATCAAGGGCTTTGAAATCACCCTCAACCAATTCAGATTTAGTTACACATATTCAGATAGAATACAAATACAATACAATATGGAGACATTCCAGAAAATGAAAGGGAAAGGGAAAACTTAGCAAATTTGATGAAATCTCTTAGGATTTGTAGTTCTTCCTCTTTCCAAGCCTTCAATCTCCTTCAAGAACTCCAAGAGATGAGAGAAATCCAAAGATGCAGCCTCCTCCACGTTCTCCCCTCTTCAAGTTATCAAAATAAAACCCTAAAATGTGTTTAAATACTCTGCTACAGTAACCTGCTACAGTGTCCCGTATTATACATGCTACAGTGATTGTGGAATTACATTTCTATACTTCTCACACTGTTTTGATTACAACTTTTGGTACACTGAATGGATTTATAAACCGTAAATTTCTCCAGAAAATAGACTTCGAGAGCTTTCCAACGGTATATAATATGTCATCGGGTTCATTGTATATCAATACAATTAAATCCGAGAAGATGGTTGACTAGCAGAGGTGAAAATGAAGGGTTTACTCCATTTTTGTGCAAGTTGCTCCAAAACTCCTACAAACATCAAAACACACAAAAACATAAAAATACCACGGAATATAGCAAAGAAACATGGACGAATTGATATAAAAGTAATACATAAATAGACACCTATCAATTCACTTCTAGGAAATGCATATTGTGATTCTTTAGTAAAAGTTCATTGTTCTTTTTTGTAACCAAAAGACAAGAGCTCAATTTTGAATATTTCAAGAAATGACATTCTCGATATTACTACTAAAAAGGTGAATTTGAAACATAGAAAGTAGACAAAGTCTTGTCAATCATGTTCAACTTAGTCACTTCTTGACTAGGTAGCTTCAGCATCAAGATGATATGAAACAGTGCTAAGTTGTATTTAGAAATTGTCTTATAGTCTCTAAATCTGAGGTTGCTCTAATCCTATTAAGCTTATAAGAGAAATACATCTCTTTGCAAGTTGAAACGTTCTTCTAGACTCTTCCAGAGAATTTCTAAGTCATCAATAGTAAGATACTCGGTCTTAATATTTTCTACAAAATGGTGAAACAGAAACATCATAGTTGCCTTGTACAGATGCTTCATTTCTTTTATGGATTGTTTCTTCCATATTAATTACTTGCAAATGCTTCTTGGTGCACTATGCTTATAAAAGATATTTCTTCTTGTCTTCATCTAGCGTAACAAATTGAACGCTTTCTAAGTTTAATATCTTTGAGATGATCTATCTTCCTTTATTTTTTTAACTATATTATAAGAAAACGATAAAAAAAGTGAGCGGCTACACTCCCTTTTGGTCGCTGCTCGAAGGTCCGTATGGACCAAGTCACAGATACAAGGCCTGGAGAATATGTCAGAGTCACCACTGGCGTAAATAACAATGGAAAAATTTTGGATGACAACAGCCGATCCCTAGCTTCGGACTAACTACTCTTCACCCTTTCAAAGATGAGTTTGAAAAGTCAGATACGGGCAACAACCACCCAGATGTTAGTCTAGGCTCCACTATGGGTTTACTGAGTTCTAGGTTCTAAGTCATTAATTTTACTCTCTCTGGATCCTAAGTTTTATTATACACACAACCACTTTTATCTTTTTATTACATGTGAGTTGTTGATCGTTTATATACATACATAAAAAGGGGAAGGATAATTGATTACATTTCCATCAACTATGGGGGAAGGGATTGAGAATTACAACAATTCTCATAATAAATGCGATAGAATAAATTGAATAATCGTAGATCAAAGAAATTTCCAACTTGGTTCTCCATCATTAAATAAGGGCATTAATAATAACAAGCACGATTAAAAAAATATTAATCCGAATGTGTGATTTCCACACTAATTATGGCACCGTTAATCATTAATTAACTATACTAAGCATGCATGATTAACATCTAAGCATCACACAATTAACCACTAATCAAACATATAATTAACCACATAGTTACTAATTAGCAACTAATTGTCTACTAATCATGCTTAATTAATGTCTAATTAATAACATAATTAACTATAAAACATGCTTAGTTAAACCTCTAATCCTAAATTAAACAACATAGTTAACTACTAATTAACAATTCCTAAGCATGGCAATTAACTACTAATTAACTAAACTAATCCTAATCTCAGCATGGCAATTAACTACTAATTAACAAATCCTACGCATGGCAATTAACTAGTAATTAACTAATCTAATCATAAACTAAGCACGGCATAATTATTCCTAATTATGCCTAAACATGGCAACTAAACCTAAATAGAATATTTAAACTAAAGAGGAGGCCCTCAGAAACCTTATCAAATTTCGAATTTAATCGGAAGTTGAATCTTTAACTAGCCCAACACCCTAGAATTCCTCAGAAGACATCGAGAACACAAAGAAAACACCGAAAGATGTTTATACTAAAGAGAGTCTATGAAAATATTCAGAATCCCTCAAAATATGAGTTTTTAGGTATTTTTACATCTAAAACTGCTTACCAAAAACCAAGGGTCGGGCTCCTTTATATATACTCTCAAGAGCCTGAAAATGAGCTCTTTTCCTGATGTGGGACTGCAGCTTTAGGCGCACGCCTATAAGGTTATAGGCTAAAGCTATAAGGGTGCGCCTGTAAGGCTATAGGCAAGCTCCTCTAACTAAAGGCGTCATTAGGGTTTCAGAGGTTATAGGCGTCACTTCTACTTAGGAGCGTGCGCTTATAATGTTAGAGGCACGTGCCTGTAATGCTAGAGGCACTAGCCCTAGCTTATAGGTGCCAAACCTAATTCTAACGCGTATAGTTTTGGGTTAAAGGCGCTACCCCTGGACCCCCGGGAAGGGGGCATCCAACCCCTACAATGACCTTACCACGAAGGTCCATCTGCGGTGCATTAGACAGAAATAATTCGTAGGGTCTTGACCATTCTCTTTCCCTCCCTCATCCCCCCTCCCCCCTCTTTTGCACTTTCAAGCTTGATGTCTGGATTCCATTAGGTTTTACACCTCTCAGTGGTTTGCACCAACAGAGTTGCACCTCTTGGTGGCTTGAAGACCTTCTCTGATCAAATTGAAGTTAAGTACTCTTACTCTGAAGACCTTGGTACAAGTCCATTGAGGAGACCATAAAGGTCAAATACTTTCATATTGATGTTTGTACTTTCATGAGGGCTTAACCTAATATGGATGCTTTCATCCTAGTGCCTGTGTTTCACGACGACTTGATTGATTCCAGATGCTTTCATCCTAGTGCCTGTGTTGACTAGATTGATTCCAAATGCATTCATCCTGGTGCCTGTGTTTTCACGAGGGCTTGACTGATTCTGGATGCTTTCATCCTAATACCTGAGCTTTCACGAGGGTTTTACTGAGACTGGATGCTTTCATCTAGGTGCTTGATAGGTGTCTATTTATGTATTACTTTCATATCAATTTGTCCATGTTTCTTTGCTATATTCCTTGGTATTTTTATGGTTTTGTGTGGTTTTGATGTTTGTAGGAGTTTTGGAGCAACTTGCACAAAAATGGAGTAAAACCCTTCATTTTCACCTCTGCTAGTCAACCATCTTCTCGGATTTAATTGTATTGATATACAATGAACCCGATGACATATTATATACCGTTGGAAAGCTCCGAAGCCTATTTTCTGGAGAAATTTACGGTTTAAAAAATCCATTCAGTGTACCAAAAGTTGTAATCAAAACAGTGTGAGAAGTATAGAAATGTAATTCCACAAATCACTGTAGCATGTATAATACGGGACACTGTAGCAGGTTACTGTAGCAGAGTATTTAAACACATTTTAGGGTTATTTTGATAACTTGAAGAGGGGAGAACGTGGAGGAGGCTGCATCTTTGGATTTCTCTAATCTCTTAGAGTTCTTGAAGGAGATTGAAGGCTTGGAAATAGGAAGAACTACAAATCCTAAGAGATTTCATCAGATTTGCTAAGTTTTTCATTTCCCTTTCATTTTCTGGAATTGCTATGTATTGTATTGTATTTGTATTATGTCTGAATATGTGTAACTAAATCTGAATTGGTTGAGGGTGATTTCAAGCCCTTGATAAGGTGTTTGTGAGTTGATTGTGCAAGAAATTATTATCCAATTCTCTAATTGAAGTTGCTTGTATTTTCCAATATTTAATGCTTATGATTACTTGCTGATTGTATTTGGGTGGCCAACTGAATATAATTTGGATATTGTCTATTGCTAGATTAGAAATCTTGATCCGTAATTGTCTTGAATTTCTAATCATTAGTAGCAAAATTGTGATCAGAGATTGCAATTGGAGAATATAACCTAAGTTAAATAATCCGAGCTTGTGTGTTTATTGCTTAGATCAACCTGTCTTTCTTTCATAATGCATCCATTGAATTAAATTTAGAGAGCTTGTTCTAGGTTGTTTAATGGATAGAGATTAAATAAAGAGCTTGTTTTATTTAACAACAAAGTAAGGAAAGATTGGGATAACAGAGCTTGTTGTTATCTACGGTTGATAATTTCAATGGTGTAATTGGATGACAATTCTACAATTAATTCGCAAATCCATATCTTGTGGTGGAGAATGATCCCTTAACCAGATTTCTATCATTGATTAATTCCCATTTCAATTAAGTTTGCATTGTGTTATTCATTAATTACCGTCGTATTCAATTTTTCATCTAGTTAATCAACCAACAAAACCCCCCATTTAGTTAATTGTTGCTGGAAATAACAAATTCAATTAGAATCAATCCTCGTGGGAACGATATCTTACTTATCACTTTATTACTTGTGCGACTAGTATACTTGCTAGTTTCGAACGCATCAAGTTTTTGGCGCCGTTGCCGGGGATTGATTTTCTAATCGATTTGTTATTTTGTTTTCATTGTTGATTCATATTTTTGTTTGTTTTTCTTTTTTGATTGTTTGTGTTTAGATGACATGGCAGTAAACTTCCATCAATTCAATAGCCGATTTGAGCCACAACTATATTGGGGAGTAAATGAGGTAAGCACTCCGAACATTGAACAACAACTGATGCGTTCGAAACTAGCAAGTATACTAGTAGCACAAGTAATAAAGTGATAAGTAAGATATCGTTCCCACGAGGATTGATTCTAATTGAATTTGTTATTTTCCAGCAACAATAAACTAAATGAGGGGGGGTTTTGTTGAATGATTAACTAAATGAAATAAGAATGCAAATTAAGAATAACAAAACAGAGGTTAATTTGAATGAAAGATCAATGAAAGAAATTTGGTTAAGGGATCCTTCTCTACCACAAGATATGGATTTGCGAATTAATTGTAGAATTGTCATCCAATTACAGTATTGAAGTTATCAACCGTAGATAACAACAAGCTCTGTTATCCCAATCTTTCCTTACTTTGTTGTTAAATAAAACAAGCTCTTTATTTAATCTCTATCCATTAAACAACCTAGAACAAGCTCTCTGAGTTTAATTCAATGGAAGCATTACGATGAGAAAGATAGGTTGATCTAAGCAATAATCACACAAGTTCGGATTATTTAACCTAGGTTGTATTTTCCAATTGCAATCTCTGATCACAATTTTGCTACTAATGATTGGAAATTCATGACAATTACGGATCAAGATTTCTAATCTAGCAATAGACAACAACAGATTATATTCAGTTGGCCATTCCAAATACAATCAGTAAGCAATCATAAGCATTAGATATGGGAAAATACAAGCAACTTCAATTAGAGAATTGGATAACAATTTCTTACACAATCAACTCACAAAATCCATATCAAGGGCTTTGAAATCACCCTCAACCAATTCAGATTTAGTTACACATATTCAATCAGAATAACAAATACAATACAGAGAAATTTCAGAATTGAAAAGGAAAGAAAGAACTTAGCAAATTCTTTGAAAATCTTCTTTGTAGATGAATCTTCTTGGAATTGTAGTTCCCCCTCTTTCAAAATCTTCTTTCTCCTTCAAAAACTCCAAGGGATGAGAGAAATCCAGAAATGCAGCCTCCTCCCACGTTTTCCCCTCTTCAAGTTATAAAATAAAACCCTAAAATGTGTTTAAATACTCTGCTACAGTAACGTGCTACAGTGTCCCGTATTATACATGCTACAGTGATGTGTGGAATTACATTTCTACACTTCTCACACTGTTTTGATTACAACTTTCGGTACACTGAATGGATTCATAAACCGTAAATTTCTCCAAAAAGTAGACTTCGAGAGCTTTTCAATGGTATATGATATGTCATCGGGTTCATTGTATATCAATACAATTAAATCCGAGAAGATGGTTGACTAGCAGAGGTGAAAATGAAGGGTTTTACTCCATTTTTGTGCAAGTTGCTCCAAAACTCCTACAAACATCAAAACCACACAAAAACATAAAAATACCAAGGAATATAGCAAAGAAACATGGACGAATTGATATGAAAATGATATATAAATAGATACTTATCAACAACTTTCTGAGTTAACCTCTCTTGTGGAAAACATGGCTGTAGTACATATGCAGAAATCTTATGCATGTGGGGTATATTCTACCATGGAGCATCCAATGGACATGTATCCAACTTTACAAGACAAAGATATGGAACAAGCCAATGCCATGGGTGGATTTCCAGGACAATCAAGGCAATGGTATGATCCCTTCTCTAATACTTACAATGCCGGATGGATAGATCATCCCAATTTTTGTTACTAGAATCATCAACCAATCGCCCCAAATGCCATACCAAATCGGCCACAAGGTTTTAATCAACCTAGAGTGCAGCAACCATTTCAAATGCAACCACCACCAATGCCACAAACAGCACCACAACCAGCTCCAGAAAACTCAGGTATGTCACTCCAGGATATTGTTAATGCACTTGCCACTAACACAATGCAATTCCAGCAGGAAACTGGGCAAGTATCCAAAACCTGGCAAATCAATGGGACAATTGGCCATTAGCACGAGCAAATTCGAGGGCCAAGGCTCAGAAGAATTATCTTGTCAAACGATGATCAATCCAAGAGAGAATTCTTGTGCGATAACTTTGCAAAATGATGAGCAATTAGATGTCCTGCCAAAGAAATCACAAACTGATGAAGGAGATGACACCACTTCCACCATGAACAAAACACTGACTTCTCAGGTAAATCCTATAACTTCCATTCCTTCATATGTTTCTCCTCCACTTTTTCCTAGTAGATTTGCAAAATCGAAAAAGGAGGAGCAAGAACAAGAAATCCTGGAAACTTCTCACAAAATCGAGGTAAATATACCACTTCTGGATGCTATCGAGCAAGTACCTCATTATACAAATGTCTCAAGGAGTTATGCACTAGTAAAAGAAAGTTAAAAAGAAATGAGAAAGTAAGTGTGGGGGAAAATGTTTCAGCTGTATTGCAAAGAAAAATTCCTCCGAAATGCAAAGATCCAGGTTCGTTCACCATTCCATGCACCATTGGCAATACCAATTTTGAAAGAGCTATGTTAGATTTAGGAGCATCTATTAATTTCATGCCATATTCTATTTATGCTTCTCTGAATCTTGGACCCCTTGCGAAAACTGGTATTGTAATTCAACTTGCTGATCGTTCTAATGCATATCCCAAAGGAGTTGTGGAAGATGTGCTTGTGCAGGTAAATCAATTGGTTTTTCCAGCAGACTTCTATGTTCTGGAAATGGAGGTTGAGACATCTCCCAATCCAACACCGATTCTTTTGGGGAGGCCATTCTTGAAAACTGCCCGAACGAAGATTGATGTTCATGATGGCACTCTCACCATGGAGTTTGATGGCGAGGTGATTCGTTTCAATATTTTGAGGCAATGAGGTACCCTAGTGACTTGCATTCTGTTTTTGCAGTTGATGTTATTGATTCTTTGGCACAACAACTTTTTGAGTTAACTCGTAAGGATGCATTGGAAGTAGCCATTAGTGAGCACATAGGGGCAGAAAATCCCAGAGAATCGAGGAAGTTGATACAAGTGTCTAAAGAAGTGGAGGAAGCTGTGGCAAGCTTGGATGAGACTATAGATATCACCACAAATAGGTATGATGTTTCGTACATTGAATTGCCTTTATCTAATGAGAAACTTCTTCCTTCTGTGATGAAAACACTTGCCTTGGAGCTTAAGCCTCTTCCAGATCATTTGAAGCATGTATTCCTGGGTGAGAAAGATACTTTGCCAGTCATAATAGCAAAGGGCCTTGCACTGTTACAAGAAGAGCAACTCATCCGAGTGCTTCAGACCACAAAACAGCTATTGGGTGGACGATTGCTAACATCCAAGGCCCAGCCATATGTATGCACCAATTCTTGTTGGAAAAAGGATCCAAGCCCACTAGAGAAGCACAGCGGAGATTGGACCCTGCCATGATGGAACCAACGTCGGGCTGAGGACGTTAAACCAAGCGCTTATTGGGAGGCAACCCAATTTTTTTGAAAAATAAATAAAAAAAGAAAAGAAAAATAAAATAAGGTAATAATGATCAATTTTTGTGTCTCGAGGAGATTCCTTTCGTAGACCATCAAATTGATCAGGTTTTATCTCTCTTTGCGATCTGTTTTATTTGTTTTTATATTTTTTTTACTTGTTTTTTTTACTTTTGTTTGCTATCGTGTTGTTATCTCTTTTATGTGTCTTTAGTTTCTTTCTGCTCTTTTCTTTTCCTTTGTTTTGTTTAATTTGATTATTCTGTACTTCGAACTCATTTGTGCAACAGCTAGAGGAAACATTCAAACGGGAGTTGAAGCCATTGCCCGAAGGTTTGAAACGTACATATCTGGGAGAAGAACAAATTCAATCGCATTATAGGTAATATATCTCCTTTTCTCCTCTTCAATGGATGCTGATATCTTTCTATCGAACCTTCTTAAATATTTCCCTTCACTTCCTCAAAATGCTGTGTTGAAAATTTATAAAGTACAGATGACTAGACTTTGGGCATTGATGCTCCTAAATGTGCCTGCTGATATCTGATGGCTTAACGAAGCCAAGGTGAGATTGTCCGGTGAGCCGGACATTAATCTCGCAAAATACATGCCTGGTCTAGGAAAGAGCTACTACGCCAAGAGGCGAAGAGCGAATAGGTTACAAGTATGTTATAAATGTGCTAGATGGAATTGTAACCAGACTTGTCGTTCATTAGGTTTTGTGTCCAGAAATAGAGATGATAAACTGTCATTTATTAAGAATGGTCTGAGTAATGAGTCGCTGGATAATGTTTTATTAACTCTTGAGTCATATTCTTGTGGACTTGTTCAGCGTGAATTGCTTAATCTATGGACACAATTTCGTGATGAATTGCAGTGTTATAGTCTAGGGAATCTGACTAAAAACGACCTTGTTTGCCAGTTTATAAGAAAACTGGATGGAAAGCAAATCCCCAACTCATAGAAGGCGTTTCAGCCGTTACTGGACGTAAAACCAGAGGAAGATGTGAGCCACAATCACAACTACTTGTATAATTGAATGTGTTTTGTTGTTGTCGAATTTTATTTCTTTCTTGTTTCGTTTGATCTGATTATCAATGTTGTTTTTGTGTTGTTGTTGTTTGTTGATTTTGTTTGTTTTAATTTCAAGTTTTCTTTTTGACAAAACATATGACTACCCTATGGCATAAGTACACGTGGGAGACAAGTGTGGAGGTTTTGTCAACCTCCACCGAAAGTGTATCTCTATTTTTTATGCTTCACGTGGGAGACAAGTGTGGGGGCTTTGTCAACCCCCGTCGAAAGTGTATCTCCATTTTCCATGCTTCACGTGGGAGACAAGTGTTTAGGTTTTGTCAAACCTCGCCGAAAGCATATCTCATTTTTTCAAATCTTAGGGCGATAAATCTGCATCGAGCAACCCCCACCGAAAGTATGTCCCCATGTGTCAAAATTTGAGAGTTTTATGGGTGTATATATACATTCTGCATATTTTCATATGTCATTCCATAACCTGTCTTGCACTTGAAAAGTATAATATCTAACGTGTCTTACACAAGATTAGAGCACTTGTAGAAATGGAGAAAACACCAATTCGGCGATTCCGCAATATATGCGTATTTTGCGGATCGCAATTTGGTAAAGATGGAGAGTTTACACAGCAGCTCTTGATCTTGGTAGGACACTAGCTGCGAGGGGTATTAATTTGATTTATGGAGGGGGTAGTCTTGGGTTAATGGGGTGTGTGTCGACAGCTGCATCCCTAGGAGGGAGTAAAGTTCTCGGCATTATCCCTAAACCATTAGCTGTACGAGATATCGTAGGCAATACAATCGGGGAAGAGTTACAGGTCTCTAGCATGCCTGAGCGTATTGCACATATGGTTGTTAAGTCCGATGCATTTATAGCTTTGCCTGGTGGTTATGGTACATTAGAGAAGATATTCCAAATCACCTCTTGAGCACAACTAAACATCCATTGGAAACCCATTGGTTTGTTAAATGTCAATAATTTTTTTGATGGTTTGTTCTCCTTTCTTGATCAAGTTGTAGAAAAAAACTTCATCTCACCGTCGGCGAGGCAAATCCTGGTTACAGCTTCAACTGCAGGGGAGTTAATTGATAAACTACAAGAATTCATCTATTCGCCTGATCCAACAACGGCTCGGATAGATTGGTTTGGAGAAGGCAATAAAAGGCGTAGACTGGATTTAACGCTCCATCTGTAATCTCTATCTATTGTTTGCTTCGTTTTTGTTTACTTTCTTTTTAGTGTGTTTATTTGAGATTTTTCATGTCATTTCTTTTGAGTTTTTTTCAGGTTATTTCTTTCGCCTCAGGTAATATTTTCTAATCATGGCTTTTAGAGTGGTGGCTTAAAAAGTTTAATTCCTCTTGAAACGCATTCTGGATCTCTTCAATCATAATGGCTGAATAAGGAGGCTAACTTCTAAACTTTTTAGACCCATTCTAACTGACTTGTTTTTGCTTGCTGGCTTGTTGGACTTTGTTATTTTATGAGTAAGTTTAGTTTTGTGTAATTTAGAGTTGTTGTGTGTTTTTGTCTTTATCAGTTTCGATTCGAAAAAAAAACATTGTGAAAAAACCTGAGAATGGCAGAATATGGGGTTTCCTCATCTCTTGAAACGCATTCTCTCTCAATAAATCTGTAGTTTGTTTATTTCATGTTGTTTGAAGTGTCTTGTTTCTTGTTTTGTTCTTTCATAATAACGGTATATAGGCTGGAAACCTTAAGTCTACGGGCTACTGGTCCTAAGGATTGTTGAAATATACAATCTTGACTCAGGTGTAACAACACCACGTACCTCTTTTTCTGCATTTTGTGGGTCAATGATAAGAT
>SNVD02005934.1:0-23439 GCA_013180625.2 Boswellia sacra
ATTGAAAGTCCCTGTCTTTACTGATGGGTGCTTGTCTATTGATTAATTAAAATAATGTTAATATTGCTGTATCGCCTTTGTATGTGTTCCACACCTTGTCGAAGCTTGATAATAATTGCTTTTGCATCTTTGGACTTTTAATTTAACATAATTTTATCAAATTGTTTCCTATGATAATATCCATGTCGAACTCAGCCAAATCCTATGGGATATCTTTTAAGGACCTCATCGGCTAACTTTAAACAATTTCGCTTTTAAAGTTTACGTGGAAAAAAGAATGTGTTTGTTTCATTTTGTGTTTTCGTTTGGAACTAGGGATGCTTACTTCTGTATCCTTCATTACCATTTTACTTCCCCATTCACCATTGATAGCCAGGTCTAACACGGTCTGTCACAATATAACGCAATTAGTATTAATCAATAAGACGGTTTGTTTTGTAGGTGGAATACACCATCACATGACTTGTGAGATAAACTCTCAAATAAAATCAGCAACATCAATGGAATAAATCTACGGATGAAGTGTTAGGTACTGATTTCATTAATTTTTATTTTCTCTTAAATGGTTTATTTGCGTTAGAGAGTTTCAATATTGCAAGTCTTTTACAAATAATCTTTTACAATAGAATTCTCCAATGCAAAAAATCCATGAATTATTAATGCATTATTATTATTATTATTATTGCAAAATTATGTTTCTTGTAGATGGTTTATTTGCATTATTAATGTGGTGGCATTTTGATGATTTACAACCCTGAACATATGGCGGATTAATGCATCATTATTACTACTACTACTGCTATTACTATCACTATTATGTAATAATCAATATAAAAGCTTCTTCTGTTTTATTCCTGCAATTTTGCATGACACTCGTAAAATAATTTTCTACGTTTGATTGTTTATTGAATATTTTTCTAATATTTTATTTGTAATTTTTGTTTAGTAAACTCTATAGAACAAATGAATAGAATGTACATTGAATTGTTTTCATATTAATTAATATACATAATCTATAAAAATAAGAAATTAAAGAAAAAGTGTTAATGAAACAAATTATTGTCAAATTTTTCCACTTCTTACTTTAAACCTTATAATTTGACCTAACCCCAAAGTTCAAGAACAATAATCCTATTTTTAAGACCTTAGTAAAGTCTAAAGTAATTCCAAGTTGTTAGGCATTTTATGTTTTAACGTTTAAACTTTGTGCTTAGGAGGAACACTTGTGGCTGATTTGAATAGACAAACTAAAATCTTTGAAGATCTAAAAGGAATAGCGGCTAGGTGTTGCCAACTAAAACTCTTCAAGCTGAAGCAGTGAAGATCAAGGATAATTTAATAGAAGTCTTGGCTTTTTATTCCACTATTCAATGATCCTTCATACTTACATATCTGATTTAGGATTTGCTAGAAATTTGATTTGCGCCTTGCCACATTTTATTCTCTAATGCTCTTCGCTGCTAGTCATCATTTTTTAACCATGGAAACCCTTTATGAAATTATGTTAAGTAATCCAAATAGGTCCCTCCGTTGAGGCATAGCAAATTATATGAAAAAAAAAAATTCATAAAAAATCTCCATAAATTTAATGTTCCCACCCATCTTATATTTTACCTCTGTTCCATCTAGTACTGTATTTGTCTTCTAGTGTTTTTTTTTTCCAAAAACTGCTAAATTCATTCTGTAAATAATTCTAAATGTACAATCAATTTATACAACCAAATCTATACAACCATAGAGTCATTGTATAAATGTGTTCTACTTAATTTATTATAACTTTTTTAATTTTGTTTTCAATTTTATCCCACTAGTGAATTTGTGCAATGTTATTATATAACCATAGAGTCATTGTACCGTTTTAGTTGTTTGAGTTACTAGTATACTCTTCATTATGGTGGTCCCCCAAAAGTTCTCTTGGACGTATTTGGGTTGAGTATTCATTTTCTTTGGACCGAGTTGTTATTTTATTTTCCATTTTCTCGATATTTATACATACACACACATTTTCCTCAACAATTTTAGGTCAGGTCATCCACAGAACTAAAGTAACTGCTCTACAGAATCAAGTTTTTGTGGTCTGAGTGTGGATTGAACAAAACATCAAAGTTAAATATTCACGTATAACAATTATATTACATCAGGTATACACTTTGTTTGCATAATAAAATCGATGATAGCTGTAATAGCCTTTTCAGTCTGATCTATCAAAATTGATTTTTTCGTTTAATTTAATTTCAACCGTTACAAATACAATAAAAAAATAAGTTACAGGTTTATTAAGATATTATATTTAGGAGTTACAATTGTTGTTAATTAACTAATTAAGGCATGGGACTATAAAAAGGTGTCTCCATATAGGAAAATACAATACAATTTACGTGACTATTTTCTCTATTTTGCATGCGCTAATGACTGATTGTGGATTAATTGTGTGTGTATATATATATAATGACTTATTAACTTCATATGTAGCACTGTGTATGATTCACAATCATATATACCAATTAAGCCATTAACCAATTTCCCTCAAGTTCCTATATGTTGATAATCTCCAGAGCAATACCCTGAAGGAATATGGATCCTTCTAGAGTTCTTTAGTGGTAACTTTTTTATTAATCTTGTTTGTGGAATGCATTTTCTAATGTTCAATTAATTATTGATGGCATGCTAATGTCATTTGAGTATTGTTTGATGGGTACTAGACCGTTAATAAATATTATCTAAACTTAGGCTACCTACAAAACAATTTTTATGATTTAAAAGTGTTAAATGTCTACTGGAATGCTGAACAATTTGTTTTCTCATGGCAAAACTGCAGCTGTGCTGTCCTTTTTTCTCCAATTTTCTGTTTTGAAGCAGTCTGCAATAGAACAGCCTTGTTCTGGGTTGTGCAGGTTAGTCTTGACCCAGTTTAGGTAGTTTTTCAGTATCTTCATGAATTTCTTAATTTCATGAAATCAATTACCAATAATTGTTCTCTACACTAAATCAGCCTTTTAAACACCGATTTCAAAAATATGTCGATATGATCTAAGAGCTAGCTTGCCTTTTAAAAATTAAACATTAAACATCATATACACTTAAAAAATATAGTAAATTGCGTAAACCTTCAAATTAAGTCTATAGCATTTGAAATTTGTTTGTGACTAAACGTTGATGATAGCCCAACGCTTGGACACTCACTGTGCGACTCATCGGGCACCATTTCCATGTCACTAGCCGGGGACCACGTGAATCTTGGACGGGAGAAAACTACATCATGTTTTGTACAACAATGCATTGTATTAATTAACGCAAAAAAAAAAGTAATATAATAATTTATGAAAAACAATATGACAATTAATGCATCGGAAGCTCGGGATTGGGACCACATATTGAGTCGATGCAGGGTCAGCTTCGAGGACCGGGAATGAGCGGGATCGGGTCTTGAGCCGTGAGGTGAGCAAAATCGGATCTTGGGAATTGATTAATCTTAATCATAAATTTACCCTTTATTAGTGGCTATACAATATAAATCTTAATATCCTCTAATTGATAATGTATTATTTAATACAAATTATATGCATTTGTTGGGTTAGATTTTGTATTTTTTAATGCTACCAAACACATTTTTACTAATTAGTATAATGAAACAAATTAGTTCTAAATAGTGCGATACCCGAACATGACCTAATAGTAAGTCAAAACCCACCATTCCCACCGTTCATGGACAAAAGATGATAAAACTTAATAGCAACTCACTTTTGACTCCCAAAGGAATATGATTTGTAAGCACCTAAGATCATGTTTAACTGTTCTTGAACTAACTGTGCCTTCTTCTTATTAAGCTTCAATTGCAAAATCACAATTTCTTTACGTCTCGTCTCAAACTCGGCTTCATTTGTCTCCGCTCACCAAATCCATTCCTTCTCCTATAATTCTCCACCTGCTGCTTCTTTCAATGGGAGCTGAAGGAAGAAAAGACTTGAAAGGTTGTCCCAATCTGATGTTGGAGTAGCTGTGCTCTTTCCATGCTGATCTCCAATTGAGAAATTTCAATTTCTCTCCACTTCCTATCAAGCTTCTCTCTCTCCAATTCCCCAACTTTATCCATTCCTTCTTCAATAACATTGAACCTGCAGTGTTCAGTAAAAGAAAAAAGGGCAGAACCAGCACCCCAAATCATTTTGGATAGCTTAAAAGGCTTTTTCTCATGACTAGACATGGCTTTTCTTTGTGCTTCAACTTTCTTCTTAGTTTCCTCAACTTTGAGGCCAGCTGAATTTGATAGAATCTGTTTGCACTCACACACATGATCACAGTAGCTTCAACAGAGTTTTTAGGAATTGAATGAATTAGAGACAGTAAACAGGTTGAGGATGAAATGTAGAGTTTATTGGAGTGTTTGGCAGGAAATTTGAGAGTCCTGCCAGCTCTCCCAAGAGAAATATTCCTCACAAAATTACTCAAAAGATAATCCCTTGCCTCTCTCTGTCTCCCTCTATATATTCTCTAACTAACTGCACAATTTCCTAGTCATCTATAACTAACTCTCACAGCACCACAATAGCACAGCAATAACATAAAAAATAACTCCCTCAATTCTTTTGAATTCCCAGCTTTGCCCCTCCCTCCTTATTTTGGATGCGTCTAGTATAGATGAATTTGATTGGAGGCTTATCATTACCCCCTGCCCAAGAAGACACCTTGTCCTCAAGGTGGAAATCAGGAAACTATCCTTTGATCAACTCCACCTTTTCCCAAGTTGCTTCAAATTATGGTAAGCCTTTCCATTTAATCAAGACCTTTGTATTGTCCCCATCTTCTCCCTGGTTCATGCTCCAGTACGAACTCCATTGTAGCTTGCAGTTGAGGGGGAATAATGGGTGAAACTGTGGCAGTACCCACTACACGTCTTAGCTGAGAGACATGGAAAACTGGGTGTATTAAGGACCCCTCTGGCAGTGTCAACCTCTAGGCAACCTTCCCCACCTTTGTTTCCACTAGATAGGGTCCAAAATACCATGGGCTGAGCTTTTCATTCCTACGTTTAGCCAAAGATTGCTGCCTATGAGGTTGCAATTTCAAGAAATCCAAATCTCCCACCTGGAATTGAACTTCTCTACGTTTGCCATCTACAACATTCTTCATCCTTTCCTATGCTGTGTGCAGATTCTGTTTTAGCTCATCTAAAATAGCATCCCTTTCCTCCAGTAATTGCTCGATTGTAGATACAGCCGTGAAAGTATGGCCATAGCGAATTAGGGGAGGAGGATCACGACCGTAGAATATTTTGAATGGAGTAGATTCAATTGAAGTGTGGCAAGAAGTATTATACCAAAATTCTACCCAAGGTAATCACTTCACCCACTATTTTGGCTTGCCAGCAACAAAGCACCTTAGGTAGGTTTCCAAACAACGGTTGACTACCTCCGTTTGGCCATCGATTTGAGGATGATAGGCCATGCTGTGCTTAAGAGTAGTGCCCTGTAATTTGAAGAGCTCTGACCATTTCCTTAATAAAAATATCAGCCACTGATTTTGCATTAAAGGGATGTTTGAGGGCTAGAAAATGCCCATAGTTGCTCAGTCGATCCACCACAACCATAATGGAGTCATACCCCTCAGATTTTGGTAGGCCTTCAATGAAATCCATGGTCAAATCCTCCCAAACTAGATTAGGAATAGGTATAGGTTGTAGCAAACCTACTGGTGATAGTGCTAGATACTTATTTTGTTGACAAATTCCGCAAGATTCTACATAATCTTTTATGTCTTTCTTCATTCCTATCCAATGGAACTCCCTAGAAATTCTTTGAGTAGTTTTTAATAAACCCGAATGACACCCTAGTGGGCTATCGTGGAATTCCTTTAAAAGTTTTGGAATTAGAATGGAGTGCTTCATCAAAACCATCCTTCCTTTGTACAACAACTACCATTGAACCATGGCATACCCTTCTGTGGTAGGATTTCTAAGTGAGATAGTCTCCTTAATTCTGCTCAATTCTACTAGTTGCTGCTCGATAGTAGAATTGGAAGTGAGTTAACTGCATATCTAACAACTGGTGGGGGCTCTCTACCATATACAGCTCTAAATGGTGTCATCCTAATGTCGGTATGAAAATAGGAGTTTTACTATTCAGTCCACGGTAACCATTTAAACCAACTCTTTGGTTTGCTGCTAGCGAAACATCTCAAATATGTTACCAAACTCCTATTAAGGACCTCTAATTGCCCGTCTGTTTGAGGGTGATAGGCAGTGCTTCGTCTTAGTCCTGTGCCTTACAGCCAAAACAACTCTGTCAAAAAATAATCAGAAAAATCTTGTCCCTGTCTAATACTATTGACCGTGGGAAACCATGTAGACGAACCACCTCCTTGACAAACTCTTTAGCAACTATTTTAGCATTAAAAGGATGTTGCAAAGCAATAAAATGACCATATTTACTGAACCGGTCCACAACTACCAATATAGTATCCATTCGTTTTGATTTTGGGAGCCCTTTAACGAAGTCCATGGCTATATCTTCCCAGATAGCCCCGGGTACAGGTAATGGTTGTAATAGTCCCACCGGTGTCAAGGAGAGATACTTATTATGTGGGCAAATAGTACAAGCCTTAACAAAGGACTTTGTCTTTCTTCATCCCTTCCCAATATAATTCTAAAGAAGTTCATTTATAGGCTTTGAAGAAGCCCAAATGTCCTCTTATATTGCTCCCATGGAATTCATGTAGCAGGCTCAAAATCATAGGAGATGTCTTAGGGAGCACCAATCTCTGTCTAAACAAAAGTTGTCCCTTATCCACCGAATACCCTGGATGAGCATTAGGGTCCTTGAGCACTATTGTTTTGAACTAGGACTTTATCTTATTGAGTTAGGTTCATAATTTTTACCTGATTTTGTAGCTTTTACAAACACTATTGTTGATAAGGATGCAACATTACCTTCTGTGTATCCCAATCCATTTTTGTTGGAGTTGTCTCTTCTAAGACTTAAGACCTGATCAAGTTTAGCTGACCCAATTCTTAGTTGATCAATACATCTTTTGCTCTCCATCAGTTATGTTGTAATTTTCTCAATATGTATTGTTTTGTCTTTCAATGCAAGCTCCAGTTCTGTGATACAATTTTCAGCATATGATTTTTCACATTTCAACACTTCAATCTCCTTTTTCAAAGTTTTGATTTCTTCTTTCTGACTCAGCCATTCACTATAGAGTGCATTGTAAGTTTCTTGCAACTCTTCATAGTATGTATTCTAGATCATCTTTTGTGTTTGAATGCTTAACATTGGTTCTGTAGTGTTCTGTTATGTCAGTCATAACAACTTTCCCTTTATTAGCTGCAGATGCTATGAATACAACAAAATTATTCATGCATTCTTGATCTTCAGAATTAGATTCTGATTCATCACTCTAGGTAGCTATCAAGCCTTTGTTCTTCTTCTTGAGATTAGCACATTCAGGTTGAATATTTCCAAAACCAGAACATTCATAACACTGAGTCTATCCTTTCTTATCAGGCTACTTCGATTTCTTCTTGTCATTCTCCTTGTTGAATTTCTTGAACTTGTCTTCATTTTAATTTGAAGGCTTCCCTTGATCTTCTTCTTGAAATTCTTTTCATGAACTTGACATAATTCTTGGCTAGAAAAGCAATCTGTTTATAATTAGTTTCATCAAGTTCATCATTACTTTCATCATCGGATTTTTCAGTTTTAACATTGAATGCAATGCTTTTTCCTTTTTGCTTCATAGTACTCTGATTAATTTCAAAGTTTTGGAGAATGCCAATCAATTCATCGACCCTCATCTCATCAGTGTTTTTAACTTCCTATATGTTCCAGATAAATTTTAGGTTGAAATTTATCTGGAACATATCTGATTATTTTGCTAACAGTTTTGGAATCAGTGAAGGTTTTGCCAAACATGTATGTAGAATTTGTGATGTGACATAATTTAGAGAAAAACTCAAAAATTGACTCATCCTCATGCATCATCAAATTTTCAAATTGAGAATTCAGTCTCATTAATTTAGATCTTTTAACAGATGCAGTACCTTCATGTTTTACCTCAAGAATGTCTCAAGTTTCTTTGGCTACTTTGCACACTGAAATCTGTCCAAAGTTTTCTAAGTCCACAGCAGCAAAAATTGCATTAAGAGCCTTTGAGTTTCAGCTTGAACATCGGTATTCTTCATCGATCAATTCCTCCTCAAGTTTGGGTTCAGAATCACCAAAAGCATTCAACTTTGTTGGTGGTGTCCATCCTTTAAGCACATTGGTCCATGCCCTATCATCAAGAGATTTGATATACATCATCATTCTTACCTTCCAATATGGATAATTACCATCCTCAATAATAGGTGGTTGTGTTCCAGATCCTCCATTACAAATAAACTCCATTCTTCCAAATCAACGTGATTGTTTCTTCACTTGTCTATCAGTGAGCCTACTCTGATACCAATTGTAAGTTCTAAGTGTGCAGTTATAAGTAATATAACAGTAAACTATAATGTAAATCGACATAGGAGGATTTTATATGGTTCGGTTATAAAACCTACATCCACGGACAACTTTAGAGCTGTAATTCACAAAGTTCTTATTTGTATAATCTTTATGATCGTTTACGGTGCTGACTCACTCTCACATACTGACCTACTCTTTGTAAAACAAAATCTCATCAAGATCTTAAACTCTAGTGACACTGCTCACTCTCTGTCGCTGATAACTTAACAACACGCTCTTACGTTAATCATAACCACAATATCTGACACTGAATTACATAGACACTTAACTCATGTTCTTTCAAGTGTATACTAACTCCGACAACCTAATCAAAGATTCATGTATGATCACAACCTCTCATACATGAATAAAACACTCATAAAATCAAATCAATGAAGCATTCCAATTTGTATTGAAGCTCTCCTTCTAATTCCTGGAATGCTGTGACATAAACTCACACAACTAAAATCAACGTTATGTAAACATAACATGATATATATACAGTGAGATGTCTTATTGAAATCTTCTTAAAATCCTGTAAAAATTCTAATCAAACTTTTATTAGGATAAAGACAAATATAATAGGAAATGTATAAGTAACTCCTAAAGGAATTAGGATACAAATAAATATTCTCCTATTTTAACTAGGATACATTAAATAATGTCATAATCTACGAAGATATTTATTATGAATCAAATACTTTCTAAAATATACTTCTAGAGACAGTAAAATAAGAATCCATATAATATTCTAGTTTTATCACAAGTTGGTCCACAATCATCATGTGCATGACACATGCAAGTGTAGTACACATTGGCACTAACAATATAAAATCGTAAGTATACAATAGCAAATAAGTAATAAAATAATAGATAAATATCGTTCTCATAAGAAATGTATATTGATTACTAAACCTATTCTAATCTAAATTTTGTTTATTTGAATAATGAACTCTGAATGACAATTATAAACTATATTAAATTAAACTCTATAAACTAACGAAGCAAACAACTTTAATAATACCAAAACTCAATTAATGAAAAACCTCAATATATTAAAGCTCTAGGGAGTCAGATTTCACCTAAATTTATCCATTCTAGTTATTAAATCTGATATTATCAATGTTTATTCCTCCTCTTGCCAATCGATTTCACTAAATTAATTGTTATTTTTTCTTAAGCAACAAAAATGCATATAAATAGATTAAAATCATATCTCTGTTTCTTCTAACTTTCTATTAATACCTAGTAAGCACAAGAAATCACACAAGATTGCACAAATCACATTCATATCTCTATTTCACGTGATCTTTAAAAAAATAATTAAGGACTAACTTAGATATCACTTTTTATTCTCAATCCACAAATCAAATCATGCAATAATTGATTAGAAAATCATATGTATTAAGTATATAATTAAATTGCTCAATAATATTGCAATAAACAATTGATATATTGAATTTAAATAACCAGAGTATCAAAATTCAACTACATTATGATCCTAGATTGGAAAATTAGTTCATAACTACATTAAATAAAACAAAAATCAGTCATGAAGTCATGGATTACAAAGGAACAAAGTGAACAAAAAAAGAAGAAACTTTGAAGAACACAGATTTAATCTTAGGAAACAAAACTCAGTGTGTTGTTAGAGCTCTTTAAATGTCCAAAGTGCCTCCAAAAAATCCAAGTCGAACCCCCAATAAGTCTCTTAGAAGTTCAATCTATGTGTTAGCCAATTAGGGTTCTAATTCGAATCAAATTAGGAAACATACTTTTCTCTAGATCTGCAGTTGTGCAGGTGTGCAACATCGTTGACTTTCAAACCTATATCTGGTTACAAACTCACGCAGCTCAGGATCAGAAACCCACTGACTTTAAACATAATTAATTCTTCACAATTTCATCCAAACTAATTCCAATGATTATTGCAAGCTTTTAGAAACCTATTGATTCTAAGTGGTGTCGATTGCCTACATTAGGGGAGAGATGTATGAAAAGCAAGCCTATGAAGCTCACATTCTTGTTGCATAAACTTATCCTAACTACGAGTTCATTATTGAAAAAGAAAAATCACACACTTGAAGGATTATTCGTGAATGGAAATTATCTTTTTAATCGAATTCAAAATCTTGTTAGTATTTGATCATCTTTTTGAGTTATCTTCTCTAGTCAATTTTCTAGGCAAAAAGTTCATTACCTAAACCATTTTTTAGTTTCATTGTTTTTAGTTTTCTTTTCTTTCTTTTGCTTGAGGACTATCAAAATGTTAAGTTTGGGGGTATTTGATAATTGAGTTTTTACTCACGAATCAAGTGCCTTTAAGCTTGATATTTAGTTGGTTCTCATGACTTTTTGTGAGTTTTATATCGTTCATGTGTTTATTTTGCAGAATTGGTGAAATCTAGGATGTTTGGTGACTTTAGGCGATTCGGAGATGAATTTTGATGTAAAAAAAAAATAACTCTTTACAATGTAGCAAGAACAAAGCACAGTCAAAATTGCAATGAGATCCCAAATGGAATGTGGTCAAGAGTTTACCAAATTTTGTAAGAAATACAGTATTTCAGGGATTGCCTAGTAGAGAAACTCCAAAACTTGCATCCTCATTGGATGTCATTGAGAACTAGCACCATGGTTGAGAAAGGACTCAAGACGTTCAAGAACTAAATCAGATTTATTCGCCAGTAGAGTACAATGTAGAATGGACAAGAATCCGTAGAATCATCAAAAGTTATTCCCCATGTAGCATAAAATTGAATGAAATTCAATCCCCAATGGAGCATCAAATCAAATCCAATCCCTAATGGACCGTAAAATTCAAATCAACTTCTACCCCATTGGACTATGTGACAAACTTCTTTTCAAATTCAGTCAAGAGTGTAAAAAAAAAAAAAACCCTAATGGAGAAGAGACACAAAGCAATCTAGAAGAATCTCAAGCTGTAGAAAGCGCAAACCTCAAGCCAAAAAAAGCACACTAGTTCAGAACTAGCTTAGACACTACCTAAAACTATCAAGAGTTTCAATCTGAAAGGAATTAGATCTCAAGACCTCATGAAAGCACAAGGTACCATGTGAAGCCTTTGTAAAAGCATAGACACAGGGATGTTCTAAGTAAAGTATCCAAAACCTAGTCAACACCTCATGAAAGCACACGAAACAAGATGTTTTAAGTCCAATTATTCAGACCCCAATCAAGCCTTCGTGAAAGCACAAGCACCAGGATTTTGTGAGTAAAAGTATTCAGACCCCAATTAAACCTTCATGAAAGCATAGGCACTGGGATGTTCTAAGTAAGGGTGCTCAGCCCTATTCAACACCTCATGAAAGCATAGGAAATGAGATGTTTTACGTAAAATTGTTCAGACCCCAATCAAGCCTCTATGAAAGCACAGACACTAGAATGTTTTGAATAAAAGACTCAGACCCAACACTAGAATGTTTTGAATAAAAGCTTAGACCCAACCAAGGCTTTGCATAAAGTGTAAGTGTCTCTAGGTAAAAAGCACTCGGATTCAACGCCGACCCATGACCTCATTGTTAGGTTATCGTGAAACATTTAGAAGTTGACCCATGACCTTATTGTAAGGTTGTCGTAAAGCACTTAGACAGGACACTAACCATTAATCACATTCTTTATGAAGCTGCAATATCATTTCTCATTAGCAAATGAAATGAGGATAAAAACTTGAAGTTGCAACTCAATGTGAACAGGGCTTCTATCCTGCCAGAATGATTAGGACCGTGACACTATGTCAAAGCCCATTAAGGACCTAAAGGATCACCGAACAAGCCACAAAGGCAAGCCTAGAGAAATGAAATAGAGTTGCCGCCCATGTGTTAACCATGGGAATATAATGAGTGGTGGTAGTCTAATCCCTTCCTTCTAGACCTAAACTAGCTTGACCCTTTCAGAGATAGGTTTGAGAAGGTAGGTAAGAGATGAAACCTCACCTCGATGTGAATCTAGCCTCCACTCAGGTTTGCTAGTCCAATGTTTTTTATCATATTAATGTTTACTCTGTTGATGCTTGTTGATGCACGATTTCCAGACGGCCGGGGGAGCGGGTCGGAGCTCGGGTCGTGTGTCGGGTCCGGTCCTGCGAGCACAGAAAAACGGTCAGGGGTGCCGGCGCTAGTGCCGGCGATGACCCTCCGACGCTCAAGTCAGTATCCGGCACTCCGGAATTCTCTGGGAGAAATTCCTAGAGAGAGAAGCTCTCAAACTAAAGGAATTGTAGAGAGATAAAGAGTTCAGAGAAAATGTGCATTTGTCAACATGTAAAAAGTTACCTTGGGCAACGTTCCGGAGGGTATATATAGGAGTTGGGATGGGCTATTGTGGAACCCAGATAATAGGCCCAGCTCATGGGATACAGTAATGGGCTTACTGTAATGGGCCCAGATAATGGGATACAGTAATGGGCTTACTGTAATGGGCCCATGTAATGAGATACGGTAATGGGCTTACCGTATTATAAATAATTGAGCTGGGCTGGGTCATTGTGGGACCCAGATAATGGGCCCAGATAATGGAACCAGATAATGGACCACAGTAATGGGCTTACTGTGTTAGAGACAATTAGGCCCAATATTATTATGGCCATAACAGTAGTCCCCCCAGGCCCAAGTTGACCAATGGGTCGACGTAGGGACTATTAAATTATTCATGGGCCCAAATAATGGGCTACAGTAATGGGCTTACTGTAATGGGTCCATGTAATGGGATACGGTAATGGGCTTACCGTATGGACCCGGATAGTAGGATACAGTAATGGGCTTACTGTAATAGGCCCAGCTAATGGGATACAGTAATAGGCTTACTGTAACGGGCCCAGATAATGGGATACAGTAATGGGCTTACTGTAATAGGCCCAGCTCATGGGATACAGTAATGGGCTTACTGTAATGGGCCCAGATAATGGGATACAGTAATGGGCTTACTGTAATGGGCCCATGTAATGGGATACGGTAAGGGGCTTACCGTATCATAAATAATTGAGCTGGGCTGGGTCATTGTGGGACCCAGATAATGGGCCCAGATAATGGGCCCAAATAATGGACCACAGTAATGGGCTTACTGTGTTAGAGACAATTAGGCCCTAATATTATTATGGCCATAACAGTAGTTCCCCCAGGCCCAAGTTGACCAATAGGTCGACGTAGGGACTATTTAGTTATTTCTGGGCTAAAAATTAAATGCGTCAAGGGGCCAGCCCAAATATGTGATCTATTAAACCCTAAGTTGGTGCTCTATATAAAACACAAGTATTGGGGAGTAGGGTTTACTCAAAAATAGGAGAGAGCACCCGGGAGGCGATCAGTACAAGTGACCCCAGCAAACAGGACTCTCCAACCTGAACCCGGATTTTCCAACCGCCACAAGTAAGTACTTTTCACTTGTGTACACACTTTAGAGTGCATGGAAAAATTTTTTCTTTAATGCAAAAATTCTGTACGGATTATGCCCTACGTATGTTTATGCGATTGTGTGTGAAAGAAAAAGAAATATGAATGAGTTTTTGGACGTGGTGGAGTCCCTGGGCGCGCAGCATGGGCACGCTAGGCGTGCTGCCCGGGTGCGCAGCATGGGCGCGCAGCATGGGCACGCTGGGCGTGCTGCCCGGGTGCGCAGCATGGGCGCGCTGCCTAGGCGTGCTGCCTGGGCGCGCAGCATGGGCGCGCTGGGCGTGCTGCCCGGGTGCGCAGCATGGGCGCGCTGCCTAGGCGTGCTGCCTGGGCGCACTGCCTGGACACGCTGCATGGGCGCGCTGGGCGAGAGCCTGTGCGCGCGGGGCGAGCGGGCGAGGGCCTGTGCGCGCTGGGCGAGCAGGCGAGGGCCTGTGCGCGCTAGGCGAGCAGGCGAGGCCCCATGGGCTGCTGCCCGGGCACGCAGCATGGGCGCGCTGCCTAGGCGTGCTGCCTGGGCGCGCTGGGCGATTGCGTGCGCGCTCGGCGCTGCTCGCGCGAGCGCTGGGCGCTGGCCTTGCTGCCTGCGTCATGCAGGTTTACGTGAATTTGCAAGGACTTCATGCAGAAAATTTGAATAAGTACGGGGGCATATTAGCAAATTTCAAAATTTTCATATAACTTCGGGGGTGCTGGTGTAAAATTTCAAAACCTTTTACTTAAAAATTGCGGGGGTGTTTGTGAAAATTCCGAAACTTCACTTTATTTCGCGGGGGTGTTCCTGCGAATTTTCAAACTTCAAAAATTATTTCTCCGCGGGGGTGTTTCTGAAAATTTTTCAAACTTAAATAATTTTTTCCCGCGGGGGGTTTTCTGCGAATTTTCAAACTTTAAATAATTTTTTCTCCGCGGGGGTGTTTCCGCGAATTTTTAAACTTAAATAATTTTTCCTCCGCGGGGGGTTTTCGGGAATTTTCAATCTTTAAATAATTTTTCCTCCGTGGGGGTGTTTCCGCGAATTTTTAAACTTAAATAATTTTTTCTCCGCGGGGGTGTTTCCGCGGATTTTTAAACTTAAATAATTTTTTCTCCGCGGGGGTGTTTCCGCGGATCCGCGGGCGTGATCCCGCGGATTTTTCAGACTTGAATAATTTTTCTTCCGCGGGCGTACTTCCGCGGGTCTGCGGGTGTGCTTCCGCGGACTTTCAAGCTTTAATAATTTTTCCTCCGCGGGTGTGCTTCCGCGGACTTTCAAACTTGAATAAACTTTCCTCCGCGGGCGTGCTTCCGCGGACTTTCAAGTTTCAATATATTTTTTCTTCCGCGGGTGTGCTTCCGCGGACATTCTAACTTTGAATACTTTATCCTCCGCGGGTGTGCTCCCGCGGACTCTCGATACAGTCCCCCAGCAATTTTTTTTTTTTTTTTACTCACCTCTTCCTTCCCTCAGTAGACTTGGTTTGATGACTAACGACCCCTCTTTGACTGTGCAGATGGCTAGAGTCAAAACCACTGTAAGGTTGATACGGGGGGAACCGAGTCATCAAACCCAGTCTTCCAGGGACAAGGATCCGGCGACCAACCGTAAAGAAGTTAACGAATTTTATCAAAACTTCTTGGGTCCGGATCGGGAGTTGGGACAAAATTCTGTCAACCATGAGGTGGTAGACACTGAAGGGGACAGCGACTGGTCGTCCTCTGCTACCTCGGATAGCGAACCGGAGGCCGAAAAGTGGTGGGAGGCGGACCATATTGATAACCAGCTTCCAGAA
Organism: Boswellia sacra; assembly: GCA_013180625.2. Classification (NCBI taxonomy): domain Eukaryota; kingdom Viridiplantae; phylum Streptophyta; class Magnoliopsida; order Sapindales; family Burseraceae; genus Boswellia; species Boswellia sacra. The sequence goes on from SNVD02005934.1 coordinate 15,670, forward strand.
GACCGATTAAAGACATATAGAGCCCATTTCCTTATCCCCGCTTCAGTCATCCTGTTTCTTCCAAGGAAGGGTGATCGGTGGAGTAAGCCACCCCGCGGTGTCATTGGTCTAAGCTTAGAGCTATTGAGAGCTGGTCTCCGGGTGCCTTTTGATAACTACGTTCGCCGTATACTCGATGCTATGGGCATCGCTCCTTCCCAACTGTCGGCCAATGGGTGGAGGCTTCTGATAGCTTTTCAAAGTTTATTCAGAAGTGCCGGCCTTGGCGACCCTACCACCAATCATGTTAAGCACATATTTGCCATTCACCCGCCGAATGGAGAGAAGACGGGTTACTATTATATATCCCAGCGAGGGAAGACGGATGACCCCAACCGCCTTTTTGGCATTCCTTCCCATGTGAAAGAATGGAAGTTTAAGCAATTCTGGTGTGGTGGCGGTTGGAAGTATCAGGAAGGTGCTCGTCCAAAGGGGGAGAAGTTGAAGATTAGGAGGCATTTTGGTGTTTGTGGTACCATATTATAATGGCTCCTTATCTGACTTTGTTATGACCACTCTTGATCGACTGACATTATTTTCTGTTTTTGTTGCAGCTTCTTGGACCAAGCGTCCGCTGTTGTCTCAAAAAGAGAGGGACGACTTGCAAGTGGTGCTCAAGCTACCCGTGGATGCGAAGAACGTGAATAACCTCACTGATCGGGAGCAGTTAGCCCGTCTTGGCTTATCACCTCCCATTCCTCCGGAAGGTAAGCTGGGTCATTACTTTTCGATCTTATTTCATCAAACACGTACTTGCAGTCTTACCAATTTTATTTTCGTGCAGGACTATTCCCATTACATCCTACCAAGAAGCGGTTTGCTCAACTCGTAGCCAAGATGCCACTTAAGCCTTTCACTCATGACAAACCTAGTTCATCCCAGAAGAAGCGGAGTGGCAGTCCTCCAATTCTCAGACCTCCGAAGAGGAGAGCTAGTAGTCACAAGGAGGCTCCCGTACGGAAGCCAGTTCCTGAAAGGTCTGCCTCCATTCAGCCTGCGGGTGAAGTGGCAACCTCCCAGCCTACTGGGAGCCGTTTACCTTCAGCCACTCAGCTACCCAAGCGCTTTACTTTTGACAGTACGGGCTTTCAGGGCGGCTCAACATGTGGAGACTACCTTCAGGAGTTGTCTCAAAATGCTGCACGCCTCATGCCTACCAATGTCTTTCCAGGAGACGTAAAACTCTCATACTTTGATGCGATCGCCGTCGGGATGGGCATCATCCTTCAGGTTAGGCTTCATTGAAACCCTCTCTTCCTTTTTTCTTTATACTTTGATAGTCATGCCTTAACTCCTTCCCTCTCCTTGGCTTCCTTTTTGTAGGCAACAGGACCCTTGGCTCAAGGGGAGTCTACCAATACCAACCTCCTCAAGGAAGTAAACCTTCTCACTTCCGAGGTTGACGACTGGAAGGCGAAGCATCTAGTCTGCCTTGACAACTTAACCGAGACGGAAAGTAGAATGGCAGAGATGAAGGAACAGATTGGTAGGCTGAAGGCTGACTTGTCCGAGGCCAAGAAGGAGGCAGCTATCCAGCGTAAAAGGGCCAATGATTTTAGCCAAGAACTTCGAGAGAGAGCTACTGCTGAGCAGGGTAGGATAGGCAAAGCAGTGGCTCGCTTCCGTAGGGGTCGCATCTACCAGCAAGCTATGGAACGCTCCTACATTGAGGGAGTCAATGGGGTGCGTAGATGGTTCCATGACCGCCATCCAGAGATTGATCAGTTACCCATAGCTGAGGAGTTAAACTTGGTGGAAGAGCTTATCCCTACAGCGAACCCCGATCCCGAGCAATTCCGCCGCCTCATCCTTAAAGATGATGATTATGAGTCGACATTGGACACAGCAGCTTGGGAGGCCAAGCAAGGTGACTCTACCTCACCGTCTTCAGAAGAAGAAGGAGGTGATGAGGCCACTTCTTAGGGATAGTTGGAATTCTTCCAAGTAGGTAGATGCTTATTCATAGGAATAACCATATCACGGCTGCTCTCCAGGCCTTGATTTTACCTTTTACTGTCTTTACTTTCGATTCAATGTGCTAGTTGAGGATGTGTGGCATCCCTCAACCAATTTTCAAATAATAAGAACACTAAATTTTTTTTTTTTTCTCTGGCGTTGTATTCTTTTACTTGTTCCATCTCATTGCAATTTGGTTATACGTGTGCTTTAAGGAGGTGCAGTCACAAGAATTCTGAATAATCTGAGCGCTTTATTAATAACCTCTTTATTGGTCTCCCTATGGGAGTTGTTACACATGCATAAGCTCCTGGGCGGAGTCACTGCATATAGAGAGAGGTTACAAGTAGTATTTCTTTGAGTGCTCGAGATTCCACGGACGAGGGAGCAACCTCCATCCGAGGTGACCAGTCCGTATGTGGCTGGACGGCGACTGCTTTGACTCGATGACAACCCTCTTAGTTAAGCCATAATGCTTCGTCAATGGGTTCTCGAGTATTTTGTGGCACTTGACCGCCTAGTTTATGACCACGGGAGGTTCTCCTCGGATTGTTAACAACTTATGTGCCTTCTCTTGAAAGGCCATATTGTAGCACTCTCGGGAGGCTCGCTGTTCACCCCTAACTTCTCCTACGCCAGTCGGTGTTGGAAATTTTAGGACATGATGATAAACACCCATCACGGCCTTGAAGTCATAGAGTGACGGCCGACCAAGGATGGCATTATACACTCCCGGATGGTCTACCACGAGAAAGTTTACCATCCTGGTTGTTTGCAGGGAACCTTCTCCCAAGGTCACTGGTAATGGGATCAGTCCTTCAGGAATGACTTTTCCTCCAGTGAATCCTATCAGGGAAGTCTGGATGCCTCTCATATCTTTGCGGTTAAGACCCAACCGATCAAATGCATCCAGTGTCAGTATGTCAGCCGAGCTCCCGTTGTCAATCAACACTCTTCGTACCCTTTTGTTGGCCACTATCACTGTGAGGACCAAGGCATCACAATATGGGTGATGGATGCCCTGCGCATCTTGCGATGAGAAGGAGATAACGTCATGACTTCCTACATTGGTGGAAGAGTCTGTCAGGTTGACCTCGTGGTGAGTGAGGTCGTTTCTAGCTTGCCTGACCAGATGCCTTCGGGCTTGGGAGCTCGAACCGGCCACTACTCCCCCAAAGATTGTGGCTACTTCTTCCAACGGCTCCTTCCCTTTGTCATTTTTGTTGGATGACTCAGGGGGCCGATAAATATATTCCTGCAGCTGGCCATCCTTGATGAGACTCTCGATCTGTCTCCTCAATTCGAAGCAGTCGGCAGTATTATGACCATGGGCTTGGTGAAAGTGACAATACTTTCTCTTATCCCTTGCCTTTGGATTTGTCCGTAAGGGAGCGGGTTCTTTCAGGAGGCCTTTATCCTTGATTTCCTTAAGGATATCCTGCTGTGGCATGGTAAGCAACGTAAATGTACGGTGCTCCTCCTGAGGTTGATCATGATGCTCTTGACGGGGTCGGTTGGATGACCCTTGTAACAGGAAGTGATCATTTCGGATTGTGTTACGTGCAGAGTGTCGGTCCGAAACTGATTTACGATTTTTATCATGAGGCGTTCCTCTATGATTATCGTACGGTCTTCTATCTGTACGCGAGGAATTGGGTACCACCGGAGTTTGCCCAGGGTAATTGGCCTGAAAGATTTCCTCTGCATCAGCATGGCTAGAAACCCTTGTTAATGCTTCTTGATAGGTACATGGGAGGTTGACGGAGAATTCCCATGCTAGAGGGAGCTCCCCCCTGATTCCTTGAACCAAGCCTTGCATGGCGTAACCATCATGAAATAGGTCAACTCGTGAAACCTCCCGCTGATATCTATTCAAGAACGCACGAAGGGTTTCATTGCGACCCTGCTTGATTGAAAGAAGGCTCTGCGCTGGTCGACTCCGCGTTTTCATATTGTTGAAATGTGTGAGAAAACTGCGGGCAAGTTCATCAAAGCTGGAGATGGATGCAGCTGGTAGCCTTCTATACCATTGCCTAGCTGATCCTCCAAGGGTGAGAGAAAAGGTTCTACACATGATTCCCCCTGAGACCCCTTGTATTTCCATATGCGAAACAAAAGAGTCTAAATGCTCTCTGGGGTCTGTCGTCCCTTGATAAGGCTCAAGTTGCGGCATCCGGAATCCATGTGGATATCTCTCCCTTAGAATATCCTCAGCAAATGGTGATTCCCATTGTGGACGACCATCTTCTTCACCTCCTGAACGTTTAATCAGCTTCTCCAGCTTATGGATTTTTTCATCCATTTCTCGTTTGAACTCCGCATAATGATTGTCTGATGTCCCCTCCTCCGAGACAGGCATTGAGGAATCATCTGGGCGATGATTTTTAACTCTGGAAGATGGACTGGGGCGATTTCTTTTTAACCGATAATTACCCCCTGGAACGTAAGGGCCATGATAAGAATAAGCGGGCTGGTCAACATGACTTCCCCTTGGTACATGTTCAACACTCGTATGGTGCCTCTTGTTCAGGGAGTGTCGAAGGTCCACTGCTGCTAGCTGTTGTTCAGATACAATGTGTGAGGGAAGGGGAATCTGTGGGCGACCATACCCCCCTTGAACAACAGGATGGGGAGGATTTGGTTTAATTTCCTGATGGCGAGGCAATCCCGTAGTCTGGGCGACTAAATCAGGACGTCTACCAACATCTGTCTGGTCATTCGGTTCTACCATGGCACTCATTGGGTTATTCCTAGCGGTGTACGCAGCCTGTTGAGCATTTTGTCCAAATGCTTGGCTAAACACAGTCACCATACGGTTCATCTGTTCACTGAAATTCCGCATGGTATGTTCCATGGCAGTTAATCGATTCGCCTTACCCCTCTTCGGTCTTCTCAGTGGAAGCCGGGGTTGCCTGAGGTTAGGCCCTACCCCAGAGGATATAACTAACGCCCTCCCTGTATCGACTACCCTTCGGCGTCGGGGAGGCGCTTCCACCTCAATTTCTTCATCAACCTCTAAGGAGGTCGAGTGTTGAGATTCGTGACTCATGATGTTTTTGAGTACGTTAGGATGAGAGCAACAACTAAAGAGGCTTAGATTGTCTTTCCCACAGACAGCGCCAACTATTGATGCACGATTTCCAGACGGCCGGGGGAGCGGGTCGGAGCTCGGGTCGTGTGTCGGGTCCGGTCCTGCGAGCACAGAAAAAAGGTCAGGGGTGCCGGCGCTAGTGCCGGCGGTGACCCTCCGACGCTCAAGTCAGTATCCGGCACTCCGGAATTCTCTGGGAGAAATTCCTAGAGAGAGAAGCTCTCAAACTAAAGGAATTGTAGAGAGATAAAGAGTTCAGAGAAAATGTGCATTTGTCAACATGTAAAAAGTTACCTTGGGCAACGTTCCGGAGGGTATATATAGGAGTTGGGATGGGCTATTGTGGAACCCAGATAATAGGCCCAGCTAATGGGATACAGTAATGGGCTTACTGTAATGGGCCCAGATAATGGGATACAGTAATGGGCTTACTGTAATGGGCCCATGTAATGGGATACGGTAATGGGCTTACCGTATTATAAATAATTGAGCTGGGCTGGGTATTGTGGGACCCAGATAATGGGCCCAGATAATGGACCCAGATAATGGACCACAGTAATGGGCTTACTGTGTTAGAGACAATTAGGCCCAATATTATTATGGCCATAACAATGCTAATTCATTTTAGCACACAATCAATTTTATCTTTTTTAAGCATGTGAAGTGAGAGTCTGTTATGCATCCAAAGAAAGGAGGGAGAATAATGGAATTACAATTTCAGAAAACATGGGGGAATGAGGAACGAGATTACACCAAATCTTTCCTAGCTAACAAGTGATAGGTGTCTATTTATGTATTACTTTCATATCAATTTGTCCATGTTTCTTTGCTATATTCCTTGGTATTTTTATGGTTTTGTGTGGTTTTGATGTTTGTAGGAGTTTTGGAGCAACTTGCACAAAAATGGAGTAAAACCCTTCATTTTCTCCTCTGCTAGTCAACCACTTTCTCGGATTTAATTGTATTGATATACAATGAACCCGATGACATATCATATACCGTTGAAAAGCTCTCGAAGTTTACTTTTTGGAGAAATTTACGGTTTATGAATCCATTCAGTGTACTGAAAGTTGTAATCAAAACAGTGTGAGAAGTGTAGAAATGTAATTCCACACATCACTGTAGCATGTATAATGCGGGACACTGTAGCACGTTAATGTAGCAGAGTATTTAAACACATTTCAGGGTTTTATTTTCACAACTTGAAGAGGGGAGAACGTGGTGGAGGCTGCAGCTCTGGAATTCTTTCATCTCTTGGAGTTCTTGAAGGAGAAAGGAAGCTTGGAAAGAGGAAGAACTACAATCCAAAGAGAATTACATCAAATTTGCTAAGTTTTTCCCTTCCCTTTCATTTTCTGGAATGTCTCCATGTTGTATTGTATTTACCACGTTCTTAAACATGTGTAACTGAATCTGAATTGGTTGAGGGTGATTTCAAAGCCCCTGATATGGTTTTTGTAAGTTGATTGTGCAAGAATTTGTTATCCAATTCTCTAATTGAAGTTGCTTGTATTTTCCTATATCTAATGCTTATGATTGCTTGCTTGATTGTATTTCGAATGACCAACTGAATATAATCTGGTTGTTGTCTATTGCTAGACTAGAAATCTTGATCCGTAATTGTCTTGAATTTCTAATCCTTAGTAGCAAAATTGTGATCAGAGATTGCAATTGGAGAATACAACCTCAGTTAAATAATCCGAGCTTGTGTGTTTATTGCTTAGATCAACCTATCTTTCTTATCGTAATGCATCCATTGAATTAAATTTAGAGAGCTTGTTCTAGGTTGTTTAATGGATAGAGATTAAATAACAGAGCTTGTTGTTATCTACGGTTGATAATTTCAATGGTGTAATTGGATGACAATTCTACGATTAATTCTCAAATCCATATCTTGTGGTAGAGAAGGATCCCTTAACCAGATTTCCCTCATTGATCTTTTATTCAAATTAACTTCTGTTTTGTTATTCTTAATTTGCATTCTTATTTCATTTAGTTAATCATTCAACAAAACCCCCCCTGTTTAGTTAATTGTTGCTGGAAATAACAAATTCAATTATAATCAATCCTCGTGGGAACGATATCTTACTTATCACTTTATTACTTGTGCGACTAGTATACTTGCTAGTTTCGAACGCATCAAGTTTTGGGCGCCGTTGCCGGGGATTGATTTTCTAATCGATTTGTTATTTTGTTTTCATTGTTGATTCATATTTTCTTTGTTTTTCTTTTCTGATTGATTGTGTTTAGACAACATGGCAGTAAACTTCTATCAATTCAGTAGCGGATTTGAGCCACAAGTACCATGGAGAGTAAATGAGGTAAGCACTTCGAACATTGAACAACAACTTTCTGAGCTAACCTCTCTTGTGGAAAACATGGCTGTAGGACATATGCAGAAACCTTATGCATGTGGGGTATATTCTACCATTGAGCATCCAATGGACATGTATCCAACTTTACAAGAAGAAGATATGGAACAAGCCAATGCCATGGGTGGATTTCCAGGACAAACAAGGCAATGGTATGCTCCTTTCTCTAACACTTACAATGCTGGATGGGAAGATCACCATAATTTCAGTTACTGGAATCATCACCCAATCACTCCAAATGTGATACCAAATCGGCCACAAGGTTTCAATCAACCTAGAGTGCAGCAACCTTTTCAAATGCAACCACCACAA
>SNVD02005935.1:0-23425 GCA_013180625.2 Boswellia sacra
TATTTTTGATGAAGAGGCACTATTACTTTCTGTATATCCCAATCCATGTTTGTTGGAGTTGTCTTTTCCAAGACTCAAGACCTGATCAAGTTTGGCTACCCCAATTTTGAGTTGATCAACACACTTTTTTCTTTCAACCAGTTCTGTTGTAATTTTCTCAATATGTGATGTTTTGTCTGTCAAGACAGTTTCCAGTTCTGTGATGTAGTTTTTAGCATAAGATTTTTCATATTCTAGCACCTTAATCTTCTTTTTCAAGGTTTTGATTTCTTCTTTCTGACTCATCTATTCACTATATAGTACATTGTAAGTTTCTTGCAACTCTTCATAGTATTCGGGACCATCTTCTTCATCTGAATAATCAACACTAGTTTTGTAATTTTCTATTATGTCAGACATAACAGCTTTCCCTTTATCAACTGCAGATGTTATAAATACAACAAAATTATGCATGCAATCTTGATTCTGAATCCAATTCTGATTCATCACTCCAAGTAGCTGTCAAGCCTTTGTTCTTTTTCTTGAGATTAGCACATTCAGACTGAATATGCCCATAACCAGAACATTCATAACACTGAATTTGCCCTTTCTTATCAGGTTGTTTGACTTCTTCTTGTCATTTTCCTTGTTGAACTTCCTGAATTTTTCTTCATTTGAGTTTGATGGCCTTCATTAATTCTTTTTCCTGAAATTTCTTTTCATGAACTTGACATAATTTCTTGTTACAAAAGCTATCTGTTTAAAATCAATTTCATTAAGCTCATCATTACTTTCATCATTAGATTTTTTAGTTTTAACATTGAATGCAATGCTTTTTCCTTTTTGTTTCCTAGTACTTTGATTAATTTCAAAGTTTTGGAGAATGCCAATCAGTTTATCAACCATCATCCCGTCAGTATTTTTAACTTCCTCAATGGCTGAAATTTTAAGTTAAAATTTATCTGGAACAGGCCTAATTATTTTGCTATCAATTTCTGAAGCAGTGAAAGTTTTTCCAAGCATGTATGCCGAATTTGTGATATGGCATATCTTAGAGTAAAACTCAAAAATCAATTCATCCTCATGCATCATTAAGTTTTCAAATTGAGAATTAAGTCTCATCAATTTAGATCTTTTAACAGATGCGGTACCTTCATGTTTTACCTCAAGTATGTCCCATGCTTTTTTGGCAACTTTGTATCTTGAAATCTATCCGAAATTGTTTAAGTCCACTGCTGCAAAAATTACATTAAAAGCCTTTGAATTTCAGCTGGAACATCGATATTCTTCATCAGTCCATTCATCCTCAGGTTTGGATTCGGAATCACCGAAAGCATTCAACTTTGTTGGCGGTATCCGTCCTTTAAGCACACTAGTCCATGACCTGTCATCAAGAGATTTGATATACATCATCATTCTTACCATCCAATATGGGTAATTACCATCATCAAGAATAGGTGATTGTGTTTCGGATCCTCTATTGCGAATAAACTCTATTTTTTTCAGATCAATCTGATCATTTTCGCCACTTGTATATCAGTGAACCTGCTCTGATACCAATTGAGAGTTCTGGAAGTATGCAGTTATAAGAAATATAACAGTAAACTGTAAAGTAAATGAACACAAGAGAATTTTTACGTGGTTCGGTTATAAAACCTATATCCACGGATAGCTATAGAGCTGCAATTCATTAAGTTCTTATTTGTACAATCTTTAGGATCTTTTGTAGTGCTGACTCACTCTCACATACTAACCTAATCTTTGTAAAACAAAATCCTGCTAAGATCTTAAACTCTAGTGACACTACCCACTCTCTGTCATGGATAACTTAACAACACACCGTTAAGTTATATATAACAACGATATCTAACAATGAATTACATAAATACTTAATCCGCAAGTTATCCCAAGTGTCTACTACCTCATACAAACTTAATTAACAATTCATGCACGATTTCCATCTCTCATACATGAATCAAAGACTCATAAAATTAAATCAAAGAAGCAATCCTATTTGCGTTGAAGCTCTCCTCTTTAATTCTTGGAATGCCGAAACCTAAACTCACATAACACACCACCTTTTTTTTCGTTATGAAAATATAACGGTATATATAGTGGTATGCCTGGACAACATCTCCTTAGAGTCCTGTAAAAATTCTAATCAAAATCACATTAGGATAAGGAAAAATATAATAGGAAGAGTTATAATTAATCTATTTTAATTAGGATACAAGAAACAATATCCTAATCTAAGAAGATATTTATTATAAATCAAATACTTCCTAAAATATACTTCTAGAAATAGTAAAATAAGAAACAAAATCATATTATAGTTTTATCACAAGTTGTACAAAATAAATAACATGAGCATGGCACATGCACATTGACACCAACAGAGATGATTAATTTTATATATATATATATATATAATTATCTCTTCAAATTTCTGTTTTTCTCTCCCTTTCAACGTATCATAAAAGGAAGAAGAAAGAAGAAAAAAAAGGATTATTCTCTCTTTTATTTTAAGTCTTTAACGTTTTTCGGAAAAAAAAAAATGGATCTTTTCTCTTCTATTGTAGTCTGTAATTTTTTTGAAATGAGTAAAAAATAAAACTAAAAAAAAATCAGTCGCTGCTTTATTTTCGCTTTTAAGTTTTTCAAGTTTTCAATCTCTCTCTCTCTCTCTCTCTCTCTCTAACTCAGACCTTTATTCTTGCATGAGTGAAACTTGTGGTTTTTGCATTCACAGGAATTTTTTAATTTTTGTGAAAACTTTTGGTTTCTTCAAAGCTTTTCGCATTCGGGGTGTTTCTTCAAATAGAATAACGGAGATGCATAGTTAAAATCTTAAAGATAGCTGTTTTGTGGAAGTAGAGTAACGAGGGATAAGGTTATTCTAATATTACGAGGAAGGAAATGATAATTGAATGTTTTGAAAGCTACAGGAGGAACGATGGATGTGGGGCAGTGGAGCAAAAGGCAAATGAGAAAATGGAAGATGGAAACCAAGATGAGCGGAGAGAAAAAGGAGACGAGGAGATGTTAGGAGTAAAAGGCTATTCACTGATTCGTGCGAAATGCAAATGTGAACTGGTCTGGTATTTATACAGGCTTGGATGCCCTTTACCGCTCATAATGTCCAAGCTCATGTTTACAAGTGTATAGTGGAGATACAAAGATGTGGCAAGCTCAACCTTTGACAATAGACGGTGAGGATCAATCCAACAGTAAAAATATCTAATCTTTTACAAGTTGAGTATTATTCGGATGAACAAATAATAAATTTGATTGGCTTTAGGGAAATTAATATCAAATATATATACATATAAGGATGGATTATTTTAACACAAAATTTTTTGATATAAGACTAAACATATATATATACATATATACATGTGTGTGTACGTGTTTGCTCACGCGCAGGCGCGCTACATTTAAACAGTGAAAAGCTAACTGTGCACACAACATAGGGACGTTCTGTAAATTTGATTTCGCTCTTGTAAATGCAAAATTTTGCCTTAACCCCTTTGGGCTAGGCTTCGCCACATCTACAGTGTTAAACCGCTCGGACAAGCTGGTTCTTGTCACGCTGACGGCGACTGGGTTGGCTCCCTTAATTAGGTTTTCTTGGGCTTCCTTTATTTTGTATGGCCTTTGGGCGCTTAGTTATGGCCGGCCTTCTCGTACTACTCTAGCCCAAGTCTCTCTTGCGGCTTGACCCTAGTGGCATGTTACACTGCCCCAACAATTGTTAATGCCACGTGTTTTGGAGTAATGTTTTGGTGTGAATATTATAGTTTCTTGAATAGCAAAAATGCATTCTCTTATCTATATTTGTACTAGTCCTTATTTTCTTATTGTATGATAAAGAAGAATACCTTCAAATTTTTTCAATTTATATTTACTAAAGTTTAAATTATCATAAAATAACCCTTCAAAGTTAATCAATATAAGAAATTTCAAAAAATTGCAATTTCGAAATGTTAAGATCTTTCACAAGAGTCTATATACACATTAATTCAGCATCAGCACATCTCTATTCCTTGACAATTTGTGGGCCACGGAACGGAAGGGCTTTGTCTAGAATAGATGACCTCTCTATCCCAGTCCAAGCACATCAAACTCTCACTTTCTGAATGCTTGCATGCTTTCTCTCTTGCTCAGATCCTTACAAGGATCTTCTAATTCTTGTACCGTCCAAATACTTGCTCACTGTTAATGAACATGCAAATGATTCCATCTCCTTTTATAGTTGATGTTATGCTAATATCTACATAAAAGTGTAATAGTTTCAGATGCATATTCATCATGGAAAATGGTGGCGTGCCGGAGAGCCTAATGAAGGAAATAATTGATGCATGTAAAAGATTTTTCGATCTTATGGCGGCGGAAAAGAGAGTTTTTGAACGGAGAAGCGTGTTTTGATCCAATAAGATGTGGAAATAGTTTGAATGCTTCACCGGGAAAGGTGTTCCTTGGAGGGATTTTCTCAAAGGGATCCAATATTTTGAATTCAGTTGCAAATTATGTAGGCTAATTAAATTTATTTGAAACCATGCAATAATTCATGCACCTACTTGAAATATATTTCACAATGTTTAAAGAGTAATACAAGTCTTACACACTTTTTATACAAACTATTGTATACACACTGATGTATCATAAGATTTGAAGTAATAAATATACGAAATTTGCTTATTTAATGAATGATGGGTGATAATGTTTGAATAAATAAATAATGTCACATCAGTTTATATACAAAAGTTTGTATACAAAGTTTATAAGAATAGCGCTGCTCATATTCAAAACTAACAAATCTTAATAGTAATTATAAATATTCACTCTAACGATTTGTTCATATATATATATATATATATATATATATTGTCTCAATTAAGAAGATAAATGGAGGGCAGGCAAACTCTCTCTCACTAATAATTAATTATAACCTACGAAAATAGAAATATATAGATAATCACAAAAATGCATCACATCGGCTCAGTTCTTATATTATTATTTTAATATGAGTATTAGAAGTAACAAATAATGAAATGAGAAAAGGTACGCATTCAAAGTTATTAAAAGCAAGTTGCGGCTTCCATTATTCAATCACTCAAATAAGTGCTTAATTGAGTTTGAGAATAATTCCTTTTCTTGCTAGTGACACAACAAACAAATATCAAGTTAATTAGTTATTTTATGGACCCTCTTTCCTTTATCTTTTAATGAATCTGAATCATAAACTTTTTTTTTTTAATTGTAACTCTAAATTGAAATTTTGAAACCCTTGCTTTTACACGTACGTACTGCATACTTAACGATGTTCTTTTTACTTGCTTTCTATTTGATATATTAGAACAGAGCACAAATCATTGATATTTCAAAATTAATATTGTAGTATTTAAATATTAGAAGAACTATAATTTAGTCATTGTATAATAAAATATTAAAAGTTGAAAAAAAATCATATTATGACTTTCATTTATTCAAATATGTACAATTTTATATAACTTAAGTAGGATTTGATTTAAGAACAAGTCAAGCTACATAATCATAGAATAATTTTAAAAATTATATATATTTAGAGAACCATATTCATACATACATGAATAGATAAATAATAATTTTTTAAAAAATAAAGTATCATGTTATATAATAATGGGTTATAAATGAATATTATGGGGATATTTAGACATTTAGAGGGGAGGTTAAACTTTCAAATATTTTTATTTAGATCAAACCCCCTTTTTTCATTTAGGTAAAATACATTGGTAATTAGTCATTAAAAAAGGGTGCAGTTATTTGCACCCACAAAATTGATTTTCACACCTATCGGTCTAATCACATCCATTACTAGTATATTAAAACAATTAAATTTCTAATTGATTGATCTTCAAATATTTATAACTAATTTATAAAAATAATTTTTTTAAAAAAGTTCGTTATATATATATTCTATTAAAGAAATAGGTCCAATATAAATAACTCAATTCTCTAGTAAGTTTATCGATTTTTTCCAATAGTATTTTTAATTAATAATTAATTTATTAAATTAAAAAGTTAATTCTCAATTTATCGAATTGATATTATGATTAATGCAAATTATGAAAGTGAGATGTAAAAAAAAAACTAATTGATAAAAATTTGATTAATGGGTTGTATTTAAAAGGATGGGTATAAAAATAAATTTTATGGATGTAAATAACCTGACCTTAAAAGAAATAATGTTTGAGTAACTGAGAATAAGTTAAATTTAGACTTTAAATAAAATAAATAAATAATAAACATCACCTTAGATTGAATGAAAACTTAGGATAAGGTTGACAAAAAGATGTGATGGGTACATCAATTTAACCTGAAGATGTCATAAAGATTGAGAGACGTATTTATCTTAAAAAGGTAATAGCTAAATGGCTCTATCAAAGGTTCATGAATCATGCAAGAAGTCCATCGAGTCCTTATCACTACAATTGCTTTAAGATTTGTATTTGTTTGCTAATTAAGAAAGTGATAGACAGCTGAGTAAAGAAAAATCTAGCTTTATATAGAATATATGTCTCACAACAATCTAGGGTACTTAAGGAATGTTTGTTTTCTCATTTAACACTTAATAGCATTTAATTTTGATATCTTTAAAACACATTTGTTTTTTTTATCACTCCGATCATATCATATACAACACATCAGTTTGTATAATAAGTTTATGAAGAAGAAATTGTATAGTGTAGCACAAACATTGTTTCCAAATATTTAGTACTAAATTTAAATTTGAAATATTTGTCCTTATAATAAGAATATGCAATAAATTAATATTTAAAATGTTTATAAAGATCAAAAAGTAAGCCCAAAAGGAATAATAGTAATATTTTTCCTAGTTAATTTATTCAATTTATTTAATATCTTTTTGGTGAATAAATTTCATGTTATTTAGATATTTTCTAGGCTTCTATTTTACTATATTAAATTTTTAAATTTTAGTTTTATTAAAATATTTTAATTATTAGATAATAAATTAAATAATTCAATTAACTGTTTAAAATTTTACTTTTTAAATACAGAACATATTTATATTGATAAAAGTTATTATTTTTTAATTTGCTTACTTAAGCTATTGAATTTTAAAAATAAAAAAAATAATTTAAAATTTTGAGTATAAAATGATCGTCAACCATGAAAGCTGCAACAGCTACCAGTGGTATTGTGCACAGAATGACACCACCATGCAAAATAATCTACATATGATGATCTATCACGAGATACAAGAATTATCAAAGCCAAAGCCAAGTTTTGGTCGTTGATTTCCAAGAAAGATTTGGGATTGGATCTAAGCTTCCAATGATGATGTGCTAAGGTATTTTCTACAAATATTTAGGCAGCCTAGTAGATTGTTGAAAGATGGATAAATTTGACATTTTCAATGAAATTTAAAAGGAAAATTTTATTTTTTTCTTTTGTAATAACTGGTGCATATTTATGACTTTTTTATTATTTTGAAAAAAAAAAGTTAACATTTGAAAAACGAAATAACAAAGAATATTAAGACCTAAACGATAAGTGCTAAAAGCAAACATGCCCTTAGCTGAGTAGTTTATCAGTCATGTTGCTCAAATTAATTAGCTAATTGCATTGTATACTTGTTGATGCATAAAAATCCACATTAGTGGCAAACAAACACGCATCCACAAGGGCTTGAGTGTTGATGCAAAAAGATTTGTTTGGATCACACTTCTAAAGCTACCAACTTCTTCTCCTTTGACTTCTCTTAAGTACTCCTTTTTTTTCTCCTAAGAGTGATGCACGACACTAATTAAGGTTTGTGGGCTTCAAATCTACAAAAAAACTTACACAAGTCAAAGGATATTAGGGCTCATTGGCGTTGGCCCTCCGATGCTCAAGTCAACTGATGCGTTCGAAACTAGCAAGTATACTAGTCGCACAAGTAATAAAGTGATAAGTAGATATCGTTCCCACGAGGATTGATTCTAATTGAATTTGTTATTTTTCAGCAATAATAAACTAAACAGGGGGGGTTTTGTTGATTGATTAACTAAACTTAATACGAAAGCAAATGAAGAATAACACAAAGCAAAGTTAAATGGAGTGAAAAATCAATGAGAGACACTTGGTTAAGAGTTCATTCTCTGCCACACGATATGAATTTGTGAATTAATTGTAGAATTGTCATCCAATTACAGCATTGAAGTTATCAACCGTAGATAGCAACAAGCTCTGTTATCCCAATCTTTCCTTACTTTGTTGTTAAATAAAACAAGCTCTTTATTTAATCTCTATCCATTAAACAACCTAGAACAAGCTCTCTAAGTTTAATTCAATGGATGCATTACGATAAGAAAGATAGGTTGATCTAAGCAATAAACACACAAGCAGGATTATTTAACTTAGGTTGTATTCTCCAATTGCAATCTCTGATCACAATTTTTCTACTAATGATTAGAAATTCAAGACAATTACGGATCAAGATTTCTAGTCTAGCAATAGACAACAACCAGATTATATTCAGTTAGCCATTCGAAATACAATCCAGCAAGCAATCATAAGCATTAGATATAGGAAAATACAAGCAAATTCAATTAGAGAATTGGATAACAACTTCTTGCACAATCAACTTACAAAAACCATATCAGGGGCTTTGAAATCACCCTCAACCAATTCAGATTCAGTTACACATGTTTAAGAACGTGGTAAATACAATACAACATGGAGACATTCCCGAAAATGAAAGGGAAGGGAAAAACTTAGCAAATTTGATGTAATTCTCTTTGTATTGTAGTTCTTCCTCTTTCCAAGCTTCCTTTCTCCTTCAAGAACTCCAGGAGATGAAAGAATTGCAGAGCTGCAGCCTCCACCACGTTCTCTCCTCTTCAAGTTGTGAAAATAAAACCCTAAAATGTGTTTAAATACTCTGCTACAGTAACCTGCTACAGTGTCCCGTATTATACATGCTACAGTGATTTGTGGAATTACATTTCTATACTTCTCACACTGTTTTGATTACAACTTTTGGTACACTGAATGGATTTATAAACCGTAAATTTCTCCAAAAAATAGACTTCGAGAGCTTTCCAACGGTATATAATATGTCCTCGGGTTCATTGTATATCAATACAATTAAATCCGAGAAGATGGTTGACTAGCAGAGGTGAAAATGAAGGGTTTTACTCCATTTTTGTGCAAGTTGCTCCAAAACTCCTACAAACATCAAAACCACACAAAAACATAAAAATACCAAGGAATATAGCAAAGAAACATGGACGAATTGATATGAAAAGTGATATATAAATAGACACTTATCAAATTCCCCCACACTTAGACTTTGCTAGTCCTCGAGCAACTATGACAATATGAAATAAAACTAAACCGAAACAGAATCAACAAAAATTAAAACACACAAATGCTTCATCTTGCAAATAGGCCTCAAAGATTGTACTTAATTATAACCCAAGGAAAACTTTAAAATAATGCACTTGATCAAGAATTTTATCTCAAAGATTAGTTTCGCTTCATTTCAATTCCTCAAGTGTGTGTGTGTAGAGCCATTCTCACCTAATCACTTGTAACCCGGATGAGTTTATGCATAAAAATGAATCATATTTAATATTGAAGATGTGTGTATAAATGAACTCCATAGGCCTGCTTTTCAAGTCACTCTCCACTAATGTAGACATGCACAACACCAAGGATCAAGTAGGACTTTATTAAGCTTGTAAGGTTTGGCTTGGGTGAAGGTATGATAAAGGATAATAATTAGGCTTAAATCACCCACAAACACATAAAATCATTCAAGATTATGTAGAGCTCAACCCCATGACATAAAAAATTCATTCTTATTCACAAAATGACTACCCCAAACTTATTCAGAACACTCGAACTCTCTTTTTATTAATTTTTTTTATAACACAAAAGAAACTACACCCCCACACTTTATTGTTTTATTCTTTTAAAGAACACTCAAGGTATAAATATCTTTTTCTTCTCTTTCTCTTCTTCTTTTTTTTTTTTTCTTTTTCTCTTTTTTTCATTTTTTTTACTACACTTCCCCTCCCCCACACTTAAACAACACATTGTCCTCAATGTGTAAGTATGGGGACAAGAAGTACAGATTGGTTTTTTTTTCTTTTTCTTTTTTTTTCTTGAAACAAATACAATAGACCTCACTTGAATTGCTCATGACATATCCCAACCTCCTCTAACATCCGAAAACCAGAACATAGCTCAAAATATAATCGTGAATGATCTACATGCTCATAAGTAAGGGATAAACTGTTTGGAACAAATTCATTTGAGGTTAGGAAATGTTTTTAGTGAGTTAACAAAGAAAAAGGCTTATAGAGGCTCAAAGGGGTAACTATGGATCAATTTCAATCAAGGTTGGCTATTAAGGCTGAAACGGTCCAAAGATGGCCTAAATCATTTCCCCAATATTGCACAGTCTAGGATTTCGCCTCGAGTGACCATTAAACAGGTTCTAGAATTCAATGAAATCTGAGGAAACATTTATATTGCATAAACCTTCTCTAAGTAAACAAATAACTCAGTGATAATGGCTCGGTGCTCAATGTTGTGCAAGGAATCAAAGGTAAAGCAAAAACTAATATACATTTCAAGCACACAGATCCATGCATCATTTATCATTTTTCAAGAGTTATTCTTAATTCAATCATTATCTTATCATCGACCCACAAATGCAAGAAAAGAGGTACGTGGGTTGTTACACCTGAGTCAAGATTGTATATTTCAACAATCCTTAGGACCAGTAGCCCGCAGACTTAAGGTTTCCAGCCTATATACCTTTATTATGAAGAACAAAACAAGAAACAAGACACTTCAAACAACATAAAATAAACAAACTACAGATTTATTTAGAGAGAATGCATTTCAAGAGTTAAGGAAACCCCAATTCTGCCATTCTCAGGTTTTTCCACAATTTTTTTTTCGAATCGAAACTGATAAAGACAAAAACACACAACAACTCTAAATTACACAATACTAAACTTACTCCTAAAAGAACAAAGTCCAACAAGCCAGCAAACAAAAACAAGTCAGTTAGAATGGGTCTAAAAAGTTAAAAGTTAGCCTCCTTATTCAGCCATTATGGATTGAAGAGATCTAGAATGCGTTTCAAGAGGAATTAAACTTTTTAAGCCACCACTCTAAAAGCCATGATTAGAAAATATTACATAGGGCGAAAGAAATAACCTGAAAAAACTCAAAAGAAATGACATGAAAAATCTCAAATAAACACACTAAAAAGAAAGTAAACAAAAACGAAGCAAACAAATAGATAGAGATTACAGATGGAGCGTTAAATCCAGTCTACGCCTTTTATTGCCTTCTCCAAACCAATCTATCCGAGCCGTTGTTGGATCAGGCGAATAGACGAATGCTTGTAATTTGTCAATTAACTCCCCTGCAGTTGAAGCTGTAACCAGGATTTGCCTCGACGACGGTGAGATAAAGTTTTTTTCTACAGCTTGATCAAGAAAGGACAACAAACCATCAAAAAAATAATTAACATTAAACAAACCAATGGGTTTCCGATGGATGTTTAGCTGTGCCCAAGAGGTGATTTGAAAAATCTCCTCTAATGTACAATAACCACCGGGCAAAGCTATAAATGCATCAGATTTAATGACCATATGTGCAATACGCTCATGCATACTAGAAACCTGTAACTCTTCCCCCATGGTGTTGCCTACGATATCTCGTAAAGCTAATGGTTTAGGGATAATGTCGAGAACTTTGCTTCCTCCTAAGGATGCAGCTGTCGACACACACCCCATTAACCCAAGACTACCCCCTCATAAATCAAATGAATACCCCTCGCAGCTAATGTCCTACCAAGATCAAGAGCTGCTGTTGTAAACTCTCCATCTTTACCAAATTGCGATCCACAAAATACGCATATATTTGGAATCGCCGAATTGGTGTTTTCTCCATTTCTAAAAGTGCTCTAAACTTGTGCAAGACAATGATGTACGTTAGGTATTATGCGATTTAAGTGCAAGATAGGTTATAAAATAACATTTGAGAATATGCAAAATGGATATATACACACGTAAAAATCTCAAATTTGACACATGGGGACATAATTTCGGTGGGGTTGCTCGATGTAGATTTATCGCCCCAAAATTTGAAAAAATGAGATATGCTATCGGCGAGATTTGACAAAACCTACACACTTGTCTCCCACGTGAAGCATGAAAAATGGAGATACACTTTCGGCGGGGGTTGACATAACCCCCACACTTGTCTCCCACGTGAAGCATTAAAAATGGAGATACACTTTTGGTGGAGGTTGACAAAACCTCCACACTTGTCTCCCACGTGTACTTATGCCATAGGGTAGTCATGTGGTTTGTCAAAAAGAAAACTTGAAATTAAAACAAACAAAATCAACAAACAACAACAACACAAAAACAACATTAATAATCAGATCAAACGAAACGAGAAAAAAAATTCGACAACAACAACACACATTCAAATATACAAGTAGTTGTGATTGTGACTCACATCTTCCTCTGGTTTTACGTCCAGTAACGGCTGAAACGCCTTCTATGAGTCGGGGATTTGCTTCCCATCCAGTTTTCTTATAAACTGGCAAACAGGGTCGTTTTTAGTCAGATTCCCTAGACTATAATACTGCAATTCATCACGAAATTGTGTCCAGAGATTAAACAATTCACGCTGAATAAGTCCACAAGAATGTGAATCGAGAGTTAACAAAACATTATCCAGCGACTCATTACTCAAACCATTCTTAATAAATGAAAGTTTATCTTCTCTATTCCTGGACGCAAAACCTAATGAACGACAAGTCTGGTTACAAGTCCATCTAGCACATTTATAACATACTTGTAACCTTTTCGCTCTTCGCCTCTTGGCGTAGTAGCTCTTTCCTAGACCAGGCATGTATTTGCGAGATTAATGTCCGGCTCACCGGACAATCTCACCTTGGCTTCGATAAGCCATCGGATATCAGCAGGCACATTTAGGGGCATCAATGCCCAAAGTCTAGTCATCCGTACTTTATAAATTTTAAACACAGCATTTTGAGGAAGTGAAGGGAAAAATTTACGAAGGTTCGATAGAAAGATATCAGCATCCATTGAAGAGAATAAATGGAGAGATATTACCGATAATACGATTGAGTTTGTTCTTCTCCCAGATATGCACGTTTCAAACCTTCGAACAATGGCTTCAATTCTTGTTTTGGTGTTTCCTCAATCTGTTGCACAATTGAGCTCAAAGCACAGAATAATCAAATTAAACAAAAGGAAGGAAAAGAAAAGAGCAGAAACGAAACTAAAGACACATAAAGAGATAACAACACAATAGCAAACAAAAGTAAAAAAAAGTAAAAAATATAAAAACAAATAAGACAGATGGCAAAGAGAGATAAAACCTGATCAATTTGATGGCCTATGAAAGGAATCTCCTCGAGACACAAAAATCGATCATTATTACCTCATTTTATTTTTCTTTTTTTTTTCAAAAACATTGGGTTGCCTCCCAATAAGCACTTGGTTTAACGTCCTCAGCCCGACATTGGTTTCATCATGGGAGGGTCCAATCTCTGCTGTGCTTCTCTAGTGGGCTTGGATCCTTCTTCCAACAAGAATTGGTGCATGCATATGGCTGGGCCTTGGATGTTAGCAATCGTCCATCCAATAGCTATTTTGTGATCTGTAAGTATTCGGACGAGTTTCTCTTCTTGTATTCGTGCAAGGCCCATTTCCATTGTAACTGGTAAAGCATCATTCTCACCCAAGAATCCATGATTCAAATGATCTGGCAGTGACTTAAGCTCCAAGGTATTGGCTTTCATCACAGAAGGAAGAAGTTTCTCATTAGATAAAGTAAATTGAATGTACGAAACATCATACCCATTTGTGGTTATTACTATGGTCTCATCTAAGCTTGCCACAGCTTCCTCCATTTCTTTGGACACTTGTATCAAAATTCCTGACTCATTGGAATTTTCTGTCCCTATATGCTCACCAATAGCTACATCCAATCCATTCTTGCGAGTTAACTCAAAATATTGTTATGGCAAAGAATCAACAACGTCAACTGCAAAAACAGAATGTAAGTCACTGGAGTACCTCATTGCCTCAAAAATATTGAAACATATCACCTTGCCATCAAACTCTATGATGAGAGTGCCATCATGAACATCAATCCTGGTTCTAACATTTTTCAAGGATGGTCTCCCTAAAAGAATCAGAGTTGGATTAGGAGATGTCTCATTCTCTATTTTAAGGACATAGAAGTCTGCTGGGAAAACCAATTGATTCACCTGCACAAGCACATCTTCCGTAACTCTTTTGGGATATGCATTAAAATGATCAGCAAGTTGAAAAGTAATACCAATTTTCACAAAAGGTCTAAGATTTAAAGAAGCATAAATAGAATATGGCATGACATTAATAAACGCTCGTAAATCTAACATAGCTCTCTCAAACTTGGTATTATCAATGGTGCATAGAATGGTGAACGTACCTGTATCTTTGCATTTCAGAGGAATTTTTCTTTGCAATACAGCTGAAACATTTCCCCCCACACTTACTTTCTCATTCCCTTTTAAATTTCTCTTGTTGGTGCATAACTCCTTGAGACGTTTTGTATAAAGAGGTACTTGCTCGATAGAATCCAGAAATGGTACATTTACCTCGATTTTGTGAGAAGTTTCCAGGATTTCTTGTTCTTGTTCCTCCTTCGATTTTGCAAATCTACTAGGAAAAAGTGGAGGAGAAACATATGAAGGAATGTGAGTTATAGGATTTACCTGAGAAGTCAGTGTTTTGTTCATGGTGGAAGTGGTGTCATCTCCTTCATCAGTTTGTGATTTCTTTCGCAGGACATCTAATTGCTCTTCATTTTGCAAAGTTATCGCACAAGAATTCTCTCTTGGATTGATCACAGTTTGATAAGATAATTTTTCTGAGCATTGGCCCTCGAATTTGCTCATGCTAGTAGCCAATTGTCCCATTTGATTTGTCAGGTTTTGGATACTTGCCCCAGTTTCCTGCTGGAATTGCATTGTGTTAGTGGCAAGTACATTAACAATATCCTGGAGTGACATACCTGAGTTTTCTGGATCTAGTTGTGGTGCTGGTTGTGGCATTGGTGGTGGTTGCATTTGAAATGGGTGCTGCACTCTAAGTTGATTAAAACCTTCTGGCCGATTTGGTATGGCATTTGGGGCGCTTGGTTGATGATTCCAGTAACTGAAATTAGGGTGATCTTCCCATCTAGCATTACAAGTGTTAGAGAAGGGATCATACCATTGCCTTGTTTGTCCTGGAAATCCATCCATGGTATTGGCTTGTTCCAAATCTCCTTGCAAAGTTGGATACATGTCGATTGGATGCTCCATGGTAGAATATACCTCACATGCATAAGATTTCTGCATATGTCTTACAGCCATGTTTTCCACAAGAGAAGTTAACTCAAAAAGTTGTTGTTCAATGTTCGGAGTGCTTACCTCATTTACTCTCCATGGTAGTTGTGGCTCAAATCCGTCACTGAATTGATGGAAGTTTACTGCCATGTCGTCTAAACACAAACAATCAAAAAAGAAAAACAAACAAAAATATGAATCAACAATGAAACAAAATAACAAATCGATTAGAAAATCAATCCCCGGCAACGGCGCCAAAAACTTGATGCGTTCGAAACTAGCAAGTATACTAGTCGCACAAGTAATAAAGTGATGAGTAAGAGATCGTTCCCACGAGGATTGATTCTAATTGAATTTGTTATTTCCAGCAACAATTAACTAAATGGGGGGTTTTGTTGGTTGATTAACTAGATGAAAAACTGAATACGATGGTAATTAATGAATAACACAATGCAAACTTAATTGAAATGGGAAAAAATCAATGAGAGAAACCTGGTTAAGGGATCCTTCTCTACCACAAGATATGAATTTGCGAATTAATTGTAGAATTGTCATCCAATTACACCATTGAAATTATCAACCGTAGATAACAACAAGCTCTGTGATCCCAATCTTTCCTTACTTTGTTGTTAAACAAAACAGGCTCTTTATTTAATCTCTATCCATTAAACAACCTAGAACAAGCTCTCTAAATTTAATTCAATGGATGAATTACGATAAGAAAGATAGGTTGATCTAAGCAATAAACACACAAGCTCGGATTATTTAAATTAGGTTGTATTTTCCAATTGCAATCTCTGATCACAATTTTGCTACTAAGGATTAGAAATTCAAGACAATTACGGATCAAGATTTATAGTCTAGCAATAGACAACAACCAGATTATATTCAGTTGGCCATTCGAAATACAATCCAGCAAGCAATCATAAGCATTAGATATCGGAAAATACAAGCAAATTCAATTAGAGAATTGGATAACAACTTCTTGAACAATCAACTTACAAAAACCATATCAGGGGCTTTGAAATCACCCTCAATCAATTCAGATTCAGTTACACATGTTTAAGAACGTGGTAAATACAATACAACATGGAGACATTCCAGAAAATGAAAGGAAAGGGAAAAACTTATCAAATTTGATGTAATTCTCTTTGTATTGTAGTTCTTCCTCTTTCCAAGCTTCCTTTCTCCTTCAAGAACTCCAGGCGATGAAAGAATTCCAGAGCTGCAGCCTCCACTACATTCTCCCCTCTTCAAGTTATGAAAATAAAACCCTAAAATGTGTTTAAATACTCTGCTACAGTAACCTGCTATAGTATCCCGTATTATACATGCTACAGTGATTTGTGGAATTACATTTCTATACTTCTCACACTGTTTTGATTACAAATTTTGGTACACTGAATGGATTTATAAACCGTAAATTTCTCCAGAAAATAGACTTCGAGAGCTTTCCAACGGTATATAACATGTCGTCGGGGTCATTGTATATCAATACAATTAAATCCGAGAAGATCACTGACTAGCAGAGGTGAAAATGAAGGGTTTTACTCCATTTTTGTGCAAGTTGCTCCAAAACTCCTACAAACATCAAAACCACACAAAAACATAAAAATACCAAGGAATATAGCAAAGAAACATGGACGAATTGATATGAAAATGATATATAAATAGACACTTATCATCAACCATAGGAGGAAGTGTTTTGTGAAGTATTGTGGCTCAACTTGTGCAATGCAAATAGCAGGATTGCACCGGAGCGTCACTCGACCTACGTAAGAGCACCAGAATGTGGTATTAGACACTGCAGGTAGAGACTTCATGCAGGTGAACAAGGTGTTCTACGTAGGGGCGCAGAATCTGGGTCTGAAACCGTATTGAGGTAGAGACTTCACGTCGGAGCGTGAGGACTATTGCGCAAAAGCGCAACTTTGATTTTCCTAATCTTATTAGAATAGTTGGCATTCAAGTTATTGGCCCATAGACCTTGGATAATAGAAAGAGGACGTATTTCTAGTGTAAAAAGAGAGAGAAGAAAGGTAAATAGAGAGATAGGGTTTAGAGAGATCGGGGATTTCTTAGGGAGAAGTTAATCCAATTTCTAGTAGTTGTCCTTGTAAAATCTCTTGTACTCTCTTGATTTTCACCATAGTGAATTGCTTATAACTAGCAACTAGACGTATGATCGCTTTTGTGGTTTGAACCAGTATAAATCTTGTGGTCTTGTTGTTTTCTTTATTTATTTGCTTGGTTGTATACTTGAAACTTATAGTTTAATTCCACGTTAAGCTACTTGTAAGTATGCGTGCCTCTCTTCTTCGTAACAAATTGGTATCAAAGCTTGGTTATGGCTATTTGGGGTTCTTTGATGGTTTAAGTTCTTAGCACGGTAGGTGTTTGATGAAAGCCATAATTCGTATTTGCGCAGTACAAGAGGTGTTAGACGAAATTCCTTTAGTGGCTACATCAACCAGCAAGCATGAGATTTGTTAGCCCTAAGGCTACATGATAATTTTGATGATAACAATACACATTGATTAATTGAGATTTACTAACATGTTTATTCATGTGCAAGAGTAAGATCATTGAAATAATTTTAAAATCAAGAAGAGGCTTATTAAAATGAAGTGTTGAAGCTAAGGAGAAGACTACATGTTAAAGGCACAAAAGCTTAAGAACAAGGATTGACTCAAGGAATGTGACACATGAGCAATGTTCAATCAATTGGTCATATATATCTCTACAAATATCCAAATGATGTGATTCTTGAGCCTTTGGAAAGCTTACTAAATTTATAACATTTCATATGTTTTAATGAAATTCAAATTTCAAGTGCAAGGTTGTCCAAATCATCATGCAAGTTGAAAGACAAATGGAAGCAGTTGACATGAGCACCGAATACTCCTTTGGACATAGCTTGAGCTAGAAAAATTAAAATGACTTGATTCTTATGGCATTGGAAAGATGACTTAATGAAAAACATTTCATATGTTTTGAAAAAATTCAAATTTCAAACAGAAGGCCGACATAATTGACATGTAATTTGGTGGACTGACACAAAGAAGAAAAATCAACTCACATGAGCACCGAATGGTGTTTTGGCCATATCTTAAGATAGAGATATCCAAATGCTTTGATTCTTAATGTTTGGAAAGCTTATTCAAATATGCAGATATTTTATGTTTTGAAGAAATTTAAATTTCAAATGGAAGGCTGACAGAATTATCATTCAATTTGGTGGACTGACACAAGAAAGAAAAATCAAGTTACATGAACACCGAATGGTGTTTTGGCCATATCTTGAGCTACAGATATCCAAATGACTTGATTCTTGATGCGTTGGAAAGCTTATTCAAATGTATAGATCTTTTATGTTTGCAGATTTTCAAATTTCAAACGGAACATTGACAAAAATGGTAGATAAGATTACGATTTTTTTGGTGGGCAGAAAATTTGGAGATGGTGTCTTCACTTGTTCAAGTTCATCTCATTTGCCTATAAAAGGAGCCATTCTCCCATGCATTCAACAAGAGAAGAGAAGCATTTTATCAAGCAAAAAAAAACAAGAGAAATATCAAGTCTAGAGAGCTTTTATATTCTTTATCTACTCTTTGAAGAGAGTTGTACTTTTATTGTAAAAAATTTACTTTGTTCTTGTATTGTGGTGAGAGTGAGATCTTCTTGTAAAGGATAAAAGTTATCCTTGAGAGAACTCTTTCCTTGGTGAGTTTGTTCATCAAGAAGAACTCTTGGTGTGGTGCTATCAAGAGTTGAAGAAAGTTGCCTTGGTGAGGTTGTTCATCAAGAAGAACTCTTGGTGTGGTGTTATCAAGAGTTGAAGGAAGTTGCCTTGGTGAGATTGTTCATCAAGAAGAACTCTTGGTGTGGGGTTATCAAGGGTTGAAGAAAGTTGCCTTGGTGAGGTTGTTCATCAAGAAGAACTCTTGGTGTGGTGTTATCAAGAGTTGGAAGAAAAAGTCTTGGTGAGGTTGCTCATCAAGCAAGTTGTAAAGATTGCTACAACTTAGTGGAAAGCTTAGCTCGTGGAGCTAGGAGCCCGTGGACGTAGGCAAGGTTTGCCGAACCACGTAAATTGAGTTTGCACTCTCTCTATCCCTATCTCTTTATATTTAGTTGCACTTGTGATTGTTCTTTATTGCTATTCTCTTGATTGTATTCTATTTTCATCTTCTTCATCTTTATTCTCAAAGAAAGAGTTAAATAATTTTGATCTTTCAAGAAAAGTTCTCTAAATTCGTTTTTATAAATAAAAACCCAATTCACCCCCCCTCTTGGGTTGCCATACCTGGGTCAAGAAGTGGTATCAGAGAAAGGTTGCTCAATTTTTTAAATCTTAATCGATTTTTGAGCTATGGCAACTTTTAATTCAACTTCATATGTTGAGGGACTCTCTATCTCTAGACCTCCATTTTTTAATGGAAGTGATTACTCTTATTAGAAAAGTAGAATGAGTATTTTCTTGAAATCTTTTGATTATGATTTGTGGTCTATTGTTTTGGAAGGACCTTTTGTTCCTACCAAAATTGAAAAATGGGGAATGCATGCTTAAAGAACCTAAAGAGTTTAGTGAAGATGATAAAAAGAAATTGAGTTTGAATGCTAAAGCTATGAATGTGTTTTATTGTGCTCTAGATAGAAATGAGTTTAATAGAATATCTACTTGTTCTACGGCACAAGAAATATGGCACACACTTGAAGTAACTCATGAAGGAACTAGTCAAGTTAAAGAATCCAAATTTAGTATGCTAGTTCATAGTTATGAGCTTTTTAAGATGAAATCGGATGAATCAATTTCTGAAATGTTTACTAGATTTACAGATATTATCAATGGTTTGAAATCTCTTGGTAAATCTTATTCTAATGTTGAAATGGTGAGAAAGATTCTTAGGTGTCTACCAAAATCTTGGGAGCCAAAGGTGACGGCAATTCAAGAAGCAAAGGACCTCACCAAACTACCATTAGAAGAACTTATGGGTTCTCTCATAACTCATGAAATCATCTTGAAGGAGAATGAAGAAGAAGATTGTGAAGTGGCAAACATGTGCTTCATGGCTTTAAGAGAAGATGAGTTAAGTATTCGAAACTATGACCCTAAGCTTTCATATGATGAATTACTTGAAGCATTCCAAAATTTACATGTGCAAGTTGATAAACAAAATTCAAAAATCAATGCTTTCAAAAAGAAGTCAAAAAATCATGTTAACACAATTAGAAGAGTTGGTGGAAATAAATGAAGCTTTAGAAAATGAAAATGAAATTTTAAAGCAAAAAGATTTGAAAGTTTGGAAAGTCAAATACATTTTTTAAAAACTGAAAATGAGATTTTAAAACAAAAGGATTTTGATAAATTAGAGAAAGAAAATGTTATTTTGAGAAAGGAAAATAATGATTTAAGAAATATTGTTGATAGTTTTACAAAAAAACACAAAAAATTTGAATTCTATGTTACAAAACCAAATGTGTGTTTTTGATAAAAGAGGGATAGGATATAAAACTCATAAAAATCAAAAGTATTTTAAAAAACTATTTTGTTCATGCATCTTCTAGGAATAATCCTAATCATTCATGTACTTATTGTGGAAGTAAAAGGACACAAAGTGCATTCTGCTATATTAAGAGAATCCTAATTTGAAACAAATATGGTTTCCAAAAAGTACCCTAACTAACCCCAAGACCCAGAACATTTGGGTAACTAAAAAAGTTCTCTCTTTGCTATTGATTATAGAACAAATGAGTGGCAAACACAATGTGTTACTTAGATGAGTGGATCTCAAGGCATTGACCGAAGATGCCTCCAATGTTCTCAAGATTAATCATAAGAAAGGAGGATATGTGACCTTCGTGATAATGCCAAAGGAAGGGTAATTGGACATGGTGATATTGGTAACCCTTCTTCACCTTTTATTGAAAATGTTTTGCTTGTTAATATTTTGAAACATGATTTGATTAGCATTAGTCAATTATGTGATAAAGGATATTTTGTTGCTTTTGAGCCTAATAGATATGTGATTAATGATGTTAGTAACAATAAGACATTATTTGTTGGTAATAGATGTGGTAATATTTATACAATTGATATTGATGTTAATGATCATGTAGAAAATTGTTTCATTGTTAATAATGATGCTTGGTTATGGAATAGAAGGTTAGGTCATGCTAGCATGGACACAATTTCAAAAATTTCTAAAAATGATTTAGTTGTTTGTCTTCCAAAAATAAAATTTGAAAAGGATAAGATTTGTGATGCTTGTCAATTTGGAAAACAAGTGAGAACTTCTTTTAAACAAAGAAATTTATTTCAACAAATAAACCTCTACAATTACTTCATTTGGATTTATTTGGAACATCAGAACTCCAAGCCTTGTGGAAAAGTCTTATGTTTTTTGTTATTGTGATGATTATTCCAAGATTCACTTAGGTTTATCTGAAAACTAAAAATGAGGCCATAACAATCTTTTTCAAATTTGCAAAAGAGTCCAAAATCAAAAAGGGTATTCTATTGTGTCCATTAGGAGTGATCATGGTGGTGAAGTAGACAATGTTGCATTTGAAAATCTTTGTGATGAAAATGGTTTGAGCATAAATTTTCCTCACCTAGAACTCCACAACAAAATGGTGTTGTTGAAAGAAAAAATAGGACTATCCAAGAAAGGGGCTATGAACCATGTTACCTTGAAAATAATTTGCCAAAATATTTTTGGAGGGCCTAAGCCGTTAATGACCGCATTGCTTATAATCAATAGAGTCCATATTAAGCTTTAATAAAGAAAACTCCTTATGACTTTGGAAAAGAAGAAAACCCAACATTAGATTTTTTAAAGTTTTTGGATGTAAATGGTTTATTTTAAACACTAAGGATAACCTTGGAAAATTTGATGCAAAAGCCGATGTTGGAATTTTTGTGGGCTACTCCAACCATAGTAAAGCATATAAGTTTTTAATAAAAAGACTCTTACTATTGAAGAATCTATGCATGTTGAATTTGATGAAACTAATGTGATTTCTTCAAAGAATTTAGATGATGATATTGTTGAAGTAGAAAGGCAAATCAAGGAATCAAGGCTTGAAGAAAAGAGTCAAGATGATTTACAACTTCAACAAGAAAAGCTTGAGAAAGTAAATGATTCTTCCCAAGAATTACCAAAGGAATTGAGGTATGCAAAAGCTCACCCTAAAGATCTTATTATTGGTGAACCATCACAAGGTATAAGAACTAGATCTTCTTTTAGAAACTTTTGTAATCATTTTGCATTTGTCTCTCAATTTGAACCAAAATCTTTTAAAGAAGCCAAAAATGAGAAAAGTTGGATTTTGGCTATGCAAGAAGAATTGAACCAATTTGAGAGAAATCAAGTTGGGGAATTAGTCCCTAGACCTAAATATGACTAAACCCCTTAGTCAAGATATATTTTGCATAATTAGAAGAGAATTAGGCATGTTGGATATGTCTTAATTTGTTTTTATATGATAATCTTTGAATGGTAGCATATGTTAAGGGGGAGAATATATTTAGGGGGAGTAGTTAATTTGATTACATCTTTTTGATGATAACAAAAGGGGAGAAATAGTTGAGTTGGATTGCTTATATTCATAACAAGTGCCATTCTTTTTTGGGGGCTTATTGTTGATTTTTATTTCATTCTTGATTTAGATATATTTTAAACAAATCAATGGTTTGTCATCATCAAAAAGGGGGAGATTGTTGCCCTAAGGCTACATGATAATTTTGATGATAACAATACACATTGATTAATTGAGATTTACTAACATGTTTATTTATGTGCAAGAGTAAGATCATTGAAATAATTTTAAATCAAGAAGAGGCTTATTAAAATGAAGTGTTGAAGCTAAGGAGAAGACTACATGTTAAAGGCACCAAAGTTTAAGAACAATGATTGACTTAAGGAATGTGACACATGAGCAATGTTCAATCAATTAGTCATATATATCTCTACAAACATCCAAATGACGTGATTCTTAAGGCTTTGGAAAGCTTACTCAATT
>SNVD02005936.1:0-23096 GCA_013180625.2 Boswellia sacra
TTTTTTTCTTTTTTGTCAGCCTAATGAAACCTGTGGACATCAATCCTAATGATGAATGGATAAATGTAAGCTATGACTTCATTTGGTGTCTTATATACAGATCTATATTTCCCAGCAGTGATATATTGTAGCAAAATTCATACCATGTTTCAACCTATTGGTTTTTCTTTCATATAATTGCTACCTTTATGTCTTATTTCGTGTTGCTTATATTCGTAATCCATTTTTTGTGCAGATGGCCATGGCTGGAGTTTCTCCACAGATATGTATCCTTTCATATCTGCAATTTTCTGACTTCGATTATTGAAATTCAGAAATGCAACAGTAAATAGACACAATGGAATTACAAATATTACAAGTTTATTTGGACTCATAATTTTCTTTTCAAATTGAGAAAAACATAAGGAGAGTATCATTCTCTTTTCATTTTATAAGAAACTTGAAAACAGGATTTGTCTTACCTTACATCCTAAACAAACCTAGTGATGAAGAGTGCATACAGAAGTGTAATGTTCTACCTTGGGCAAAAGGAACTGGAGATGCAATACAAGATGAACAGAGTTGTAGCTCAGTATCGGCAGAAATGCGAGTTAATGCAGGAAAAGTTCACAGAAAAACTGGAGCAGGTGCATACTGCATATCAGAAAATGGCCAAGAGGTGTCAGATAATGGAACAAGAAATTGAAAGTTTGTCAAAGGATAAGCAGGAACTCCAGGAAAAGTTTTCTGAGAAATCTAGGTAACTCCATATCAATGTGTCACCTTTGTTGATCCTATTTCATAAAAAATGTAGTCTAGTTCATGGATTGTGATAAGAACTACTAAATTTATTACCAGGCAGAAGAGAAAACTTGATGAAATGTATGATCAACTGAGGAATGAGTACGAGTCAATGAAACGATCAGCAATCCAACCTGCAAACAATTTTTACCCAAGAAGCGAGCCTGACTTGTTCTCAAACCATGGAACTAACATGATGGATAACAGGGACCCTATTCGAAAAGGTAAACTTTTTTTTTTTTTAAAGAGAAATTAGTGGATGGGCATATTCCTGTACTTTGTAAAATTTACAAAGCACTATTATTTCGCACATTGAAAGTTTTCTTGATCGCTAGATCAATTAAACTTTTGGCTTCTTGATGTTTTACAATGCAGAACTTACTTTAATAAACCCTTCTTTACGAGCTTATATATCTCCAAAACCAATTGACTTATATTTTGCAGACTGGTCGGTTTTCTCTCCTGGAACTCCAGGGCCTAGAGAGGACATATGGCCAGCAAGACAGAATAGTTCAAATTCTGGTCCCTTTGACATCTCCAGTGGCTCACCAGCAAAACAACCAGCCATTCCAGATACCATGAACAGAAGGTCTGGTGCTCACCCTGCTTTCGGAGGAGCTGCTACCGCCACGGCTAACCCTTCAATGACACTGAGGAATTTGATACTCTCCCCAATAAAGAGGCCTCAGCTCTCTCGTAATCGCACTCAAATGTTCACGTAAGTTCCAAAGTTGATTTTGCTAACAGCCATTTGCTGCATATTCTAAATTCCAATGAATTCTTGACATTTCAGGTTATAGGCTAGAAGTTAAAAGCTACCTGTTTGATGAACAAGTCATGCTGGATAGTCTTAATCTTGCCTTAAGAACACTTCTTTTTCCTGTTTAATTTGGGAGGGGGAAAAAGAATAGGAGTAGGAAGGATGCTACAGGACCAGGATTTGGTAGCCCCTCCATGTTAGTTTTCGTTTCAGTCGCTTTCTCATTGAGCATCTGAAAACAAAAAGATGTAGAAATAGATGGATGCTTTAGCTGAAGCAGATTTTCATTTTGTAATTGACAGTTTATGTTATAAGTATCAAGCCACTTATTTGGTGCCTCGACAAATAAATAACAAATAAACATGAGAACATGCACGTTGATGGTGTTGAACAAACCATTTTTGATCCTCTAATGATATTTTGGACTCATCAGTTCTCAACACCCGTTTCTTTTGGTTCTATTCTTTAGCAAAATTAGTTTGTTTTAAGACCGAATTGTGTAAATCCCCAGCCTTCTTTGAACACTAATGTTAATTTTCTTCTATTACTCACAAATTTTTTTAAAAAGAGATAAACATATATCTTTCACCATGGTTGCAGGATAATCTGTAACTCCTGGCCTCCTTCGTTCAAAAAAATTGCTTTTACGCCTAGAACCGATAGTGATAATCAATACTTGACTTTTTCTATCCAGTTATGAGCAAATGAGCGGATGGATGTCTAAAGAGCCTTTCTGTCAGCTTGCGAATATGCTATTTAGAACCTCAATATGCAAACTTTCATTTCCTTAGTGTTGAATGTCCTCCTCCCCCACCCCCACCCGCCAAAAAAAAAAAGTGCATCGTTTAATTAAATACCAGTAGAGTTTACAGACGCAGGATAAACGGCCTTGTATCAAAGCTGTTGTCCCTTTAAGATCCTCTTCACATGCACGCCAACATAACCTAAAAATGTGATTTCCCATTGTACATTTTGAACTTGATTTATTTCTGAACTCTGTAGCTAAATATTCCAGCAATATAAATTCATTCTTTTGAATAGAAGAAACTGTAAAAACTGCCTCCCACTATGAAGTATGAACAGAGAGAAAAGGTAGAATTGCGCATATGTGAACATCTATTTACAATATTTATCTCTCACGTTTACAGATTATATTTTAATGCTGTAAAAACTAGAAAGAATTCAATATCTTTCTGAAAACGTTAATGCATGACTGTCTATAAACATGGTTTTTGCGATAACAAATGTGGTGACAAGAAAACTTTCAAACCGGGGGCCGTGGTTGAAAATTCAATGGTATCTCCATTTCGA
This sequence comes from Boswellia sacra, assembly GCA_013180625.2. NCBI lineage: Eukaryota > Viridiplantae > Streptophyta > Magnoliopsida > Sapindales > Burseraceae > Boswellia > Boswellia sacra. The sequence continues at coordinate 2,852 of SNVD02005936.1, forward strand.
ATAGGATAGAAAACATGAGAACCATCAATGTATATATAACCCTCTTTAGAAAACCATGTAGCTTCCATGGACTGATAGGATTTGATTAATCCATGCATCGAGTTAGAACTGCCAGCGACTGGAGAAATGGGTTCTCTTACCATATACTGGAGATCCTGAGACAAAATGGGCATTGCAAATCCACCTGCTGAGAGCATTGCTGCAGTGGATCCAGCAGCAGTGGAGACTCTGAGACCACTTGATCGGCAGTTTACTAATGGTGAACATGGCAGGCCATTTTTTTCAATTCTGCCAATTCACAGAACAAAGTTAAGAATACTTATCTATAGATAAACTTTTTTTTTTTCTTTTTTAACTAATAAAAAGATCTAAATATAAACATATAGTGCCTCATCCTCACCGGGAGATTTCCTTACTTGAATGAGAACCGAGAAACCGTGGCAGGACAAGGGTGTGCAATCAAAATGTCATTCAGAGCAAATGTTGGCAGCATTTCAGAATTTACACATACTGATATCCTCGATAATTTAGATGGAACTGTTTGACCCTCCAGGATGTTGTCTAAGACCTGGATGCATGCGAAGGCATGAAGCAAGTCCCTTTTGCAAAAACAACTCTTGAGTTTTGTCTAGTTAACATAATAGATCCGAGAACTATAACTCAAACTCATGCTTTAGAAAATAAAAATTCCAAATTATGTAACCAAATAAGAGACATAAAAATGTCTAGGATAGAAGTAACATAAAGGAATACTGCTTTAAATTAGAATGACTTTGGTGCTAATCTGAATGTTTTCCCGACGAATGAGGAAAAATGTAAGCTTATGTGCCGACCAATATAGTTATGTCTACCCAAGATGGACTTTAGCTTAAAATTTGGAAGTGGTTCATGAGTAGCTTCCCTCTAAAATTTTATGTAATTATCATCTTTTTTTTTTCTTTTCCAAAAATATAAGTTGAATAATAAAATAGTAACTTGTATTTCAATAACCAACGAATTTGTATTGTAGAAATCATTCTTTATGCTAGCTGCTTGTAAATACACCAATTTCTGTTTTCATTCCAATCACAAGGACTTACTTGTTCAAAGTTTTTGATGGTTGCCGCACATAGATAGCCTGTGCTCCTAGTGGCATCAAACTCATTACCAAATTCTTCCACCTAAGCCAAAGAAATTATGGTGAAATGACAACCACACCCCCTTTTGTTACTTCTTTGCATAAAAAATTATATGAACAAGTGATTATTTCACAATACACTTAGGACAACTAACCTCTTCAACACATGTGGGGTCAGAATTCACACCCAAAATTGGAATTGAATCATCCATCAAATGACTAGCCTGCAAAAGAGTACCATCGCCACCAACGGTAACAACTAGATCCACATTACTGATTCGCTTTGATAAATTGTTACGGAAAACAGGTTCCCAATCAACTGATTTCCGAGAAAGAATATTCTGACAAAAGTTTATGGCATCCCTGTGAACCTTACACCTGTTATCCAGATGCTGAAAAACCTATATCATCCCGAGGAAAACTGAGTGAGAAATATAAATTCACAGGCTGAGTCAAATGTTGCAAGATAAATCATTTGTAACAAATGCGTATCAGGTTTGCACACGAATGCAGAAACTCATCATATTTTCATTCTAAAATATAGAAAACTAACATATACTCATTTTTACTTTAATCATCCAGGACATGAAATAATTTACAAACTTATGGCATGTTTTGGAAGTGGCAATGCTATTATGAAGTGTCTTTCCTTCTATATGTATTAAACAACCAAACAACGACTTAAATGAGTAAGCAACTACAGCTTACTGCCGCCAAGTTACACATTTTACACAAATAAATAAACAAATATTGCAAAGCAATCACTTCCTATGAAAAGAAACAAACACAAAAAAAAAAAAGAAGGAAAGATAATTCAAAACCTTTCCCATTTCTCTTGAGCAACCAAATAGAGCATGAATGAAAATTATTTCAAGAAAAGCATAATCCACTCAGGCATTTTACCAAACCACTTGAATGCCCAGGCAAATACAATATTTTAAAGCCAATCCCAGGCAAAAAGAGTTGCATGTAAAGAAACCTAGCAATCAAAGTTACTAATCAACACACGAGAACGAGAAGATCCCATGAAAAATGGGGCTTGTTCTTGAGGGATATGCTCTAGCGAACACTGAATTAAAAAAGAAAATACCTGAAGGTTAGTGACGTGAGAGAGGCTGTTGCCGCTTGATTGACGGACAGGGAACACGTCAAATGGCTTCAACATCAACAAGAGCTTTCTCCTCGCCATGCTCTGTATGGCTCTGTATCTCAAGAGAAGTGTTTGCAGAAGCGGAGAGCAGCAAAGCAACTATCGGAGCTGGGGAGCGGAGCACGCAGGTTGAAATTGGAGTGGCCTTGGGCTTGGGCTTGGCCCCATATACGAATAAAATAGGGGTCCATATGCATGAGAAAGGGGTATTAACAAGACTTCCTTGGACACCCTCTTTATCGACTCTGCAATTCCTATCCGGTGCGTGTCTTGCTATTTGTCGGGACTCGGGGGCCACTAAAAAAATTACCCAAATTATAGGATACATTACAAATGAACCAGACTTTGAAAATTTTAAATGTCATTATTCAATCCTAATAGTGTCTCTCTCACACACACACATATATTACCAAACACGAGGAGGCGATTGTTGTTTTATCTAAAATTTGAATATGTTTAAATTAAATTAAAATCTGAATCGGTCTGAATATAAAAATGTAAATGATTTTTTTGTTATTTTAACATCTGAATTAAAATGTTTGAAAATTAATGATTTTACATATATATCTTTATTTATATATATTATTTTCATTTATAAATTTATTTTACATAGTAAAGGTATTTGCATATCAAAATTTTTTTATGAATTTAATTCATTTAAATGTGTATAATTGGGAAGGAATTTTTTTCTAAAAGATTTTGATATATAAATAAGCTAAATGACCATAAAATAATTTTAAAAATATATAGAATCATAATATAAAATTAATAATAAATAATAATATCCCAAAATTAAAATATTAGGCTATGCACAAATTTGTCATAAATGATTTTTTTGTAAGGGCATTTAAGAGAATTAAAGGAATAATAAATGATTCGAACATTTATAATCAGATAAAGGCTAGAATGTTTAGCTTTTTCTATTTACATAAAAATGTCTTAGATTAAGTCTTAAGTAAAAAAAAAAAACAATTGTCATGAAAAAATATGAAGTCTGGAAATAAGTTAAATTCAGATTTCAGACTAAAAAACAATCAACCCCTAATATTAGTCACTAAATTATTGAATTGAAGTATCCTAATAGTAACCAAAAAAAAAAAAGAAAAGAAAAGAAAAAAAATTTTATCAATTCATTGATTTATTAGACAAGGTTCATGGTATCTAAATTAAATTTTCAATATCTAGTCTATTTTTCGAGTGCCCTCCTTAGTTTTGGTCCGTTTTTGTGGTTCCTCCTACTTGTCCCCAACTTTTCAACTAAAAGATTCCTACTTCTTATATACTCTATTAAAATTAAAAAAAAAATCCTCTTTTAACACTCCATTAAGTTCTACAAATAACCTCATAGTACTATTTTTCATAGATGCAAAGCTAATATTTATTTGCACAAAAGTTTTTCTTCTAAATGAAGATTCTTAAAATACAATGGTCCAGTTTGGAGTTGCTGTTGCTGTAAAAAAAAGTGACACCAACTCATGCGTGTTTGGGGTAGCTTTTGAGATGCTTAAATTTTTTTTTTTTTGTTGTGAAAAAATCAGTTTTAAAAGCAGGTGTTTGAAAACCAGATTTTGCTTTTAAAATATAAAATACCAAAATTATCCTCATATTTAAATAGAAAATCGACTATAATTATATAATATTTCATTATCAATTTTTTTCTTTTTTTAAACTATTTTCCACGAATTCTATATAAATTATTTACAATAATATTTTATAATTAATTCTTTTTCTTTTTTTTCTTTTGAACTATTTCCCACAAATTCTATATAAATTATTTACAATAATATTTTTATAATATTTTAAAACTTATACTTTGTTTAATCAAATTGTTAATTGTAATTATACTTTTTGTTAGTTTCTGCAGTGTATGGTTAGTTATCACTGACGCATTTGAAACTAGCAAGTATACTAGTCGCAAAAGTAATAAAATGATGAGTAAAATATCGTTCCCACGAGGATTGATTCTAATCAAATTTGTTATTCGAAAGCAAAGACACAATAAACGGGGGGTTTCGTTAATTGATTAACTAGATGAAATATTAATGCAAGTAAAGAATAACACAATGCAAACTTAATTGAAGTGAGAATTAATCAATGACAGAAATCCGATTAAGGGATCATTCTCTGCCACAAGATACGGATTTACGAATTAATTGTAGAATTGTCATCCAATTATACCATTGAAATTATCAACCGTAAATAACAATAAGCTCTGCTACCCCAATCTTTCCTTACTTTGTTGTTAGATAAAACAAGCTCTTTATTTAATCTCTATCCATTAAATAACCTAGAACAAGCTCTCTAAATTTAATTCAATGGATGCATTATAATAAGAAAGATAGGTTGATCTAAGTAATAAACACATAAGCTCGGATTATTTAACTTAGGTTATATTCTCCAATTGCAATCTCTGATCACAATTTTGCTACTAATGATTAGAAATTCAAGACAATTACGGATCAATATTTCTAATCTAGCAATAGACAATATCCAGATTATATTCAGTTGGCCACCCAAATACAATCAGCAAGTAATCATAAGCATTAAACATGGGAAAATACAAGCAACTTCAATTAGAGAATTGGATAATAACTTCTTGCACAATCAACTCACAAAAAACCATATCAAGGGCTTTGAAATCACCCTCAACCAATTCAGATTCAGTTACACATGTTTAAACACAACATAAATACAATACAGAGAAATTCCAGAATTGAAAAGGAAAAGAAAAACTTAGCAAATCCTTTGAAAATCTCCTTTGTAGATGAATCTCCTTAGGATTGTAGTTCTTCCTCTTTCCAAGCCTTCTTTCTCCTTCAAGAACTCCAAAGGATGAGAGAAATCCAGAAATGCTGCCTCTACCACGTTCTCCCCTCTTCAAGTTATTCAAATAAAACCCTAAAATGTGTTTATATACTCTGCTACAGTAATCTGTTATAGTGTCCCGTATTATACATGCTACAGTGATTTGTGGAATTACATTTCTACACTTCTCACACTGTTTTGATTATAACTTTCGGTACACTGAATGGATTTATGAACCGTAAATTTCTCTAGAAAATAGACTTCGAGAGCTTTCCAACGGTATATAACATGTTATCCGATTCATTGTATATCAATAAAATTAAATCCGAGAAGATGGTTGACTAGCAGAGGTGAAAATGAAGGGTTTTACTTCACTTTGGTGCAAGTTCCTCCAAAACTCCTATAAACATCAAAATCACACAAAAACATAAAAATACAAAGGATTATAGCAAAGAAACATAGATGAATTGATATGAAAATGATACATAAATAGACACCTATCAATCACAGGTATAATTGAAACAGTTAAGAATAACAGAACATAAAGTTTTACCTGGTTCGGCTATCAACTAGCCTACATCTACGAGTAACAAGAGTTGCAATCCACTATGCTATATTTGTTTACACTCGACTTAGGATTCTTTATCGTAGTAGCAATCCGCTCATGCACTAACCTAATCTATGTAAACTTGATCACCTTTAATCACAGCTAAAGTCCTACGCACACTCTTTTGATGTTGCTTTTCACAGACATGTCAGACTTAACTACAACAGTTTAGTCAGACATAACCACGATAACTGTTACAGAATCATGTAATCACTCAACTCTCTTCAGCTTACACGACTCAATAACTCTCACAAATAAGATCTATGCATATACCCAATGCACATGAGTCATGCACAGTCTAAACAAACAAAATCATAAAGATTTTTACAATGAAGATTATGAAAAACAAAGACACTCAAGTGTTCTCAAAGTTTTCTGCACAAAACACCATTCTCTTGCCGTCTTTTAAGTCTTGAGTGCTTCACCTTTATATAGCCTGTGCGAATAGCTATATTATTCATGTAATCAACAATCCTAATCATCATCAAATCCTGCAAAACTCAAATAGAATTATTAGATAAAAATCAAACAATATAGGAAGTAAAAAGACATTATCCTAATTAAACTAGAACACTAGAAAGAATATCCTAATCTAATAAGATATACTCAATATACAACCTATTCAATTAGAATACCAAATCAATTTATCCTATTCTAGTTAAAATTTTTCCCAATATAAAATATCCAAATTAATGTTTAATCATAAGATGACAAAAATAAATTATGTATTACACATGCGTGCCACGTGTCACATTGATACTAACAATCTCCCTTTTTGGCATCTTGTGATAGAAACATTCACATGTTTCTCTGAACAAAATCCCGCACAGTTAAGTGTAAGACAACTGAAAATAGAATGTAAATACTTAGTAAAAAATTCACAAAAACATGAATATCCAGCTTTCAGTTATAACAAATGTAACTATAATAACATAGCCAAAATTTCCAGTATTTGCACGAAAACAAATATTAGACATAGAATATCAACAACTTGTGCTGTCCAAACTGGTCTGCAATAAACTTAAAGCAAACACTACAAGAAAATTTACCATATTTGGCGGTTTTTGACCGTCAAATATGTATATATTTGGCGGTCATGAAAACGCCACCAATGGCACCGCCAAATATGGTCAATTTAGCATATTTGACGGTCATAAGACTGCCAAATATGAAATTGACTATATTTGACAGTTTTTGGCCATCAAGTATAATAGGTTTAAAAAATTAAAAAAAAATATTTGGCGGTTTTTGACCGCCAAGTATAACAGTTTTTAAAATAAAAAAAAAAACTTGGCAGTTTTTAGCCGCCAAGTATTTAAAAAAATAATAAAAAACCTAATGAACAGCATGGACTACTCTACATGGGAACATATCAATCAACACCAAAGGCAAACTTGCTAGTGCAATGAAGAATTAAAACGGCTAAAATTGCAATAAAAAGGAAATCACCAACAAGACGTACAATCCATTTCCTTAACACAGCTCAACATAATAGAAAGTTTAAACAGCACTAAAGTACATGCAAATCAGCAGCTCTTAACCTCCGTTATAAATCTACAAAGCATCCCATCGGTCTTTCTTGATGCCAAGCATAATAAATATAAAGAAATTTTAAAAAGCCCTAGTAAATGCAAATATTCAGTTTTTAACCAGCTTTGCAATCAAAGCTACTAAGTCAGCATCCTACCAGTTTTCTTGACACCAAGCATTCAATAAGGACAAGTTTTTCCATCCATTTTAATTAAATTACTAACTAGTAAATGGATAGAAGGGAAACTTCAAATCTATTACTCCTCTACAGAGATAACGTATTTATATGTTGAATCCAATCAGCTTTAAGTTACTTGACTCTCATAAGTAAATTATCATCAATGTTGCCAATGCCATAACTTGAATTTGGCAAAACTAGCACACCACGTCCAATATACAAAGCAATGCCCAAAATTATACTCAACAGGATGATGTCAATACAGAAGTTCCGACTGGACCTCACCTGGAGTAAAAGCAAGAAAGCTGTTTGTTTGAAAGAAGCCAGCCTCTCCAGAGGAAAAGCACTGAATCTTGGTAAAATTTAGAGCAGGAATTTACAATCGAAACAATTATTCAGATCAGTTACCTTGAAAAGAGTTTCCTTGAGCCTTACATTATTGTTTTTTAGATCAGATGTTGCCTTGTCTACCTGTCAAACCACCAAAATAGAAATATGTAACACATCAATATAACTTTTTAGCATTATTTGTTTCTATGATCTGATAATGATGGAAGTTATGATTGAGCAACATTCTTACCTTTGTGTCAATTTCATCCATTAGTGGAACTTGCCTATCCAATTCCTGAGAATATCAAATTTAATTATTAAGCTGTACTTTCTTCTGATAGCATCACAAATTATACCATACACAAAATAACCAACCTCGTTCATATCAAGAGCCAAGTTTTTCAGTGTATCCAATCCGTCTGAAATAACATCAAGACCTTGATCTTGTGCAGATGTCATTGAATCAATAAGAAGGCTGAGAGGTAGGTGGCTAAGTGTAGTACCTTTATCATATCATATGCACCATTCCTTTAGATAATGGAAGAGACACATTACGTGTAATTAATTATATGTATGTACAAAGTACAGTATTGAACTACTAATCAAGAATCTTACCTGCCTGTTTCATTTTTTGCATTTCATATTCTTGCTTAAATTGACTTGATTCTTTAGTTTAATGCACTGTCAAAGTTCCCATATGATGGTTTGAAGTATACAGTTAATTATTATCATTCAATTGAAAAGCTTGCATGAAATGAATTACCTGATGAAGAGCATCAACAATAGTAAACACCTGATGAGTCAAACTTGATGTTTTTATTAGATGCTGAAGTTCCCCATCCTCTAGTTGAGGCTGCAGTCGTAGTCACATCTGGTATTGCCTCAATTTTCTCTAACAACGCAAGGACCATATCATGACAAGCTTCTTGTTCTTCTTTCGAAAGCCCTTTGACCTGCGATTATATGAACCAATTATGATTCCAAAGTGAATACAACATGGTCACGACTTAGCATAATTGATCAATGAGATGTTAAATTTGGACAACACACACACATATATATAATAAAGATAATGAACTATCAATGTACATTTGAAATCCACTCACAGGTGATAAATAATTGGAGTTAATCAAGGATCAAATTCTATATAACTACATATGTAAGACTGTAAGATCATATTTATGATTACCATGCATATCAAGGATCAGTCATGGTTATTTGTCCCACACTCTTGTTTCACTCTCTCATCTTGGATAATGGATAAGCATCTAACTTCTCTATCTTCCGGGAGTTGTTCCCAATACATTGAACTACTGTGGAAAGCTAACCTATCGCCATTCTTAAATGTATAATCACTTGTGCTGTCATTATCACACTATCACAACATCATAAAATACAAGAAGCAAAAGGAAATTTTCAAACAAAACTTTAAACTTAACGAACTCAACTTTCTAAAGATAACAACAATATAAAACTTTGCAAATTAAACCACCTCTGAAATCCTGTTATGAGCAGACTTTTAACACTTACAAAACATAGATAAACATTTCCATTACAATTTCAATATTTGTTTTATCTCTAAGTCTAAAATAAGTTTAATATTCTGATTGGCAACAATTGTAACTGCTTAATTTTATATAAATATATTAGCAGTTCTAATTCAGTGAAAATATTAAATTTTGCTAGCAAAAGTCATTAAAACGCATTGTTTAGAAGCAGTTTCAAGGCAAATGAAGATAATCCAAAATTGAAGGGAAGAAGGAATAAGAAGGATTTCAAAGCCGTATTTCAAGAAGTATAAGACAGAAAAATAGGAAAATGCATCAAAACTCACCGTTTCAAACTAAATCTAACGAAAAATTTCCATGTAAATCTTTTCAAAGAAATATTCCAACTAATTAAAATTATCAAACGTACAGGCCGTAAAGAGCATTAAAACACATCGTTTAGAAGTAACTGTGAAGCAGTGAAAAAATTTCCAGGTAATTCTTTTCAAACAAGTATACTAACTAACTTTAAAATTGTCAAAAACACAGACGGCAAAGAGAACCAAAACGCATCTTCCTGGATGATTGGAGCCTTCTGCTGATTCCTGGGCGCTTTTCACCACCAGATCATAATTGCTAGCTTGAACAAGTTCTGCAAAACCAAAATGCATAAATTGCAAAATGTTTTGTACTTTCGTAAAGTGATAAAACAGAAGTTCAATGTTCTTACTACCACATTAATGATAATAAAAATTTGGTTATGATACTTTGGTCCTCAATGTCTGCTCTTTCAAATTTCAATCTGATCATAAAATTTGCAATGACTATAGTTCATTTATCTAACAATATCACATAGTGTTAAATCATAGGCCAAACTGAGGCAATTCAAACTCCAAGACTAAATTGATTCTTGAAACAATCTTTCAAGACCGATCTAGGATCTTAATTCCAATAAAGAAAACTTTAATCTCTTTCCCCTCTTTATCCCCTTTCCAAGCATTTTTGCTTCAAAATTGATTAAAAAACCAAAAACAAAAAAACTCATAAATGAATATTATAATACTTGAAAGAAAATTTATAGATCCACTCAGAATCTTAAGCAGCCTAGCCTGATCAAGCAAAGCTACATAAGCAGCTATCGATTATTCATTTCTATCAAATATTTAAATATTTCTAATGACAACAGAAAATAGGTGAGGATTGTTTCACCTTGAATGAGAAATTACTAAAAGAGTACTGTACCGAAAGCGTTGAGGAATGAAATTCTGCTAAACTACCACATTCATCCCTTGTTTTACAAGAAAAGAATGGTCAGTAAAATAAAATAATGAAACATAGGGCTACCAGTAATCAGATCAAATTAAAATAAAATCTCGTTTAGATTTTTTTGGGCTCAGTTCCCTATCAAATCTATGAGTTTTTAACAATGGTAATTGGTTAAAATAACTGCATACGGGTTGGGCTCTTAATTAGCACTAAAACAATGAGAGAAACTAAAATGATATACAAGTCATGATCTGATCTACTGAAAGCCCTTTGTGCATAGAGTTGAATGAGTAATCAAGGAGTATGTTCGGACATCCTCATCCTGTGTGTTGCTGAATGAACCACTGCTGCATGAGTCTGTCATGTCATCAAAGTCACTACTGCCCTGAACATTTTCATCTTCTAGGTTCCACACATAACGGCTCAAAAAGTAACTAGTGTCGAGTTTGTCAGCTGCTGGGATGAACGCAGCCTACATCAAATAAGGGAAGTTAGTGAATGCTGCAGATATGTAAATTGTAATTCAAGAATTACAAAATAAGACATTTTGTCGTACAAGCATGTCCCAGTTGATATCCTTGAAGAAAGGATGAGTACTCTTCACCTACCATAAAATTCTGCTTAGTTCCTTAAGTCAAAGTAAAATTGTAAATAAGTCTTTGCTAGAAGCTGTTTAGAATTTACTTCTTTGGCTCTGGTTGCTCTTAGTCTTTGAACGGGATTTTCAGTTAACGATCTAAGAAAAAAATAATAATAAATGCAATATTGATCGATCAGTTACATGAATGTGAGAAAATTATCCATCATTAAATGATTCTAATGGGTGCAAGAATTTTGCGAGTAGAATCATAGATTCTCTTTGAATATGAACAACCCATTTCACAAAGGAAAATTACTAAACATAGCTCTGCAAGTCAAACAGAGAAATTGCAAAAATCTCATATATCAATCTTACTTGTCTATTAAATCACAAGCCTTATAGGACATTTCTTCCGGTATGTTGGGCCAGGGTATATCTCTATTTATTATGTTGTCAAAAATTTGTTGTATTCAACGGGATCAAGTGGCCATGATATCAACTATATATGTAAATCACAATTTGTATGCAAGAAAAACAAGAACCAGTGTTCGGGCTCATTTCAAAGTTAAAGGTGGCAAATATCGAGCCGGCCTACCTGTGGAGTTCCTGTAGTGAATGGTGGAATACCAACAAGCAGCTCAAAGAGAATAATACCGACAGACCACCAATCAGCAATTGCACCTAAAAGGAGAATAGTACAGAGCATCAAAAAATCATTTCCTCGTTTCTTATTTATAAATGCTACCTATTAGTAAGATAATCTGCTAACCATGTCCCACGCCAAGAAGTATCTAAGGTGCCAAATAATCAGGAGTTCCGACAACTGAATTCCTTTGGTGGTCTTCTCTACTCATTGAAGGTTGACTTTTTGGTTCATCTTTAAGAAATCCAGCACCTTCGAGTGAACCTATTAAGTCATCGATGCTGTGGATAACACCAACCTTAGAAAGCTTGAAATCTGTCAACTGTAATAGAAGGAAGTGAGAAGGGACAATTAACATCGTCATCGCAGTATAAACAAAAACAGAAAAGTTCAACAATAAGAAAAGGTTGGAAAAACGAAACAAATTAGATCTTACATATTCTAAAAAAAGTCGAAACAGAGCAACAAATTAGATCTTACATACTCTAAAAAAAATTCGAAATAGAAGCTTGTCCTCGGAAGATGAAGATTGGCGTTGCACGATGCTGGATTCAGTGAGTCGCGAGGCTGCGACTGTCAGCACAAGGCAGGGCTGCTGAAGGCACAGGGCTGCTGGAGTCGGTGTCTAACGGGGCTGCTGGAGTCGGCGAGTTGCGGAGGAGGTCCTGCGACGCTGGAGAGAACGAGAGAGACGGCTTAGGTTAGGTTTTAGGAAATTAGGTTTTTGAAAATTATTTTGTTTATATAGTTTAGCAAAATTACTTGAATTTTTAATATATTATAATTTATCATAATCACCCCTAAAAATTACTTTTAAGTTTAAATACTTTATTTGTCTACATATATATCCTAATTACTTGTTAATTACTTGTCACTATCTAAAAATGTGAGAAATATATAATATAACCAAAACAATAAGTGACAAGTATGAAGAAAATGTGGGTTTGACTTCCAAATCAATGTTATATTTCTCACTTTTAAAAAAAAAATGCCAAATAAAAAAAACACAAAGTGACAAATATTTAAAAATTTCTTGTAGTGAAAATATAAAATCAACATAATATCAATTACTCAATCTCACAATCATCCTCAACATCACAAAAAATCATAAGTTATCACTCCCCCTCAATCATTAAACTTGCAAAACATCATAATCATAAACTACATAGCATAGTAATTCAACCACAATTCATGTTCCTGCAAATTTATCAACAAAAACAGAAACATAATGTCCATGAACTAAAAACAGAAACCATAAAATCTACTCCACTCCCCCTTATTTTCATAACAAGTGCCAAAAAAAAAAAGTTTCAAAGCACATAAAAGATAAAGAAAATGTAATAAACTCTGGTGTAGTTAAGTTTGGTTCAGTTAAGTCTGGAAAACTTGCACAGAGGTAGCTTTGAAGGGCGCAAGATGGTCTTTCTAGCAGTAATCTTATAGTGGGTAAGTGCTAGTTTGGATGAAGTATCAGCAGGACTTGATGGGGTAGCTTGCTGACCACTAGTTTCAATGGAAGTAGCAACTGTCTCACGAATCTCTCTAGCTTATCTCTTGGTTGCAGTTTCAATATTATGAGAAATATGCACCAAGGTTTCAGCAGCTTGCTGTGTGACATTGGGTGAAGATGTAATAGGAGTTGATGCAGGTTCTGTGGTTTAGGAGTTTCAACTACTAACTTTGAAAAAGAATTTTCAGCAACTGATTTTGATTGCTTTTTACTCCTCTTCTTATCCTTCCTCTTCCTTTTCTTCATTGCAGTTTCACCACTTGCTTTGTTCTCAAGCTTCTCTTCAAGACTTTGCAGTTATCCTTGATAGCTTGATTTTCTTGCATAAGATCAGCTAAAAAGGAAGTGATTGGAGTGAGTTGTTCTGTGATAGATGCTATCTGATATGGTCTAGGATTTCTCCCCTATCTGGGCTGCCTCCGAGGTATTTCCTCCCCCTCATAAACATTTTTAATCCTTGTCATGAAAACTTTCTTGATGGCTGGTAGAATTTCTTCAGTAATCTCATAATCTTCCAATACAATCTCATTTTGCATCAATAATGCATGAATCAAATAAGGCAAAACCAAGAGTTTTTTATGAGATTGATAAGTTGTAATCTGAACAATGTAGTTATACATCCACAATTCAAGATTAATTGGTCGATTTATGCCAAGACAGTAAAGAAACTTGGCTTTGTCCTCTCTAACTTTATTTTGGTGTATGGAAGGAAACCAATTGAATCGAGTGATTTTATGCAACAAACGACATTTCAAAATCAAATTTTTTTGATCGATGCCATCATGTGGATCCCAATTAAACTTTCTACTCCTAGTTAGCTCATATGTGACTGTACTCGTATTCAATTCATCACCAACAATATGCTGAATACCAATAGGTAGGGGTGTTCACGGGTCGGGTCGGGTCGGGTTTTTCCAAACCCGATCACGACCCGATACTGTTTAAACCCGACAATTTTAACCCAATTCGGGTTACTATTCAATACCAACCCGAAAAAAACCCGACAAACCCGATCGGGTCGGGTTGAATCGGGTTTAATTTTATTAAGCCATACTATTCAAACCCGATTACAACCTGATACTATTCAAACCCGATTATTTCAACCCGATTCGGGTTACTATCCAGTATCGACCCGAGAAAAACCCGATCGGGTCGGGTCGGGTTGGGTTGGATCGGGTCGGGGATTTTTGAACACCCCTACCAATAGGAATTTCACAAAAATGGTTTATGACATTAAGAGAAAATCGAATCAACTTTCCTCTATAATAAAACCTTATGATAGTAATAACTCTTGTCATCAATGCATGGCAAAACATTAGCATAGAATTCTTGAATAAGAGTTTTAACAGGAGGAGCTCAATTTGTTACCGTCCTTATCCAGTGTTTGGATTCGATCATTTTTAAGCCGATATTTATCAAAGTCATCGACTTTGATAGGCTCTCCATATGAATCTCTCTCTTTGAAGTGTATCTCCTAAATCTTGTTTCATTCTCTCGCTTCAAGAACTTGTGATTGGGAGGATTGACACGATCTCGCACCTCATCAACCATGACATTGTCATCCTCACTCATTGCTGGGTCAACTGCAACTGCTGGACTCGAAGTCGAATCTGGTTTCCCAGTGGATGATTGCTTTAGTTCTGTCGGAGGTGGCTATTCTAGTTCGATTTCTGGGTCAGCATGTTATTCTTGCTGAACCTACTACTCTTTCTGGCTTGTTTCCTCTTTATTCGAAGAGTTAGAGAATGAAGAAGAGCTAGTGGTTTCGGGTTCAGTTGAAGAAGATGGAGTTGTAGCTTTGCGTTCAACCATCATGATCGGAGAGAAAAGAAAGAAGCTTTGCTATGAGTTAGGGTTAATGAGTAGATAAAAACAAATATGGAATTTATATAATCGAGAAGTAATATCCAAGAGTGATATAACTAGCACAAAATCCCAATCCAATCTATATTTTAGGAATTTATATTTGAATGAAATTCGTTTTCCAAAAGGATTACATTACATGAAAGAGAAAATCTGTATATGTCCATTAATTATGATAATTTCTAAAATAATTTTTGAAAATCTTCATTAAATAAGACAATTTGAAATCTTATAAAATCTCTAAAACCTTCCTGCCACTGAAAAATCCTTCCCTCAAAACGACCTTTTTTGACATGGCTCACTTTATTGACACATCAATACATAAGAAAATAAAACAGAGTCAGACATGAAGCATTGGTCAAAAGTTATACTGCATATAACTGAAAACAATTAAGCTTTATATAACTGAAATATCTGAGCTTTATAAAGTCATTTTAAAACCAAGCATGCATCAGAGCTGATTAAACTCATAGTAACATCAATCTTTATCATCTTAACACATAATTCTGTTGAGTGGTTAATATGAGCATGCTTCTTATGACATAAACATTAATCTCAACAAGAATTATTTTTTGTTAAAACCAGCAGCTTTCACACATTAAATAAGGTAGCCCTCTTCAATTAGAGTGGGTTGCCTCAACATATTTTCTAGATACATTGAAGCTACTCTCTAAGGATAGCATTCGCACATCATAACTGGTAGCCCTCTCTGGTTTTAACATTAAATTACTAGTAAAGTTAAACAATCAAAGTAGCTCAATCCTACTTAAGTTGAAAAATTGACTGACAATGCTGCAGATATAAATAACATAACTAAACACAGTGTTTATACAAATAATTGATAAATGCCTATGGCTTTTCTCAGTTTTACTAAAATACTCCTAGATAATTAATATAATATATATTATTATTACTATTTTAAGTTTTTCGCTTAACAATTCTAGACAAATGAGCCGACTTGTCTATATAATGATGAATTGTATATTTGTTCAGTTATTTAATTAATATATATATATTTATATATATATACATAAAATATTATTGTAAAATGTTACTTTACCAATTTGTTTACTAGAGTCATCCTCAAACAAAACAACAGCCAACTCCAAGTCTCGTTCACTTTAGTTATTCTTTGCAATTTTCTAACTCCGAGCCAAGGCCTCGCAATAGCAGCTCCTCCTAAATCAGAACACTGACTCTTTATTATGGTATGCATTTGAATTTGTTTAAATATGTTGGGTTGTTTCATGTTGGTTTGTTTCATATGATGAATTTATCTTCCTTGGTATTATTGTTGTAGGAAAGTTTTAGAGAGAAGTGGAAAATGATTCAAATGAATGAAATCCTAAGACAAAATTGATAGTCAAAGTTGTTGATTTTCTTAGTTGAAATGTTAGTTTTTAAGATATTAGTGATAAAAACCTAGGATTTGCAGTGAACTTCATAGACTTTGAAACTTTCTGCAGTTCTTTGATAAGTGTCTATTTATATATCATTTTCATATCAATTCGTCCATGTTTCTTTGCTATATTCCTTGGTATTTTTATGTTTTTGTGTGGTTTTGATATTTGTAGGAGTTTTGGAGCAACTTGCACAAAAATGGAGTAAAACCCTTCATTTTCACCTCTGCTAGTCAACCATCTTCTCGGATTTAATTGTATTGATATACAATGAACCCGATGACATATTATATACCGTTGGAAAGCTCTCGAAGTCTATTTTCTGGAGAAATTTACGGTTTATAAATCCATTCAGTGTACCAAAAGTTGTAATCAAAACAGTGTGAGAAGTATAGAAATGTAATTCCACAAATCACTGTAACATGTATAATACGGGACACTGTAGCAGGTTACTGTAGCAGAGTATTTAAACACATTTTAGGGTTTTATTTTGATAACTTGAAGAGGGGAGAACGTGGTGGAGGCTGCAACTCTGGAATTCTTTCATCTTCTGGAGTTTTTGAAGGAGAAAGGAAGCTTGGAAAGAGGAAGAACTACAATCCAAAGAGAATTACATCAAATTTGCTAAGTTTTTCCTTCCCTTTTCATTTTCTGCAATGTCTCCATATTGTATTGTATTTACCATGTTCTTAAACATGTGTAACTGAATCTGAATTGGTTGAGGGTGATTTCAAAGCCTCTGATATGGTTTTTGAAAGTTGATTGTGTTAGCCCTAAGGCTACATGATAATTTTGATGATAACAATACACATTGATTAATTGAGATTTACTAACATGTTTATTTATGTGCAAGAGTAAGATCATTGAAATAATTTTAAAATCAAGAAGAGGCTTATTAAAATGAAGTGTTGAAGCTAAGGAGAAGACTACATGTTAAAGGCACCAAAGCTTAAGAACAAGGATTGACTCAAGGAATGTGACACATGAGCAATGTTCCATCAATTGGTCATATATATCTCTACAAATATTCAAATGACGTGATTCTTGAGCCTTTGGAAAGCTTACTCAATTTATAACATTTCATATGTTTTAATGAAATTCAAATTTCAATTGCAAGGTTGTCCAAATCATCATGCAAATTGGAAGACAAATGGAAGCAGCTGACATGAGCACCGAATACTCCTTTGGACATATCTTGAGCTAGAAAAATCAAAATGACTTGATTCTTATGTCATTGGAAAGATGACTTAATGAGGAACATTTCATATGTTTTGAAAAAATTCAAATTTCAAACAGAAGGCTAACATAATTGACATGCAATTCTGTGGACTGACACAAAGAAGAAAAATCAACTCACATGAGCACCGAATGGTGTTTTGGCCATATCTTAAGATAGAGATATCCAAATGCTTTGATTCTTAATTTTTTGGAAAGATTATTCAAATATTCAGATTTTCATGTTTTGAAGAAATTCAAATTTCAAACGGAAGGCTGACAGAATTATCATTCAATTTGGTGGACTGACACAAGAAAGAAAAATCAAGTTACATGAGCACCGAATGGTGTTTTGGCCATATCTTGAGCTACAGATATCCAAATGACTTGATTCTTGATGCGTTGGAAATCTTATTCAAATGTGCAGATCTTTTATGTTTTGCATATTTTCAAATTTCAAATGAAACATTGACAAAAATGATAGACAAAATTACGGTTTTTATGGTGGGCAGAAAATTTGGAGTTGGTGTCTTCACTTGACTAAGTTCATCTCATTTGCCTATAAAAGGAGCCCTTCTCCCATTCATTCAAGAACATCCATCAAGCCACAAATAACAGAAATATCATTTTTAGAGAGCTTTTATATTTTTATCTACTCTTTGAGGAGAGTTATATTTTGTTATAAACAATTATCTTTGTTCTTGTATTGTGGTGAGAGTGAGATCTATTGTAAAGGATAAAAGTTATCCTTGAGAGAAATATTTCCTTGGTGAGGTTGTTCATCAAGAAGAACTCTTGGTGTGGTGTTATCAAGAGTTGAAGAAAGTTGCCTTGGTGAGGTTGTTCATAAAGAAGAACTCTTGGTGTGGTGTTATCAAGAGTTGAAGGAAGTTGCCTTGGTGAGGTTGTTCATCAAGAAGAACTCTTGGTGTGGTGTTATCAAGAGTTGAAGAAAGTTGCCTTGGTGAGGTTGTTCATCAAGAAGAATTCTTGGTGTGGTGTTATCAAGAGTTGAAGGAAAAAGTCTTGGTGAGTTGTTCATCAAGCAAGTTGTAAAGATTTCTACAACTTAGTGGAAAGCTTAGCTCGTTGAGCTAGGAGCCCATGGACGTAGGCAAGGTTTGCCGAACCACGTAAATTGAGTTTGCACTCTCTCTATCCCTTTCCTCTTTACATTTACTTTCACTTGTGATTGTTCATCATTATTATTCTTTTGATTGCATCTTTGATAAATTCTAATTTCATCTTCTTCACCTTTATTTTCAAAGAAAGAGTGAACTAATTTTGATCTTTCAAGTAAAGTTTTCTAAATCCGTTTTGATAAATAAAAACCCAATTCACCCCCCCTCTTGGGTTTCCATACCTGGGTCAACAAGTGGTATCAGAGCAAGGTTGCTCAATTTTTTAAATCTTAATCAATTTTTGAGCTATGACAACTTTTAATTCAACTTCATATGTTGAGGGACTTTCTATCTCTAGACCTCATTTTTTTAATGGAAGTGATTACTCTTATTGGAAAACTAGAATGAGTATTTTCTTGAAATCTTTTGATTATGATTTGTGGTCTATTGTTTTGGAAGGACCTTTTGTTCCTACCAAATTGAAAATGGGGAATGCATGCTTAAAGAACCTAAAGAATTTAGTGAAGATGATAAAAAGAAATTGAGTTTGAATGCTAAAGCTATGAATGTGTTATATTGTGCTCTATATAGAAATGAGTTTAATAGAATATCTACTTGTTCTACGGCACAAGAAATATGGCACACACTTGAAGTAACTCATGAAGGAACTAGTCAAGTTAAAGAATCCAAAATTAGTATGCTAGTTCATAGTTATGAGCTTTTTAAGATGAAATCGGATGAATCAATTTCTAAAATGTTTACTAGATTTACGGATATTATTAATAATTTGAAATCTCTTGGTAAATCTTATTCTAATGTTGAAATGGTGAGAAAGATTCTTAGGTGTCTAGCAAAATCTTGGGAGCCAAAGGTGACGGCAATTCAAGAAGCAAAGGACTTCACCAAACTACCATTAGAAGAACTTATGGGTTCTCTCATTACTCATGAAATCATCTTGAAGAAGAATGAAGAAGAAGATTGCGATGTGGCAAACATGTGCTGCATGGCTTTAAGAGAAAATGAGATAAGTATTCTAAACCATGATCCTAAGCTTTCATATGATGAATTACTTGAAGCATTTCAAAATTTACATGTGCAAGTTGATAAACAAAATTCAAAAATCAATGCTTTCAAAAAGAAGTCAAAAGTCATGTTATCTCAATTAGAAGAGTTGGTGGAAATAAATGAAGCTTTAAAAAATGAAAATGAAATTTTAAAGCAAAAAGATTTTGAAAGTTTGGAAAATCAAATACATTTATTAAAAACTGAAAATGAAATTTTAAAACAAAATGATTTTGATAAATTAGAGAAAAAAATGTTATTTTGAAAAAGGAAAATAATGATTTAAGAAATATTGTTGATAGTTTTACAAAAAGCACAAAAAATTTGAATTCTATGTTACAAAACCAAAGGTGTGTTTTTGATAAAAGAGGTTAGGATATA